>CM071928.1:69946402-70519871 GCA_016081115.2 Rehmannia glutinosa
CCTGCACAAGAATGGGTACCTAAAACTTAATTTCCTTGATTGCGGGTTGAGGAAGTGAAGTGCCAAGGAACCTGGTACATGGATAGTGGTTGTTCCAGGACATATGACAGGAAATAAGAAAAATCAGTCGAAATTCAAGGAGGTTAAAGGAGCAAAAGTCATATTTGGAGGAAATGAAGCTCCTGGTGAAATAAGAGGCATTGGATCCATCAAAAGGAATGGATTAGAAATCACGGATGTTGCATATGTTGAAGGACTCAACTTCAACTTGCGAGCATCGATCAACTCGTGACAAGGGCTACAATGTTGGATTCAACATGGGTGTATGCCAAATCAAAGATATTGAATCAAATGAAGTTGTCTTTGCAAGGATGTAGACGAGGAAGAATATGTATGTCGTGGATTGGTCAATCGCAACACCAAAGACTGTCTACTAGCAAAAACTACAATTTGAATCAAGTTGGTATGGCACAAAAAGCCGAGTCACCTAAATTTCAAAAGCGATTAACAAGCTGGCAAGAAGTAATCTTGTGGAAGGACTTCAGGACTCGAGTATACAAAAAGGAGAGTATATGTGACGCGATGTCGAAGGAAAACAAATCAAGTCATCATTCAAAGAAAAGACATGCCCATCATCAACAAGAATATTGCATGCGCTTCATATGGATCTATTTGGCCCGAGTGGAACCAAAGATAAGTGGAAAGAAATACACCTTGGTGGTAGTAGATGACTACTCAAGATATACATGGACAATATTCATGTGTAAGAAGAAAGAAACTCTACAAAAACTACCACGGTGATGAAGAGGATTCAAAGCGAGAAGAGTCAAACCATTATCAAAATAAGATCGAGAGAGGAACCGAGTTTGTCAATAGAATAATAACTCGATTGTATTGAGAATGGTATTGGTCATGAACTATCGGCGACAAGGACTCCACGGTGAGAATGGAGTTGCGAGAAAGAAGAAACGAGAACCCTCAAAGCGGCAAGGACCATGTTATGTTAGCGGCGGGGTTACCAAAAAGATTTTGGGTGAAGCAATCAACACGACTTGCTACACTCAAAAGCGGATGTATGATAAGCAGACGGATGACAAAGACTCCTATGAGATCCGGATCGAAGAAAAACCAAATGTTGCATATTTGAGAATATTTGGATGTAAATGCTTCATCCACAACAATGGCAAAGACAATCTAAAGGCTTTTGATGCTAAAGGCGATGAAGGTATCTTCTTAGGATACTCGGTGAAAGCAAAGCCTCTGAGAATACTCAACAAAAGAACTATGGTTGCGAGAAGAATCCATTCATGTGGTATTCGATGAGCCAAATGTAAATGGAGAAGACATTGAAGAGTCGGTGATAAGTGAATCATCCAACCATACGAAGAGTCCCTATCTTTCAATTTGAAAAGTGGAATTATCAATTCGTGAAGAAGATGAGATATTGAATCTCAAAAGCAAGTGGAAAATTTGCGGCTAAGTGATTACGAGAGAGACCACGTACAACACGGTACCAAGTCGGTCGAATCCGGCTAACTTACTCCAACCTTTGATGTAAGATGGCTGAGAGACCATCCACCATAACTTGTCATTGGAGATATAAGAGAAGGTGTCAAAACAAGATCCAGAACTCAACAATAAGCCATGTTCACATGCTTCATCTCGCAAATAGAGCCCAAAAGGCGTGTCACAAGCATTGGACGACACACATTGGATTCAAGCTATGCAAGAAGAGTGAATCGGTTTGAAAGAAATAAAGTATGGGAATTAGTGCAAAGACCCATACATCAAAATGTCATTGGCACCAAATGGGTGTTCGTAAATAAGATGAACGAGGAAGGTTACGTGGTAAAAAACAAAGCAAGACTAGTAGCCAAAGGATATTGCCAAGAAGAAGGGATAGATTTTGATGAAACATTTGCCCTGTAGCAAGATTGGAAGCTATAAGGATGTTTCTTGCCTATGCAACTCACAAGGATTTCATTGTATATCGGATGGATGTAAAAAGTGCATTCCTAAATGGTTATTGGAAGAAGAAGTGTATGTTGAACAACCTCCAGGATTTGAGCGGAAGACTCTTGGAGATAAGGTATACAAACTCAAGAAAGCTCTATATGGATTGAAACAGGCACCCGAGCATGGTATGACACTTTGTCACAATTCCTAACCGAAAATGGATTCACAAAAGGAAAAGTAGATAGAACACTTTTTAATTCAAGACAAAAAGAGTATCTTGCTTGTTCAAATATATGTGGATGACATCATTTTTGGATCCACAAACAAAGAGTGTGTGAAAAGTTTTCAAACCTCATGCAAAGTAAATTTGAAATGAGCATGATGGGAGAGGCGACATTCTTCCTTGGACTCCAAGTGAAGCGGTGAAGGATGGAACCTTCATAAGTCAAACAAAATACACCAGAGATTTAATGAAGAAGTTTGGTATGGAGGAGAAGTCTTACGTAAAAATACCAATGAATACATCGATCCAAAATGGACATGGATGCGGTGGCAAGCCCAGATAGATCAAACAAGATCTGAGCACTTATTGGATCATTGCTCTATCTCACGGACAAGCAGGCGGACATCACCTTTGTTGTAGGTGTATGTGCAAGATTTCAATCGCCCCAAAAGAGAGCCATATGACAAAGACTAAGAGAATATTGAGATACTTGAAAGGAAGCAAAAGTAGGCCTATGGTATCCAAAGGAAGGTGGATTCAAGCTAATTGGCTATTGATTTCGACTATCTTTGGATCACGAGTGGGGGGAAGAGCACTTCAGGCACATGTCAAATGCTAGGAAAAGACGATTTCTGGTTTAGCAAGAAGCAAAACTCAATAGCCACTCTCTACAATTTGAGCGGAATACATAGGCTGGGGCATTTGTTGTGCCCAAGTCCTATGGATGAGACAAAGGTGAGAGACTATGAAGTTGAGGAAAAAGAAATTCCAATCATGTGTGATAACACAAGTGCAATTGCAATCACTCAAAATCTGTGTTGCACACTCAAGAACAAAGCATATTGATGTCGGATATCACTTCATAAGAGATCATGTTGAAAAGAAGGACATCATCCTGGAATATATCTCAATCGATAAACAACTAGCCGACATCTTCACAAAACCATTATGTGAGTCAAGATTTGAAGAACTCAAGCATGAGTTGGGGTTAATTGAGCTGAGTTAACTTTGAGAAGACAAAGAAAAGAAAAGAAATGGAACACAAAAAGTGAAAAAGAGTGAACACACAAATCATTTCGAAGAATCACCAGATCGGAAGAAACTGACTACACGAGTCGGTGACGATCACTAAGAGCGTGAGAAGAAGAGTTAAATCGACTAAAGGATAATTTGAGTCACTTATGAGCAAAATGACAAAAACACGGTCGTTTTGACTAAGCGGGAATGTTTTAAGGAATACGTCAAAGCATAATAATGAAAACATGCGGACATAAAGTGCACACCAAGCTTATGATTGGATATAAATCTTTGCCGCATTAAATACGAGACATTAAATGCTAAATAGGCGTGCAAAATCTAAGCCGTTGATTTCGATCACATTTCAAAACCACTCGCGCCGTCTTTCATAAACCATATTTAAACCATTTTCGTCCGTTTCTCTCTCACACTTCCAAAAATGTTCATTTCTTTCTCTCAAAAGCAAAGGCAAAAATTCTCTCGAAGCCCTATTTATCTCCAAATCAATCTCAAGTTTTTCTTTGATAAAATCCTGAAAATGGCACCAACCTATGATTTTACAAAGTTAGGAAAGCAAATCCACACAAGGTCTCTTTGTGGATTTAAACGGAATGGAAACAGGGTCAAACGACACTCTAGTGAAGAAAATCGCTGAAAAATTGGAAACGATCGGTGAAACCGTTTCGGCGTTAGAATATTCGATGACCTATGTGGAGGAGGTCGCATAGTTCTACGTGAATGAGATTCACGATGAAGGAATAAAGTAAATGCTCATTCACGGAAAGCGGTGACTATCTCGCAAGGATTTGGTGAACACACGCTCACTACCAATGAAGGAGCATCGAGAGATTAACGAAGTGATGTAAACTTTGGCGATGCTTGGAAAGAAATAGCCAAGCCCGACTATCTTTGATAAAATAGTATACACAAAGAAACAAGAGGCGCCTTTGAAGGAGGATTATCACTTTGTTGGACATAGTTGCCAAATGTATTGACATCAAATTTGGCGGCTTTGACCAATCATCCAAAAGCAAAGCTGATTGTAATGGCTGCAATCATCGCGAGAAAAAGAAGATAAAGCTGGCTGAGTTTGACTACAGCAGACTCTGCGAGAACGTGAGGAACAAATCCTTCAAGGAAGATAGCACATTTGGAGGATCCCTAGGATATGGCCTAGTGATTGGCCGGTGATGGAGGTGAAAGGAGTCCCTCTTAGACATGGGAAGGCATTCCATGTTAACAAGAGGATGTTGAGCAAACCTCTCGGCGCACGAGAAGAGAGCCTACGCCAAGAGAGGCGACACGAGTGAGGGAATCGGTGACCACGAAGATACTGATTGTTTCCTCTCCACCCAAGAAGAAAGGCGCCCTGCGGCTGCTAAGAAAGAGCACTTTGCCCCTGCAGCAAAAAAGAAATCAAATGCTCGCCCTGCAGCAGTCACACCTGCCCCCTGCGGCCGTGTCCCTGCCCGAGCAGCGGTCGAGAAGGACTCACAAATACCTTCTCCGATCGTCAAAAAAGAGGAGAACGACAAGCCAAGACGACCAGCTCCTCGAGAAAAAGACAATGACACCGGCCCCGCCGCCCAAGACTCGAGGACACCGTCTCTGAACCAGAAATCCCTCGGTACAAACTAGGAGACGAAGAAGAATCATCAAGCACTCCGAGCTTGAGAAACCGGCATTTGAGTCGCCACTCACCTGGAGCAGATCTGGGAGATTGGAGAAGTAGAGTCTCCGGATGTAATTGATGAAAAGCGAAGTCTGCTGAAAGGCGATCACAGAGGCAACAGGAAAGACACGGTGTAGTTCACACACCAGTTTGGTGAAACACAAGAAAAGAAGGCGATAAAGCGGATAGTGATGTGATGATCCTATCTCCACCTTACCCGGACATCCAAAATCGCTGCGTGAGTGGAGAAATGGAAGTTGAGTAAATCAAGGGAGCAGTTCCAACGGCTTTGAGTTTATAGAAGAAGAAGAGGAAGCTGTTAAACTTCCTTGGACTAACCTGTGCTCAGCCTTTGGATGATGAAGACAAGCTGCCACGGACATCTGCGGATCTTCAAGGACAAGGAGAAAGAAAAGCAAAGAGGAAGGTATTTGAGGCACGTGAGAAGGCCCGGATCGCCTTTCTATCTCAAAACCTGAGAACACACATCTTCTCCTTGATGTCTTCTCGGCGGTGATGAGGATCAGGAGAATCTTTGCCGCCACGAGAAGAGTTGCAAATGCGGCAAGCATTGCGCGAATCAGAATCCTTCACGAGCAAAGATTGATGGAGGGACAGGAGAGTCCTCGAACATATTTGGAAATTGATCCAATGGGAGTGGTTGACAAATCGCCATGTTGTTGTTCTTGCCACCACTTCCGACTCACTCGAAAGAAAGCGATAAGGGTCGTGGCGATGAAACCGGGATAATGGGGACCCGATCGAGCCAACCCCTATTGAAGGTGTTTTACCACCGCCCCAACGGCTGAACATTCAATCGAAAGGACGGAAGTTTGGAGACAAGTGACCCCATTCCAAGTCACTCATTTGGTGCGCCCGGTGGAAACTCCTCCACTGCGGCAAGGTTGGAGGATCTTTGCGAGATGACTCCACAACGAATCAAGGAGGCGAAGTAGAGAAAATACAAACACAAGAAGAACGAGCAAGTTGCCATCAACGAAGCTCGGGCGATTGAGGCAGTCTCGGTGAGGTGCCAACTCGCTCGAAGGCTAATGGCGCTGGCGATGCACTCGAGGCACAAGAAGGACAGCACAGGAGTTAACACTGCAGGCGATGAAAGTGCAATCCCTGGGGTTGAGACTCCAATGGATGCCACCATAGAAGACCCTAAGACAGTGACCTTTGTCGAAAGGGAGGACAAGCCTCATCTCGCAGAGAGAGCTGCTTTGGAGGTAATGAAGGCCCACGGGAGGTTGAGACTTCCGGGGTAAAGAAGTCAAGTAGAGAACATCCCTCCTGCTATCATCGACCCATCCGAGAAGGAGATAAGCGCACTTCATGATTCCCGAGAATAATCTGATGTAACCTTTCTCGGGATCGGAAGGCGAAGAAGAAGCTGAGTCATCCCCGTGACAAATCCAAAAGACTTCGATTGCGGATGTTCCAAGCACGAGCAAGTCTCGATCCCAAGACTACTCGTCAAACCTTTAATTTTGATGATGAGCCACCAATGGAAATCTCATCATCGTCCGATGACGCACGATAAGGCCGAGGACGATCTACTCAATTGGAAAAATCGGTGAGACCAACGAAGTTGTTGAGACAGCTGAGGCTCAGCAAGCCGGGTCCACTTCACAACAAAACCCAGCTGAACCAGAGTCCACTGCGCAGGCTCCTCAAGCTGCAGCAGGGTCGATTCCTAAAAGAACTTCACGCGCACCGCTCATCATCGAACAAATCCCAGTGGGCGGTGATGAATCCTTTATAGAATCTTTTCCTTTTTCCCTGGAGGTACCCGACCTCCATGAAGAGTCAGAGAACGAACGCGCACGCTACCACAGACCAGCTCCCATTTTTCCATCAGGCACCATTGTTCCAGCTGATTATGATTTTGACGTTGCATGGCCATCAGCTGCAACGGAAGAATCAGCTGAAGTCCGCGAAGTGTTCAAGGCATTATTCGCTGAGATTGAACGGATGGAGAGGCATCAGGCCTCTATGGACATGCGACTGGACAACAGAGATGCCAATCTCACTGCTGATTTAAGAGGCATAACAGTCCGGATCAGGGAATGGTGGCAACAGCAGCAAACAATGCGTGTGGAACAAGTTAGATACTTCAGGACATTGTTCAACAAGCTGCTGGTATGGAGAGCTGAAAATGCTGATGCAAAAACGAAGCTGAGAGAACATATTGAGCACATGCATGAAGCTCACATTGCCGAGATTAAGCTGCTGCGTGAGCAAAACAAGAGTGATCTACAGCGTTTGGAAGAGACCATGAATACAAAATTCAGCCTTCTCATGGCTGAGATGAAGCTGATTTCAGCAGAGTCCAACGCTACTCGATCCGAATTTCGTGCGTTGCATACTCTGCAGCAGACTCAAGACAGAACTCTACCATCAGCAGGCTAGACTTCCTGCTTGCAAGTCTGTTTCCAGGCGTTCCTCTCTCCTTTGATGATGCCAAAAAGGGGGAAGAGGAATACCTAAAGGCGCAGAAGGAAGGAGCAGCTGCGAAGGGAAAATCAGCTGAGGAAGTGTTGAAACAAAAGAAAGGAAAGCTTGTTGAGGGGGAAGGATCGACAGATGTGACCTTGATGATTGCACAAACCCCCCAACAAGGTCCTGTCACAGCTGACATTATCAGCAGCAAACTCCCTGTGACTCTGCCACTCCAACACTTTGTTGTATCTATGGTGAAAAGAGAAAAACAATTGAAGCGAGGGATGAAGGAAGTGGAAGGAAGAATGGATGCCCGAGTTATGAACATCTTGAAAGAACATGGAGGCATTCTAGTAGACAGAGATACTTATGCCATCTCGGATGTCGGGACGAGCCACGATCGAGTTGATGAATTCAAAACGCTCGAATCGAAGGATACTTTGCAAATATGTCTATGGCTCAAGCTTGGGACTTGTCTTGGGAAAAGGGTCTCACGTTATGTGAAGAAGGCGACGAGCGACAGGACTACCTGAGCGATCGCTCTGCTTTGGTCACTCCGTGGTCACTCATTTGGAAAGAAGAAGACCCAAGATCAAAGACACGCCCAGGTAGAGGAAGAAGCGTGGTGGAGGAAGAAGCTTGGACCTAGGCCTCTCGCCCAAAAACATTGAATACGTAGATCCGGGAAAGAAAGGAGGGATCTCTTTGAAATTTGGCCTTAACCAAGTAGCAAATTTGCAAGTGGCTAAAAGTACGCCGAGTATGCAAAAAGATTAGAAGAAGAAAACAAGAGACAAACTCGGCTATGGGAGGAAAGACGGGAAAGATTAAGAAGAGATGAAGTGCCAGGAAGGCATATGAAAAAAAAAAGAAGGCGGTGACGACGAAAAAAGAGAAGAAGAGAAGAAGATGCTAAACAAGATGAAAAAGAAGGAGAGCGAAGGAGATGAAGTGTTCTTTGTCAACCTTCGTGTATTTTATTATGTAAATACATACAATGTAAGTCTTCCGAAATAAAGCTATAAATTCTTTATTTTTCTCGTGTAGACAAATATGTGCTCACGATACACCTTAAGCTTGGTTGTGTAAAAGAACAAGAATGTTATGATCAATAAAATGATTGATTCTGCGCATACATTCTATGTCAATACACTATCTGTATGTATCTTTGCTATTTGCATTTTTGAATGGTTTAAGTTTTGGCATCATCAAAAAGGGGGAAATTGTTAGGAAATTTATTGTTTAGATTTTGATGAATGCCATGTAAAACTTAGAATAGAAAGTTGGCTTTTGATTCTTGTTGTAAAATGCATTGTAATAAATAGAGAGCCAAAGCTGGTGAGTTAAGTCGGCCTACGCCCTAACATGCAAGAAGACAATGAAGACTAGAAGGAAGACTCATTGCGAGACAATGAGTATGGCAAAGAAGAGTAGACGGGAACTCTCTTGAAGAAGCGGTGAGATGCGGTGAGTGGAGTATCATCAAGTCAACTCGAGAAAAGCCAAGTCTCAAATTGAAGTGACGAGAAGAGTCACTCAATGATTGGAAGTCGACTCTAAGTCACCTGGGGAAAGCAAAGAAATGCGGTCAAGTCGAGATAAGCGTAAAAGATCCGTTGCGTTGTACGAGAAATCAAGAGAATTACTTAAACAAGTAATATCTCCATACCACCTTTCGGAGTGCTCGGTCGAAGCGTGCAAAAGGAATGAACCAATGGGAAGCACTACACCGTGTCGAACTCGAAAAGGTGAAAGAACAATTCATACGAGGAAATGGCAATTCCAAGGATCGCAACAAGACAAGCCAACGATCGTGCAAGTGACTTTCAAAAATAAGCCTATCTCTTCAACGGGCAAATTTTTGAAAGATCACTATAAAAGGCTGAGGAGTTTATTTGAGAAAAAGAGAGACATACAAGTGACAAGCGACACAAGTCACGGACCTGAACTAAAAACGTTCAAGCAATTATTAGAAAATCAAACACTCTCAATCCTCAAGCCTACACTACGAAGAACATCAATCCAACACTCACTGTGAAGGAAAGATAACTTCAATCGAGTTGAAGAGGAAAAATCTTTGAAATATCAAGGGGTCTACATTCCACGAAGGATTGTAGGAAGGTTCAAGGTCGAACCAAGTCTTAAGCTTTTGGAGGGCTTCGTGATCAAATCCAAAGAGCTTGAGCAAGTGAGCAGTAGTAGCAAAGCGCACTGCCTGTGAAGAAGAAGCCGAGTCGCACGAGAAGCCTTGGTGAGTGATCAAGGCGTCTCAGGCCCGAGTCCCAAAGGATCAAGTCATTTGTGTGATCAAGACTTGTATCCGGACATGTTACCACTTTGTATCGATCATTACCTAGTGGATTCCTCCAGGAGTTGGAGAAGAGAGGAGTAGAAGAATTACCCCATCTTGAACCTCTATAAAAATTTTATTGTGTCATTTACATTTCAAAGACTTTAATTCCTGCATCTTAACTGTTTATATCTGTGATAAATTTGCTATCCACTTGATAATTTTAGTACTAAACCAAGCACTAAATTCTTGCTTAATCAAACTTAAGGGTGTTAAGTCTTCTGAAAACAAAACCACAAAGTTGAGTTAATTTAGAGCCAACGGTGAGTTATTCCATCAACGGCTCGATTGAGTCCGTTGAGAGACTAACTCTCTTGATTGACTAAATTGATCGGTATCCATCAAGGACACTGGTGTGTAGTATCAACTCGTATATTTAAAAGGACTAAATCGAAAATTTGGTAAGGTTTATTCAACCCCCCTTCTAAACCTTACACTTACACCCCTTGGGACCTACATCTAACAACCTCCAACAAATGTCTATTCTTACGTTCATTGTCACACCATTTTGTTGAGGCGTATTTGAACAACTTGTTTGATGAATAGAGCAATGGGATTCCAAAAATTCCTTACGTTCAAAACAATTGTATTTCCCTCCATTGTCACTCCGTAAAACTTGAATTTGGGCATTAGATTGTGTATGAATTGTTTTATAAAACTTTTGAAACAACAAATTGACCTCTGATTTGGATTTCATCAAACACAACCAAGTCATTCTGGTACAATCATCTATAAAAGTGACAAACCAATGTGATCCCCCTAATGTAGGAATTTTGGATGGTCCCCAAACATCAGAATTAATGACCATATAAGGAACGGGACTTTAATTTAAACTTAGATGAAATGAAGCACGATGACTTTTTGCAAGTTCACACACATCACACTTAAAGACAAAGGCATCCAAATTCAAAAATAAACTAGGAAATAGCTTTTTTAAGTAACCAAATGAGGCATGTCCCAAACGCCGGTGCAACAACCAAATCTCGGACTTTTTTTTTGTGAACCACAACTTTCTCTTTGTTAAAGCTTGTTGTAATCTCTTTGGAAGTTTTGACTCCAAGTCTAGGTAGTACGATTTCCCCTTTTTAACACCATAACCAATCGTTCGTCGAGTCTGAATATCCTTAAACACGCAATGGTTAGGCCAAAAAATAACAATATATGATAAGGAGGCGAGTTATTTGTGAGACGGACAAAAGATTATAATCTAGGGAGGAACAACTAAAACGAGTAATTAAGATGTAAAGAATCGAAAGGTTTGTTGACCCTTCCCGATAATCGAGATTGTATTACCATTGGCGGTGGACACACAATTTTGTAAGGATGGATTAAGATTTGAGACTTGCCTAACATCAAATGTCATATGATCGAGAATCAATTATCCATGCACTACTCAAAATAGGTGTAGAAATATTTAAAACCTTACCATCGGTATTTGCGGTTGTTACAAAAGCATATGATGTATGAGTGGCATCCTCATCTTTTTTTACGAACAATTGAGGCGGTAGAAGGCCTTTTGGAATTCTTATGTCGAGTGGGGTCCCACCAATCTGGATACCCAATCAACTCAAAACAGTGACTTTTTGAATGTCATGTTTGATTACAATGTCTGCATTTGTATAATTTGTGCGAATTGTTGGAACTCTTTGAATTGGTGGGTTTTAGTCGGTCATGTGACGCCCGACTAGGTCGGTGTCGAGTAACCATAGCGAAGCTTGATTTGTCCATATCCTCATTCAAGGAAGCGACGTATGCACTCACGGCGAACCAATGAATAACACTCTTCCAAACATGGGAGAGGTTCTTGACGTAAAATCTCTCTACGAATTTGATCAAATTTTTATCCAAACCGGCCAAGAAATATGTGTAATGTGATGCCGGACCGAAGAGGGCGGGAGTGATCGCGGTGCAAGAAGGTGCGAACAATGAGCGGCTCTTGCAGGCTTCTAGGCGGAGGAACATGAATAAACTGATCCCACACCCGAATAAGAGGAGATTCTCGAGACTTTGTAGGTATGAGACTATACGATTAAGGAGAGCTTAAAAGATTTGATAGGTACTACTCATACCAACAAGATGCATCTTCTTTCGGTGCTCATCTCATAAAAACTCCAAAGTTAAGTGTGCTTGGCCCGGAGCAATTGTGGGATGGGTGACCTCCTGGGAAGTTGCTCTCGGGTGCGCGTCGATGAGGACAAAGTCTTATTTGGAAAGACTCGTGTTGGTTTGTGGGGGACGATCGTCAATCTAGAAGACGGACCATTACGGATGCTATGTATTCAATGGATCTTAGGTAAGTTATAATATCATCAAGATCATTCATGACCACTTTATCACGATGGTCAGTTCAGAAAGATTTTGTTAATTCCCATAAAAGATCGAGAGAGATTGTGCACTTTGTTTGGTGAGAATGCCCTCGATGCAAAGAATATACATGCATTTCATCATTACCATCATAAAAGGCTTTGGAAAGAGCACTCCAGTTTCACGAGCCGTGGGACTACGCAAATATTGCTTCATAATGTCGGGAGACATTGACATCAAAAGCCATCTTTTTACTTTTTGATTTTATTGAGACCATTTGTCATATCATATTTCGGATGTTGTAGGAAGTGGTGTTTTGCCTATGATATATGAGAGTTTTCTCTTTCAAAGAATATGCATTTCCATCAACGAGACCACACATCATAATATTTTTCATTGAGAAGAATGCATGCATTAAAGACACACTCGGATTGAATAAGAATTGGAGCAGATTTGACTCGATGACTCACTTTCTTCACTCATTTTTTTAAATATGAATGAACTTGCTTTTGAATATTGGATATGGGTTTTATGAATTTTTACTGAGAACCTTGTTAGGCTATGATGCCATGAAAAAGAAACATATTGCTTGAAAAAAGAAACAGAGATAGTAAAATGGATCATTGCATTCATCTTGTGTTCTTATCGTGAAAAATGCAAAGAGTATAAATAGGGATGATACCCTTAATTAACTCCAAAACATATGTCTATCAAATCCCTAAAAATCTATTAATGCATCCTTAATTATTTGTACAATGATCTGTACACACCTAACATATCTCTGAATAAGGAAAACATCAATTTTCAATGGCAAATCATTGACTATTTCAGCAATAAATGGGTATTAGAAATTGAGAAGTGGCGTAGATGCCGTGCCGCTCTACTCTTGAAGCTAAAAATAAAGTATAAAACCAAAGCCAACTTTCCATGGTCAAAGTTGGACGCATCACCTTATTTTCATTCTTTAAGATAATTATAAAAATTACCACAAATTTAGCCTAATTATAAAAAATTTCAGTTATCTTTTGAAATTACGAACACCCTTTTAGGCTTGTACTTTCCTAACAAATAACCCTTTTTGGTGCAATATTTTTGTTAACTGAAAACAAATGTTATTGGGTACTTGTAATTTTGAAAGATTCTTGATTTTTAGTTTTTATTTTGTAATTAAGCTAAATCTAAGAGGTAGCTTTTTTTTTTTTAAGAAAATTGTAAAGCTTTTATTGCTAATAATATAAGTCAGTGGATAAAATTTCTTCAACCCAAGATGGAAAAACAAATTCGCTCGTCCAAGCCAACGACGAGGGTCAACTCATAATATCAGATCCTATAGGATCAAAACGTTATATTTGGCTCATACGGCCCATAGCCTCTGGTATAAATAGTCTCTCCTTCATTATTTTCCATTAATAAGCACAACTAACTGCAATAGTTCATGTGCTCTGGATTTTTCTCGTATACTCTACTGACTTGAGCATCGGAGGGTCTTTCGGTGCACACCCTTGGGACCCTTCAAACCTTGTTTGCGTGTTGCATGTCGATTCCCTACACTTGAATTGAACTTTGGACCGGAGTTAGATACCTTAACATAGATTACACTAACTCGGAGTGAGCTGTACGGATTTTTGCAGCATCAGATATTATAAGAAATTTAATTTGATTATATAGAATCTAATGGTTTAGTACTGATACTAGTTGTGCTACCTAAATAAATTGATATCCAAATGATGGCTGATTTAATAATTTAATGTAAATTGGAAATCAATTTAACGAATTAATGCCAAAGAATTACAAATTGCCCCTCTAGGTGAAAACAGAGAAGTGGTGACGTTTTCTAATATTTGTCATTGCAAAAAATTGTGAAAACATAGGTTGTGGACTTGTGGTGCTGTTTTCTATTTGACCAATTTTGGGAGGTTAATATATGAAATCTAATTAAAAAATGTGGAGAAATATATACCGCTGTATTATATTGATATTGTATATATTTTTATATGGTATGTGACAACATTAGGGATGGCCAAATGAAGCTGGGAACCAGGAAGAGTGGTCAATAGTTCCGAGAACCATTGGAGTACTCGCTTCCAAAAGCAAACAGTGTAGGGCGATTTACATTCTTTGTTTCCTCAGTATCAAAAACCATGGAACTAACGGTTTTAAGTCATTTTCAAGGTAAAAATCGCGATTTTTATTTTTTAAGTATAAATATGCTAGAAGAAATGTTAAATATTTATTATAATGTTTTATTTTTTTAATGTAATTGATAATTCTTATTTGAGTTGTAATGCGGTAATGTTTCCTATTCAGTTGTGTTTTTAAATTCATTCAATTCCAACTTTTTTAAATTTTGAGCAAAAATCGGTTGTACTTATCCGAAAAATGATGTATGAATTTTCAAATTTGTAAAGTAAAAATCCAATTAACTTAAATAAATAAATAAAATTATTTCTGAAAACTATTTAAAAAAACAAAATTTGTTTTCTAAAAAATATAATTATAAAATAAATAAATAATAAAACAAAGTTGTGGACTCTGTTTTCTAAAGAGGGATAACAAAAAAAGGAAAATGGAGAAAACAGAGTTTGGAACTCTGTTTTTACCTCTATTACTAATTAGTTTTTCTTTAGCATTAGTTAGTTAAGTAGATTTTAAGATCACTTTATTTTAATAAATTAGCCCAAAATGAGGCGCTAGCATTTTCCCAATAAATTTTAGAGCAAGATCAAACAAGCTAAGAGAGTGTTTGCTAACACTAAAAATAAGTGTTTTTCAGTTTTTGCTTAAAAAAATAGTTTTTAGTGTTTGTATATACCAATTTCTCGCTTCTAATTCTACTTCATTTAATCGAATCTAAAAAAAAGAGACAGTCTTTAGATTATAACCTCATTTTCTAGTTTGAATTTTACAAATAAATAAGTATTTTTACTACTTTTTCACCAAACACTCTCAACTTCTCATTCTCAACTTTAAATTCTATTTTCAAACACTACCAACTTCCGATTCTCAACTACTTCTACTTCTACTAGAATAAATCACTTCTAAAAGCGAAGTTTTTGCAAACACTCCTTAAGAGGAAGTTGAGAGTACTTCTTGAATCCGAATGGCATTTTTATTCAAGAACAAAATTTGTAAATAAAATTGGAGTGGAAAAATAAATATATATTTCTCAAAATGGCGAAGAAATATAGAAACACTCGGAAGAGAATAATATGAAAACAAATACTTGTTACTAGGAAAACAAATCAGTACTAAGTTGTTGAGTGGCAATATTTTACTGTGTCGTAATTTTGGCTATCACAAAATTTTTATATAATATTAACAACTGATATAAATTTGTTAGTATTAATAATTAATGAATCGTGGATAATATATTATCATAATATTTTTATTATGTTAAGAACTATGCGACTATTGGTTGTCCAAAGTGACAACTTATAATGGGCCAGCCCAAGCCCATTTAGCAAACCCCAGTTTATTCCAGTCCAACACAATTCGTTAATTTGTCCACCTAGAACCAGGAAGATCAACTATTGACGCTTCTTCCATTCTTAGAAAAATCTGCGTGCAAAAGCCATGTGGGCCTGTGGTGTTGGTGAAATGAACCAAAAGCGAAAAAAAAAGAGAGAGAGAGAGAGAGAGAGAGAGAGAGAGAGAGAGAGAGAGAGAGAGAGAGAGAGAGAGAGAGAGAGAGAGAGAGAGAGAGAGAGAGGGACAAATTGTTTAAATATTTTTGAAGGTGTTCCTTTATACCTAACACTAATCAATGGAACTTTTAACTTTATCGTGCTTTATTATTATTTTTTACTGGCCTCGCACTGCTTTTGTATTATTATTATTATTATTATTATTATTATTATTATTTTGCGTCTAGTGGCCAGTTAAAGGATGAGTTTTGGGAATAAGGGCATCTACAATAGTTTGGGGTTTAGGGCATCCACAGTAGAGCTTTTTTATGAGGTTTGTGGAGAAAAAAACCTTACAAAACAATTTCGCCTGTGTTTCTTGGCATATTAATTAAGCTATGGTGGGTAGCTTCAAACTCTTAAACCTCTCCAGAAGACTATTTTTTTAGTCTTTTTTAAAGTAGGTTAGCTGTAAAAATAATTTTATTATTATTGTTCAAATATGAGGATGCAAAATAATTATCATTCATTAATTTATCATAATTTTCATAAAGGAAAATGGATGTGGATTGATGCAGCTTTTCTATTTTGGTTGCCCCTAAGTTTACAATGTCAAACTCTGCTCTCACCATTCACCAACGAATTTTCTTGATTAGATGAATAAGTCAAAAAGCAATCTGCTCTTTAGAACCGTCAAATGGGCTAGGTCGGGTCGATGCTGTCCCAAAGAGAAAATCCGGTGAATTTTCATGAATAGCCGCTCAAATACATTTCCGGCCATATTAAAAAGAACTTTTATGAGCTCTTTCTTTATTATGTAAATACCTAAAATACCCCATCTTTAGAACTACTTGAACGAATTGACCTAGTAGTTTAAACTACCAAGTAGGGTCATTCGAACTTCCATTGGCTCTAGAAGTTTGAACGACCATGTTCTTTGTCGCAATAGTTCAAACTACCCATGAATCATGATTGTTCGAACTACCATCCCAATAGTTCGAACGACCATAAATGTAGTTTCAACAAGAAACACATACAAACCAAAATTACGCATAAAGACCTCTTAAATTAGAAAATTAGGGGAATTGTTGAGTTTGAAAAAGATTGAAAACACGTGCATTTCTAAAGGAAAATTGAAAGGGTGTAGGTGGAAGTTTATAAAAAGTTGAAGTCAAATCTCATTTAAGCAGTCGGGTCAAAATACCATATTCGAAACATATCAGAGAAAAAATGTCTGACCCGGAATTTTATCGAACCGCTATCTTTTGGGCCGGTCAGTTCATGTTTTGAAAATACACGTAAAATGACTGGGGCAGTCACATAGGTCCCTTCCGGGCCTATGAATTTCAGTCACGCATACGGCATACCTATACTGCTTCTATTTAATAGAATTACAGCCCGAATATAAACATTAGCTGATTTCTGGATGGAAACATCCAGTTTTTATTTTCTTGTACAAACAGAGAACATATTTTTGAATTGAAATTCAAGAATTATAACACAGTGGAAACTCACACACATAATTTTCACTCACTGTTAATGAATTTAGCACAGACCTTGATGAGATTGTTTGAATTTTCACAAGTTGGATCCAAAATATGAAAAATATGATCTTCCCCTTCAGTTTCAAAAAACTCTGTTTTCCCCTGCCATCCACTCTTCACCAATGACTCATAATAAAATCTTCCCCTTTCTCTCAAAATATCATTCCCAGCAACACAGACAAGAATTTTATCACAGGCCAAACCCGAAAGACTCGGAGCTCCGACCACAAACGGGTTGATTAACGGGTCATCGCACCCTTTATCAGAAGGGCAAACAAATCGCCACCATTTATCAACCACAGATTTGAAAACTGGGTTTTCAGCCTCAACCCCAATTGGGTCTTCGCCCCAGAAATAAGGTTGAATCATCAAAACGCCAGAAATCTTAAACTCAGCCAGGCCCGGGTTTTCCAGCCCGGCCCGAATCGCCATGTGGTGTGAAATATTAGCACCAGCGCTATCCCCTGCTAAATAAACCTTATTAAAGTCCACAAATTCCCTTAGCCAAGTTTCAGTGGCGTTTTTTTCACCTGAAATATGAGATGCCACCCATTTTAGGGCAGCCCAAGAATCGTCGTAGGCTGTCGGAAGAGGGTTTTCGGGGGCTAATCTGTAATCGACAGAGACGAGGATGATTTTAGCTTCTTTCACGAAAATGTTGAGCATTTCGTGGTACAAGGGTCGGCGGTTGATGAAATGCAAAATGCGCCGCCGTGAAAGTAGACTACTAAAGGGAGTTTTCTTGGGTGGTCGGTGAGGTTGGGGCGGTAAAGGCGGGCGGAAACGCCGGTTTCCGGTTGAAAAACGACGTCTTTTGAGGAAACGCCGGTTTTAGGGTGAAAAGATGCTGGGGCGATTTCTGTCCCGAGAAGTCTCTCTACGGTTCCGTCTTTGTAGACTCTTATGTAAGGTGGAACATCATGGATTATAATGTTTGAGTTGGTTGTCTCCATTGATATTTGTTTTTGTGTTTTGGGAGAAAGTGAGAGGGGAGAGAAATATGAAGACTGGTGAAAAAGTTTGAAACTGAAGTAGAGAAAAATGGGAGCCTATAGGCATATATAGACTGGAAATTTATGACTTATTAACTCAAGGCAAATTCTTTATTGTTGAGCCATTTATTTTTTTTTTTTTTTTTTTTTGCAAAATTGGTCATGCAGCTTTGGGATGATTGGCAGTTTTAGGATTTTTATTTTTACTTTTTAGGACTTTAATTTTAAAAACCCGGCATGCTAAGGGCAATTCTGGACGAAAAATTCAAAAATTAGTTGGATTAGTAATGTGAATGCCCTTCGCCAACCCAAATTGAGGATTTTTAACCCTTCCCCACCCAAATTGGGGATTTTAATTTTTGTGAAATTACTAATTAAGTTGTTTTTTCTTAATTTAATAATATTAAATAAATATAAAAACCGTTGACATATGTGTTTAAGTCATCATCCAAATCAGCAGCTTCACCGGAAACTGAAAATCGCAATGAGATGGCAGTGACGCCAGGAATCTAACTACTTTTTGAATTTTTTTGGCCAAAATCGTCCTCGATGTGCCATGTTTTTAAAATTAAAGTCTTAAACTACAAATCAGAAAAACAAAAATCCTAAAATACCGCCACCTCAAAGTTACAACTTACAAGAACAATTTTGCAATTAAGCCCAATATGATTATATGGTATTTTCTATTATATTTAGGCAAAACTTGTATGAGACTGTCTCAATGACATAGATTATTAGACGGATTCTATATGTAAATAGAGTTTCAACTCAAACTCAAACCCATAAAAATGACCCATGCATTTTGTGTATTATAGGATCCGTCTCATGCATTTAAACCGATGAGACCAATGTTTTGATACCCTATCAGGATAATTTGGTTCGGCCGGTTTAACTAGGAACTACTCACATATCCAGTCCGGTTCTAAATTAAAATTGGGTGGCTAAAAATCTGTTGTCACTCGGTCAAACCCAGTAAAAAAACCGAAAACTGGTGATCTGGTTAACCCGATTCAATTTTTTTAAGCAAAATTTTCTTTATTTTATTATAAAAATTGACGGCAAAGTATTTGGTAAATTTACATGTAACTTTTTCTTATATTCGATTTATACATATATTTGGATATTATAATTTATTTAATTTATTTTTATTTTTATTTTTATTTATTATTTTTGTACATTTGTACTTATATTTATCTTTTACACTTGTACATATATATCACATATGTATAATTATTTAGCCGCTTGAACCAGTGACCTGTTTATTAATCTGGTACGATCTCCGGTCCGAATCTAAAAATATTACATGAGGTTGTCTCATATAAGACCACATCTTATATATAAGGTGTTCCATATGATATTTCTACTTTTGCACTATTATTTTTACAAAAAAATCACAACAATTAACTTCTCTAATATATTTATCATATCAACATAATCATTTTTTTCTCTATAGATCCAATTTTTATTTTTGAAAAATAATCACCACTATTCTATCAAAAAGAAAATGAAAATGAACAGTATGAAAGTACAATTAATCACATTTTTACTCTCTTTATATATATATATATATATATATATTTCTTTTCTATGAATGAAAGTCCACCATATTTATTACATGAAAGTATAACCAATCACTACTATTCTTTTTACATGTTTTAATTTTCATCACTGTTTCTTTTCACGATTGCTTGAAAGTATTAAGTTACTTCCTTGTCCCATTTGAAAAATAATTTCGTTTTTATATATATTATTTGTTCAAGGACGTTATCAATTTAATTATTTAAAAGAAAAGTTTCCATTTCGGAAAATGTGAACTAATTTCAATACCGTGTTTCGATGAAATAAGAGTTAGAAATATGGTACTTGATACCAAACGCTATAGCCTATCGGCGCGTTTGGGACGTTTGATTGCATAGGATTGGATGAGTTATCCTGGATAAACCCGCGTTTGGGAAGGTTGATGAAAGCCCGTGAATACCATGTGGGCCTGGATACGGATCCACTTTCGCAGTGATTATTTATCCCGGTAGGAGGTGAGATTATATAATCCCAAACCGATCAATATGTCCAATGTCAATTATGTCCTTAAATTTCTTTGTAAAAGGTTCATTTTATCCCTGTAGGTTCAAGTAATTACCAAAATGGTACATATAAAATATTTCTCATTCTCCTCAGAAAACCCTAGCATCGCGTTTCTCTCTTATCAGGTTTGCGCCTCTTCTTCCGTTCTTCGTCGATTTCATCTTTTAAAAATTTTCTTCTACTATCTTCAATTTTCTTTCCAATTAGGCATTATATAGTACACGAATCCTCCAAAAAATGAAAGTCTTAAGATTACCTGAAAGATTTCGAAAAATTTCTGATAAAATTTTTTTCTGTCGATTTCCCCCTCCCCCAAATTTTTGTACATCGACATTTTTGTATATATTCAACCAAATCTATGGTTTATACATGTACATTTTCATTGTTTTTCCAGTTGTAAGGACCGATTGTTTTCTTATTAAAAGGGTATAAATCATAAAATGCTTAAACTTGAGATGTTTAATTTGTTGTTGATGTTATTTGAGATAGAATTTGGAGTTGTGGTTTCTGAAGTCATAATTGACCTAGAATTGGAGTGAACAAAATAATTGATGTCTAAGGCCCAAGCCTACAGTTTATGTGACAGAATCATCAAACTGATAAACCATTTTCACTATTTTCACGACGGAGGCAGGGTTTCCATTAACCATCGCCTTCCATTCGTTTCGCAACTTTCAATTTCATCAAATACAAGCTGATAAAACTATGGTACCCTGTGGTTACGTGGTCAACAAAGAATTTTATTTGATTCAGCCCGTAATTCCCGAAATCGAAACCCTCAATTTGTAATGAAATTGAATATCAAATTTATGTCTGTCGAAGTGTAAAATTCATCGAACAATATGGTTTAATAACTAATGTAAATGACAAATATGAGAAAAACTCACCGCGAATGTCTTGTTATTTCGAACACGGGAGAAATATTCGGGTAAAAGTCCGTAATGTTGAACCGTAATACCAACTCGAAAATCAGAAACGACAAATCTCGAAATCCAAAAAGCCGTGAAGATTGAGTCCGACCTCGTAAAATCTTACAATTTATAATGGCACTTGGGATTTCTACATTTGACAAAGTTTCAAGTCCGCCATTGGAGGTTTTGGCAATTACGTTGTGACATTTTGAAGAAATACAAATGAATTGCAGAGGCAGTGAGAATTGGTAAAGATAACCCACAAATGAATAAAATATTGGGAGGGGTATATATGTCATTTCATTCTTTATCACAAGTTATCAACTTTTGCAAACATCATTTTGGATAATATCCTACAACTTTCAAATAATAATCATACATCCCAAACACAATATTAAATAGTATTATATAATCAGTGAGCAATGAGCAATCATATCATATCCCAAATTTTTATCCTATCCCATCAAATTTCCCAAACGAGCCGTATAGGTACTAGCAATGACAATTCCTGGATTTGAGTACGAGACCGAACTTTAAAGAAAAATACAGGGTACTATAGTACAAATACATAACATTCAAGAAAGGAAAAGTCAGAAGGTAGTTTTTTTTTTTTCTTTTCTGAGGGAAAAAGTCAGAAGGTAGTTAAGTGCTGATTATGTTGATGAAGATATCCCAATCAATTTGAAAACGATGTTCAAAGAAATGACAAACAGCATATTGTTGAGGGCACCACAAGAACAACTTGATGGGAAAATAAAATCAGAAATAGCTCAGCAATAATCACTGATTGAGTGGATTCTAGTGGTGAATGGATTAATATAATCTTTTTATTTTTCAACGATAAATTGGGTTTTAGAAAATTAGAAGTGGCGTAAATGCCGTGCTGCTCTACACTTGGAAGCAAATAATAAAGAAATAAAGTACTGATCAATGATATGAAAGCCCAACTTTCCATGGTCAAAGTTGGACTAATCATTTTTTTTCTTTATATAAAGCTCACTCAAGCTGTTTGATAATGATGGTGATGTAGATTAGAGGACTAATAATTTTTTTAGATAATTTTAATTTGCTTAACATTTTTCTATTTTTTCCACTTAATTTTGTATGGTTCTATTTTACTAAACTTCCATATTGCACTCAGTCTATAATTTTCATTTTCATATGTACCCCTTAACTTTTATGATTATTTTATTTTGTGATCTGAAAATGGTATCATACTAGGTTTATTGATGAAATATACTATTATTTAATGTTATTTGTATATTAACTAAAGATGAGGTTTTGAGAGAATGAGATTTTGAGTGAAAGTTGATCCAAATTATTGTTCAAGCTAAAATATCTACACATAATCCACTAACAGAGCGAGGGGTAAATTTAGAAATTATAGGCTATGTGCAATTATTTATAAAGTTTAGAGGATAGATTAGAACAATTCAACCACTGGGGTTAGCCTAGTGGCCACGAGTATTACTCTTTAGTTAAGGGGCCCGGATTCAAGTCTATGCAATGACAGGGCCGAATTTAAATAAAAATTAGAACAATTTTAAGTTAAGTGAGTAAAGTATAAAAATGCACATAGGGGTAAATTAAAATTACTTTTTTTTTTCAGATATGGGAAAAAATTATTACTATTTGGATTGCGCTATTAACACCCCCAAAGTTTATCAACACACCCCTCTATTTAATTACAAAAATGTCATAAAGTAAAAAGACCGAAATGCCATTAGTACTCTACCAAATTTTTAAATATACCCATCAAATTTCTATATGTACCTCAATCTTCTTCCCCATCCTACACACGTTATTCTTCTTCCTTTAAACCTTATAATTCATTCTCAGTATTATTTTCTTTTGTCTCTGTTAATCTGACATGTTGGTGTTTGTATTGGGTTGATCATAGTCTTGGTTTCTCACAGTTAAAATTTTGTATTTTTCTCATAGTTTTTGGTACTTATTTATAGGAACAAATATCTGGATAACAAGGAATGGAACAGACTAAAACTTACATAGTTAATGTGCTTGTTTTTATTCCTGTTATTTGCTTGTCCAATCAAGGAAGTGAATTTACACACGATGGAGATTATTATAAAGTGAAATCTCACAGATCCTTTAGTGAATGTATTTTCTCCTATCAATCATATGAAATTGGAACGAGAAGCAATTCTTGATTGATTGAAAATGGGTTAGACACGAAATCAAAAAAATTGTTCTCTGTCTGTGTTTTGTCAATCTATATGGGCAGTTCTTTGTTTTAAGGGGAATAATTTGTTTTAATTGGGGGAAGGGTAGATTGGGGATAGTTTGGGGTGTATTAAGTAAACTAGCAATCCACCCGTGCGATGCACGGATAATATCTTAAGTAAATAAAATTTAAAATTTTTTGTTATTTTAATTAATTAAAGTATGAAAAAAAAATATTATCGATTTGAAATGATTGAAAAATAATGGAGCATTACAAAACAAATTGAATGAACATAAATACGGAATAGAAAATTATTATAAGTTTTGAAAAATCGTCTTTAAATATAACATGGGTCGTTTGAATTTGTACGGTCACTCTCACTATCGTCACTACCACTATCATACATTTAAAGACCGACTTTGACTCTTATTAATATACATTCCATAAGATACCATCAACGTAAGTTGTCATCGGTGAAACTTGAGTAGAAGTCTTGGATCAAAAATTATCAATGACGTTTTTGGAATAAAGACTTTATGATTAAAGTCGTCTATCATAAGACTTATTCTTTTAGAATATTGTTGCCAAGTCTCGTAACAATCCATCTAGTGCCATTACATAATCCAAAAGAAAGATCTATGTTACATAATAATATAATAGGAGTTCTAACATTCAAACTCAACTCATGATTTGGAACTCTAGAACATTTAATTACATTTAAAAATTTATCGAACTAAAAAGATAAAAATATACTTTCTCCGTCCCAAATATATAGTCCACTATTTATTTTTGGGATGTCTCAAATATATAGTTCAGTTTCCGTATTCAATAATATTTTTTCATTCTTTTATTATTATAACTTTATTTAATATACATTCTTTAATTTGCACTACTCATTAAATAGAGAAAATAAAGTAATTGTTTTGTATATTTGTAATTTCTAATACTTTTTTTAATCTATGTGAAAAGTCTGAACTATATAATTGGGGGAAAGGGACTAATACCATTTGTGATATTAGACAAAGAAAAATTATTGCCAAATACAAAAAACAATTAAGTTACAAATGCTAAATTAAACAAAGAAATAAATAACATAAAAAAGGAAAAAGAAAATCACAGTGGGACCAGTTGAGTTAAGTGAAGTACGTATTTGATACATCATCCCAATCATTAAAAATTTAAGTTACTCGTGGGCCTGACAACTGATAGCCCAAATCCAATTGTTTTAAACAATTTATTACAATATTATAAATTCAACACAAATCAGCTTCTAAATCCAGCCTGTGGTATGGAATGGCCCAAAAAATAAAAAAAGAGATGAAAATGAAAAGAAAAAAAAGGAAACGGATCTGACTCTTTTATACATAAATTTAGGCGGTTATTTAGGATACCAATCCGGAAAGAATACAAATTTTTTTTTTGTGATTTCACTACAAAGCCTAGAAAACCTTAGATTCATTTTTCGCTACCGCGGGTTCAAGTATCACATCGGCATCGCCGCTTTAGTTCTGGCCTCCACCGTTCATTTCTCTGTCAAAAAAATGAAACACATCAAATACCTTAGAAAATTTTCCGAGCAAAATCTATATTCAAACACATAATCGATAATTTATTATTTTCGTAAGGTTTATCCGTATTAGTCTTCTCTTCTCCCGGCTACATTTATCATTTTTGTTTGACTTGTTCGGATATGTTGAAAGCAACATTTATTTTTTAAGATCAACCTTGATTGGCTATTTATCTTTTGATCATTAAGTGTAACTACATTTTAACAAAGATAATGGATAGTAATTAATTTTTGTACATAGAGAAATAATATGGACTTTTCAAATATATTTTTTATAGATGAATTCACCTTCATCTACTACTGTCAAATATGAATGCTAGATTTAAACTTTATCATTTTCTACATTGTGTATATTCTTTTTGGAATGGTGCTTGTTAATATGCTGATGAAAACAATCAAGAAAAGGATGGAAAACAATTATGCAAGTGAGAAAAAATGATATAAAATAATAAACATACCTCTATGACATGAAAGATGCATTCGGCATTCAGTTAAAAAACATTAGAGGTATTGCCATATCTTTGGTGTTGTGTTGGCATTCTCAATGCTCAATACATTTCCGTAGGATGTGTAATCTCCTTAGCCAATGCAAATGATGGAGTCTTTCTCTCAAAAAAAAAAAAAAAAAAAAAATGATGGAGTCATTCTCGCACATTCTTAACCAACATAAATAAATGGAGAGATTCTGCATAATTTTTTGTTTTTTGTTTATACGTTATTGCTCTGAAAATTGTGTTACTGAATGGGATGGATCCTATTTATAGTTGACTTTGTAAATGACAAGGAAAAAATATTTTGAAAACTGTTTGAGCTGCCCAAGATATCTATATTCATTTTACATGTAGAATATAATTACAAATTAATGTTTTTGAGACCAATTTTATATTTTGAATGGCATTTCCCGGTGCCAGGGAAATTTTATGCGAGAATTAATTATGCAGTGCAGAATATTAATGAAGTAAATCAATTTTTTAACCAACTGTGCACAAATCGGATATATTTATTATGTATTTTTCTTTACAATGTATATTCTAGCAGCTTGCCAAACTCAAAATAACTACGCAGTCCAATGCCAAATTTTTAATTCCGTTTCTCGAGTGCCCAAGTCACTCAATTGCTTTAATTAATAAAGTGTATTAAATCATAATCAACTGCCAAGATTTATAAACATAATGTATCTAATGTCTAGTAATTTGTGTTAAAAATTTTACAAAGCCGTAACGTATTCAGAATTAAAGTCATAACATATACCAAAAATAGAAAGTGAATTTTGGCGGGAAAATTCCTAAATTAGAGACTATCTTGTTTTTATATATTATATAGATATGTTAGTTTTTAAAAGGGGGTGATGGGTGTATTAAGGTTAGTGGTGTATTGATAAATTTAGGAGGTGTTAATAGCAAGCCCCTTACTATTTATGTTGTAAAATAGATGCTCCACATAGTTTCAGCTACTTATTTCTAGGAGGAAAAAATTATGAACCCCCCAAAGTATACGCGATTTTCTATATTGCCCCCAAACTAAATTTTTCTACTTAATCCCTGAACTACATGAAAATTTCTATGGTCCCATCTCTCCTCCCCCCGGCGGAATATTCCGTTGATTCGCCGACGGGTGGAAGAGATGGGACGAGAATTTTTCGTGTAGTTCAGTGGTTAAATAAAAAAAAATAGTTTAGGGGTAATGTAAAAATCATGCTTAGTTAAGGGTATATTAAAATTTCCTCTAGTAGTTAAATCAACTTTAAAATTTCATTTAATTCTTCCTCAAGTTTAGATTTACTAGCTTATCAGGTTCGACTTTTCGCCGTATGCACATCAAATTGGAAATTATGTGTTAGATAAATGTATTTATCATGATTTTGATGATTTTGTTCGATTTTGTTCAAATGAGTTTTTAAATCAAAACAATGTCCCTAAATGTTGTCTAAATACTTCCGATCGACTTAAAATATTTTTACTATTTTTCGGAGTATTTTTTGGAGTTTATTTTCGATAAAAAATTAGACAACACATTTGTTTCAGGCTCGACCGGTCGCCCTATAGGGCAACCCGCACTGAGTTGAGTTTTGAAAACAGAAAAGGGGACGTAGAAAAATTGAGGAGGGCGCCGTGCACGGGAGTCCCTCTTTTGGTTCAGTCTTCTCTGTTTCGTATTTTTATCAACCCCAACCGGTCAACATCAAGGGCAACCGGTCGCACCCCCCTCCGATCGGTCCCCCTGTGTAAAAATTCGCAGAAATTCAATTTCAATCTTATCTCTCATGACCGGTCGCACCCCCTTGTTTATCAACAAACTATTCGTTGCATTTTCGAATGACTTTTCCATATTTTATGGGATTGATTTCTAACATGACTATATTGATGATTTTAAATGGTTTTTTTTTTTTGCAGCAAATCACTCCCCAAGGAGGAGCCTATGTCTGGAAATCAAAGCCAAGACCTCTCCTATAAATAGAGGCTTCATTCAAGCAACAAGATACAACACTCTATACAAGCAAAGAGCAATCAAGCAAACACTTTCATATATCTTGTTGTATTAGCCTTAGCACTTTCACTTGCACAAATTTGAGGTCTAGGCTTTCAATTCTTGATTACACTTGTACTCATATTGTATCAATCATTATTGAGTTGTAATCTTGATTTTGGTCATCATTCAACACAAGACATCCTTGTGAGTATTCTTGTGGTAAGAATACACTTGGGTGATCTAGGTGATAGGTGTTTGAAAGTTGTGGTAATCTTCAAAGGTGTTGTAAGAGGGTTGTGGTAATCCTCAAGGTGGTGTAAGAGGGTTGTGGTAATCCTCAAGGTGTTGTATTAATTTTTGGTAAATTAATAAAATCTTTTTTTCTTTTTGAAATCCATCCCGGATATACTGGGGTGGTAGAGGATTAGGCCCTAGGTGGGTTGAACCTCTATAAATCGAAGTGTGTTGTTTAAATTCCGCACTTAGCATTTCATCTTTGCTTGAGTTTTTCGAAAAAGAGGGCAAAATCTGAAAAACCGAGATAATCTATTCACCCCCCCTCTAGATTATCATAGCCACTTGGACTAACAAGTGGTATCAGAGCCAAACTCTTTGGCTAGCTCGTTCCGAGTAAAGAGGAAAGATCCATGGCTACAAATGATGCTCATCTCACCACCGGCGCCTCCACCAACAAGCCACCACTATTCGACGCCAACAACTACGCATTTTGGAAAGACCATATGGAGTGCTTCCTACAAGTGCGGGTTCGACATTTGGAATGTGGTCATTGAAGGAGTTGATTAACCAACCAAGAAATCGGAGGATGGCACCTTGGCTCCTAAACCTTTCAAGGAGTTCGATGAAAACGACAAAAAGGCTTTCTCTAAACGGTAAGGCCTTAAATATTTTGCATTATTCTCTTACCGCCACCGAGTGCAATCGCATAAGAGGCATAAGGTCGGCACATGAGGTTTGGGAAAAATTGGAGACAATCTATGAAGGGACCAAGAAAGTCAAGCAAGCAAGAAAAGACCATGCTTGTTAAAGACTTTGAAAACTTTAACATGCATGATGGTGAAAGCATCTCCAAGATGGTGGAAAGGCTTGACAATATTGGCAATCCTCTTGTGGCCCTCGGTAAAGTCATCTCCGAAGAAGACAAGGTGACTAAGGTATTGAATGCTCTTCGGCTCATGGTCCGAAAAAGTAACGGCAATCACGGAGGCACAAAATCTTGAGACACTCAAGTTTGACGAGCTTATTGGAAATCTCCTCATCTATGAAGTCTATCTCAAGGAGGAAAAATTCCAAACCATCCATTAATCAATTGGGTATGCAAATTATTCCTAAAGGTCTTGCTTCTTCTTCTAATAATGCATACTATGATAATGATGATGATGATGATGAGGAGACGGCCGCACTTGTTAGAAAATTTGCAAAATTTGTGAATAAAAATAAAGCAAGAAAACCAAGAGATAATGCTTGCTTTAAATGCGGAAAACCCGGGCACTTTATTGCCGATTGCCCAAAGCTCGATGAAGAGGAGCAAAAGAAAAGGAAGCCTTTCACGAAAAAGAAGGCTCTAAATGCGGAGGTCAAAACATGGGATGAACTACTCGAAACAACCGACGAGGGAGGAGAGACCGAACATGGTCTCATGGCCATAGATGATGAAAATAATGAGGTACGCTCTAATTCTTCTACTTCCTCCATAGTTGATGATTTGCAATGTGATTTTGATGAATTGCAAATTGAGTTTCAAAATTTAATTGTTAAATACAAAAATTTGAAAAAGGAGCATAAGGAGCTTAAGGTTGAAAAAGAAAAATTATTTACCTCTTATGAATCTCTTGACAAAGCTCATAGTCTTACTCTTACTAGAGTTCACTCTCTTGAAACCGAAAAGAAATTGCTCACAAAAGATATTGAATGTTTAAAAATGATGTGCATCGTTTCAACATAAGCACGAACAAAGTCACAAAAATTTTAGATGCACAAAGAGATGAGCATTCCAAATTGGGACTTGGTTATAAGCTATTTCAAAGCGTTTTTAAAAAGAATAACCAAGGTCCGACTTTTGTACGTGCTAGTAATTCTAATACTCCTACTTGTTTTTATTGTGGCAAAGTTGGACATTATGCTAATAATTGCAAATTGATAAATAGCTCTAGACATGTTTGGAGACCCAAAGGTCTCAAGACTAACCCCCATGGACCCCAAAATTATAGGGTACCTAAAAGAAATTCTTTTGTAGGTAATAGGGAATATAACAACAATGGAAGATTCAAAATGGCTCGTGGACAGCGGATGTTCACGCCATATGACCGGGAGGAGAGAACTTTTTACCAACATCAAGCTCCAAGAAGAGGGTATGGTCATGTTGGGCAATGGCAAAGGAAGAATTCTTGGAAATGGAGAAATTGGTAACTCTTTTTTCTCTCTTAGTAATGTTCTTTTAGTAGAAGGGCTTAAGTTTAATTTGATAAGTGTTAGCCAACTTTGTGATTCAAATTATGATGTTTCCTTCAATAATGAAAAATGCCTTATACTTAAAAATGGTGAAATTATTTGTGAAGCAAATAGAAAAGGCAATCTTTACAAAATTTGTACAAGTGATATGGTTAGTCAAAATGATTCTTGTTTAGTCGCCAATAATGATTTAACTAGTTTATGGCATAGGCGACTTGGACATGTTGGATACAAGAATTTGAAAAATATTTACAAAAATCAACATGTAAAAGGACTACCCAAATTGAATTTTGAAAATCTTGGCTTATGTGACACTTGTGTCAAAAGAACAAATTAGTTAAAAGTAGTTTTAAGCCCAAAAATAAAATTTCCACAACCAAACCCCTACAATTGCTTCACCTTGATTTGTATGGGAATATTGGTACGACAAGTCTAAGTGGAAAACATTATACTTTCGTTATTGTCGATGATTTTTCTAGATATACTTGGGCTCTTTTTCTTACTAATAAAAGCGATGCCGTTAATGAGTTTGTTAAGTTGTGTAGACTTATTGAGAATGCAAAGGAAGACACTATTAAGTATATTCGAAGTGATCGAGGTGGAGAATTTGATGGTGAATTTAGAGTCTTTTGTGAAACTAAGGGATATGCTTATAATTTTTCGGCTCCAAGGACTCCTCAACAAAATGGAGTAGCCGAAAGGAAAAATCGGACACTACAAGAGATGAGTCGGTCCATGCTCAATGAATTTTCACTACCAAAATATTTTTGGGCGAAGCGTAAGTACCGCTTGCTATGTTATTAATCGGGTTTATATTCGTCCTAAAATGAATAAAACTCCATATGAGCTTTGGAAAGGTAGAACTCCAAATATTAGTTATTTCAAGATATTTGGTTGTAAATGCTTTATTTTGAATACCAATGATCAATTGGACAAACTTGATCCTAAGGGTGATGAAGGGATATTTATGGGATATTCAACAAAAAGCAACGCATACAGGGTTTACAATAAGACTAGTGGAGTTGTTGAAAAATCCATCCATGTCAAATTCAATGAAGCTTTGGGTGTTAAAAGAATACCCAATGATGAAAGTGATGAAGAGGATATTATTGAACCAATTGTTCAAGTTGATGATCAACCGTCTACATCAAATGATCAACCGTCACTTCAAATGGTCCTCAAGAAGATAGAGGTAATACTTCGGATCTTCCGTTGCATTGAAATTTAAGGAGATCACCCAAAAGATCTTATTATTGGTGATCCCTTGACAAAGTGATGACCGGAGAAAATTTGCCGAGAAAGCTCTTATTTCTCAAAAAGAGCCTAAAAATGCTAAGGAGGCCATTGAGGATGAGGATTGGTTCTTAGAGATGCAAGAGGAGTTAAATCAATTTGAAAGAAATGATGTATGGGAATTGGTACCTTGTCCTCCATCTCAAACTATTATTGGTACAAAATGGGTATTAGGAACAAACTTGATGATCAAGGCAACATTGTTCGAAATAAGGCAAGGTTAGTAGCTCAAGGGTATTGTCAAGAAGAAGGTATTGACTATGATGAAACTTTTGCACCGTAGACGTTTAGAAGCTATTCGTATTTTACTTGCCTATTCTTGTTTTAAAAATTTCAAACTTTACCAAATGGATGTTAAATCCACTTTCTTAAATGATATTATTCAAGAAGAAGTCTATGTAAAACAACCTCCGGGGTTTGAAAATTTTTCTAGGCCTAATGATGTTTATAAACTTAAAAAGGCCTTGTATGGTTTAAAGAAAGCACCTCGTGCATGGTACGATAGACTTAGCTCTTTTCTTTTGCAAAATGGTTTTATAAGGGGTAAAGTTGATACAACTCTCTTTGTTTTTGAAAAAGGGCAAGATTGCTTACTTGTGCCAATTTATGTTGATGATATTATCTTTGGTGCTACTAATGATTCTTTGTGCAAGAAATTCTCTAAATTGATGCAAGGAGAATTTGAGATGAGTATGATGGGGAGCTCAACTTTCTTGGACTCTAAATTAAGCAATGCCAAGAAGGCATATACATTTCGCAATCAAAATATACAAAAGAATTTTTGAAAAAGTTCGGCATTGAAGAAGGAAGAACCGTTTCTACTCCCATGGCAATAAATGTCAAAATTGACAAAGATGAAAAAGGCAAGTCCGTGGATGAATCAAAGTATCGAGGTATGATTGGTAGTTTACTTTATTTAACCACTAGTAGACCGGATATTCTTCATGCCATATGCCTATGTGCTCGTTTTCAAAGCAATCCCAAAGAATCTCATATGAGTGCCGTTAAAAGGATTTTTCGATATTTGAAAGGCACTATTCAATATGGTCTATTTTATCCAAAGAATGAAAATTTTTCTCTTAAAGGTTATAGTGATTCGGATTATGCGGGAAATATTGATGATCGGAAAAGTACTTCCGGATCATGTCAATTTTTAGGCGATTGCCTAGTTTCTTGGTTTTCAAAGAAGCAAAACTGTGTTTCTCTCTCAACGGACGAAGTCGAATATATTTCCGCCGCTTTTTGTTGTACTCAACTTCTTTGGATGAAACAAACCTTAGCGGATTACAAATGTTCTTTTGAAAACGTACCTATCTTTTGTGATAATATATCCGCTATAAATATTGCTCAAAACCCGGTTCATCATAACCGTACTAAACATATTGAGATTCGACATCATTTTCTAAGGGATTGTGTTTCAAAACGAAAAATTGAGATATCTTTTGTACCATCTCAAGATCAATTAGCGGACATTTTTACAAAACCGCTATCTTCCGAGACTTTTGCGTCCATACGAGCTCGGTTAGGCATAATGCATATTGAATGAGGTTTACATTTATATTTTGCATGTTTTTAAAACTTAGGGCGAAAAATCGGATTTTTGGTTGAAAATTCGGATTTTGAAAAACTTGACAAAACAAAAATTTGAAGAGGTTGAGGGCAACCGGTCGCCCTCAACGTCGACCGGTCACCCTCAACCATAACCGGTCGCCCGAGCTATATTTTGAATTGAAACCGTTATGTCTTCAAAGATTCGACATTTTAACTTATTTTTGCCATTTTCGTCCCCTTTGCCAAATTCACACAAATTTCACTCAAAATTGATTTTCATGCATTCTATTCATATCTTGGACCTTATATAGCATGTTTACCATCATCATTGCTCATCTTTACCGATCGAATGGTAAGAATTTTCCTTTCTTTGCTCAATTGGGTTGAACCTTGAGCTTGTGGCTTTCTTGTATATATTTTTGATGAAATTATCTTATGATCATGTTGAGCTTAATTGTTATATTGTATTGTATGATGTTTGATGTGAATTGGTGATGAAATTTTTGGCTTGATTCATTTACAAGGGCTCTATACAACTTCTTTTAATTTTTACGCCCACAAGGTGTTCGATAAAATGTCACAATGAATATTTCAACTTCTACATGATTCTTTTCCCTCCAAAAGTCTTACAAACTTATTGAGATCATGTTTTGGCAAATAAAACGAACGTATGAACTCTTCATGATATATTTCTCCCATTTTCCTTGGATTTTAAGCGTAAATTGCTCAATGGTTGATAAATCGTCTCTTTGGCGCACTTTAATCTAATTATATGATGTTTTTATCATCCTAACATTCTTTTGATGATTCCAAAGGGGAGAAACAAGATATTGGCTCGTTAGCTAAAAGAAGCTAATAAAAGCTCGTAATAAAAGCTATAAGCTATGGCTTCCTAAAGCCAAGTATACCTAGTCCACGACTTGTATTATGGACTCAATTGCAAAAGATTATAAGTATTTTTTGGGGAGCTTCTTCGCTTATGATGTTTATATGCATCTTATATAAGCTTGTTATAGCTTGTGCTTCTAGCTTTTGCAAAATCTCTAGTTGATATGCTCATAGATAGGGGGAGCTTTGTATGGAATGTTTTTAACGGATAGTTCACTCGTAAAACCGGAAAATTTATTCGTTTTCAAAATCGTCCTCGAGAAAATTGTTTTGTTTGTAATCATCAAAAAGGGGAGTTTGTTAGATAAATATTTTTATCATGATTTTGATGATTTTATTCGATTTTGCTCAAATGAATTTTTAAACCAAAACAATGTCCCTAAATGTTGTCTAAATACTTCCGATCGACTTAAAATATTTTTACTATGGAGTATTTTTTGGAGTTTATTTTCGATAAAAATTGGACAACACATTTGTTTCAGCTCGGCCGGCCGCTCCGTAGGGCAACCCATACCGAGTTGAGTTTTGAAACAGAGAAAAAAGGAACGTAGAAAAATTGAGGGAGGCGGCCGGTCGACCAGGTGGTCGCCGGTGAGGGACGATCGACCGACTGGGCGTCGGTACACTGGGAGTCCCTCTTTTGGTTGATCTTCTCTGTTTCGTATTTTTATCAACCCCAACCGGTCAACATCAAAGGCGGCGACCGATCGCCCCCTCCGACCGTCCCCCGTGTAAAAATTGCAGAAATTCAATTTCAATCTTATCTCTGTGTGACCGGTCGCACCCTTGTTTATCAAAGCAAACTATCGATTTGCATTTTCGAGACAATTGTTCCCTATTTTGTGGGATTGATTTCTAACAGCTATATTGATGATTTTAAATGGTTTCTTTTTAAAGCAAATCACTCCCCAAGGAGGAGCCTATGTCTGGAAATCAAAGCCAAGACCTCTCATATAAATAGAGGCTTCATTCAAGCAACAAGATACAACACTCTATACAAGCAAAAAGAGCAATCAAGCAAACACTTTCATATATCTTGTAGTATTAGCCTTAGCACTTTCACTTGCACAAATTTGAGGTCTAGGCTTTCAATTCTTGATTACACTTGTACTCATATTATATCAATCATTATTGAGTTGTAATCTTGATTTTGGTCATCATTCAACACAAGACATCCTTGTGAGTATTCTTGTGGTAAGAATACACTTGGGTGATCTAGGTGATAGGTGCTTGAAGGTTGTGGTAATCTTCAAAGGTGTTGTAAGAGGGTTGTGGTAATCCTCAAGGTGGTGTAAGAGGGTTGTGATAATCCTCAAGGTGTTGTATTAATTTTTGGTAAATTAATAATTTTTTTCTTTTTGAAATCCATCCAGGATATCTTGGGGTGGTAGAGGATTAGGCCCCAGGTGGGTTGAACCTCTATAAATCGAAGTGTGTTGTTTAAATTCCGCACTTAGCATTTCATCTTTGCTTGAGTTTTTCGAAAAAAAAAGGGCAAAATCTGAAAAAACCGAGATAATCTATTCACCCCCTCAGATTATCATATAGCCACTTGGACTAACATTATGTGTGCCCATAAATTTGTTATAATTTCATTGATTTTTTCAAAATGGTGTTTTCGTCATTGGTCTTGATTAGGGATGGCCCGACCCGCCTTGCGGGGCATGGGCGAGTCAGTCGGCCCCTCCTACCCCACATTAAATAAATTTAAATAGAAAAATGAATAATTTTTTTTTATTTTTAATATACTTATAAAATATTCTTTACAATAATTATTAAATATATTAAAAAAACATAGGTGGGGCGGGCGGAGGATAGTGCGGTACTACATTTTGGTCGTGTCAAAATTGTCATCCGTATTCTTCATCATTCTATTGCTTATGCATGAATAAAAACAATCATATAGTGGAGATGAATGTCATTTCTATATTTGATTAGGTTTTCAAAGCTTGTATCCTTTATTTTGCTTTAAAGAAATATTTATTTTAATGTCTAAATATTTTTCAGAGTCAGAGCAATTCGTTTGGAAATCATGCATAATAACTTGTAAAATTATAAAACTATGATTTAATTTAATATTTTATTTGTATACAAATGCACAATAAGTATAAATATAAAAATCTATGAAAATTTTATATACCCCCCGAATTATGCACAATTTTTGAAACCAACCCCTAAACTATTTTCTTCTATTTAACCCCCTAAACTACATAAAATTTTCTACGGTGCCCTCTTCTCCTCCCCGCCAACGGAATATTCCCATCAGATCCGCCGGCGGGGAGGATGTGATGGGACCGTAGAAATTTTCGTGTAGTTGAGGGAGTACGTAGAACAAAAAATTAGTTTAGGGAGCAATACAGAAAATCGTGTATAATTTGGTGGTTTATTAATTTTTCCTCTATTTCTTGACCCCTGTGGTTTTCTGTGGCTTCTATGCTGAAATGTCATTACACCCAAGTTAGTATATAAAAGTAACGGCTAAGTTGTACTCAAAAATAAAAAAGAAAAGTAACGGCTAAGTTAAAGGTTGCTTGGTTTTTTCTTGAGTGTTCTGTTAACTTTAGTTGATTTGATGCCAGTTAATTTATGTTTTTATTTGTTTAGTTAATATGTGATCTGTTAACTTATGTGGTTATCCAACTGCTGCTATTGTCCTCTTGTGTATATAGTTGACAATAAATGATTCTAAAGTTAAAACATCTATAAATAATAGCATTGGGATGACAAATATCTAATAATTTGGCAAGATATTAAATTATCATAAATTACTATTTATCAAATAATCACGCTAAATTAATTATCAAAGTATTAATTGTTTCTTTAATGAATACTCGGAGGATATTTTTAAACTACCATGAAGAAAATGACACAACTGCAAATATATAGACCAACATGTATATAATTGATAGGTCGTAGATTTCTAGGAGTTTGGAACAAAAAATTGAAAAGGGACCCTTGTGTTTAATAAAAAATTAAATTCAACACAAATTATATTTTCAAATATAATTTTATTTATTTAAAACATAATATATATGTAATAAAAAAAAGCATACTGCAACTTTAACATTTTGGCCTTATTAAATAAAAGTTAGAAAAAGAACCTTCAATATAATTTACCATAGAGAAAAGACAAGAAAAACTATAAATGATTTAGTAGTTATAAAAATTTGATCTTACATTTTTATTTTTATGTGCAAAGCCATCAATCAATTTTACATAATCAAAACTTTCCAATAATTTACTCTTAATTGACATAAAAGATAATGCAAGTTAATGTGAATTTTTTCCATTTTTTTGCAAAGTTAGATCATATACTCATTCGGATATAACATAAATTCACTTAACCTTTTTTAATTTTATAAAATAAAAAATAAAAACTAACAACGGTTTTTTTTTTTTTTTTTTGACGATCGAGTATCCCCACACCGGTAGGGGTATAGATCCCATACTTACTTCGGACTATGGGATATCCATCATTCCCTGAGATGGTCCTAATCTCTGGCGGAGGAAGGGCAAACTCCACCCCTTACTCCGCGATAGTCAAGGTTTGAACCTAGGACCCTCAAGGCCACTAGGCTAACCCTTGAGAGTTTAAAAACTAACAACAGTTAAGAGGTAGAATATGGGGGAAAACATCAATTTACTTTAAATTTGTTTTTATTTTGCAAAATAAAAACTAACAAAAGAGGTAGAAAAGGGGATAAAAGCCATCAATTTCGTTGTTGCTGAAATTCGAACACATGACTTATGGAATTCAAAACTTAGACAAACACTCATAACATTTCATTATAGTGTCAAATATTTCACCTTTTTTTTTATCTATATACGTAATATATATATATATATATATAAACGAAAAAAAACACTTTGGGACCCTTGTCGGAGGGGACCTTGTGCGGCGGCACCATCTGCACTATCCCGCAGCCGCCCTTGATTGACTGCCGGGGAACTGATAAAGATGAAGTTGAAGATAATAGTTTTACTATAAATCCTATCCTCAAAGGAAGCTTTTAATATAGTGATGACATTAAATAATTTTTGTTGAACTATGAGAAAATCGATGTGACGATGTCGTAGCTAGGAAAAAACTCTTGGGATTGACTGATATACGGAAATAGGATGGGCGGGATAAAAAAAAAAAAAAACACAAAATCATGTAAATTCTAACTAATTTTTTTAAAATCTTATTATAATTTTTTTTTAAAATGGGAAAAGTTCTTACGACGTTAACAAAAATAAGAGATGAGATTCAAGCGACATAAATTTTCAACAAGAAACAATTGAAATCACTCCCTTAAAATATCAAACCCAATGAAATTTAGTACATAATTGGAAGGCAATTTTACTCATTATTTCATGACATTATGGTTTGATTAAATTTCTAAAACATGTTTTGAAAACATGATTAAGCTATCCATGTATCTTTACCAATCTGCCACTCTTTCTCCATGACCAAGAATCAGCTGGAGATTTTGGCAGAGGAGGTAGCAAAAGGGCCTTTCTGCAAAGCCCAAAAGGCCATCCTTCACAGTGAATAAACTCCAAAATAATCGATTTTCGCTTGCCATAATCCTGAAAACTATCAATCCTGTTCAAGCTGGAGCATCGTGACAAACATGTCTTGGCTGAGACAAATGCATCAAACGTTGTATCACTCGAGCATCGGGACAACCGGCTACCGGCAGACCAAAATTCATCTTCATTTTCACCACCATTGCTGTTTCTTTTAACTGATTTTATTGGGGTGGCAATAAAATCCCCTGCTTCTGGAGACAGAGCCCAGTAAAAGCTATCTATGCAAATATTGGATTTTCGTTTGCTTTTCGACTCCATGTACTTGCTTATGATTGCTGAAACAAATATCTGTAAAAAACAATTTCGACAATAATGGATGAGTATATTATAAAAACTACTACTCAGTTTTAGTCTAATTACAAAAAAGGGGATAATTACAAAAATTATCTCTGAGTTTTAGCCTAATTACAAAAAAATCAATAATATTTTAAAATTACAAAGACTCCCTTAAGGATTGTATTTGTTATACAAATTACCCCCTCGGCACCCCCAGTTGGTGCAATTTATGAAACAGAAATATATGTCAAAGGGGTAATTGTGTTTTTTAAAAATAACTTCCTTTTTTTTGGTAATTAAGCTAAAACCATATGAGTGTTTTTCCTAATTATCTCTTAAAAAAACTCAAGTTATGTTTCCAAATTATAAATATCCATACTGCTTGAGGTTTGTATTTATTTAACAAATACCTAATATTCAGGTGCAATTAAGTAAAATAAAAACAGATGTTAGTGGGAAATTTGTAATTTGAAATATAGTTGGACTTCTTTGTAATTAAACTGAATCTCAAGTGTATTTTTGCAATTAATCTAAATTGATATATGAGTTCAGAGTAGTACTATTCAAAGATAAGTGAGTTTTTGTTTTTTTACCTCTTCTTCTTCATCAAAATTGCTGACATGTTCTTCTGATTCAGGGGTTGAATCAGGTAGTTTATCTGGAAAAGAATGGCATTTGGTAAATGCATCTTTGAGGGCTGAAGTAAGAATGCATTTGCATCTCTTGGAGGGATTATTTGGTGGCTCTTCTTGGTAAAAAATGCTCATAATTATGGAAAGGTGATGGGTGAAATTTTTTGTTGATAATGTGTAGGTGAGGAGATATATACGGGCAGAGGACTATATATTTGTATTTTGTGATTTGGGTTTTCATTTGAAATTCCTTTTTTTTTTTTTTTTGACATTGGCCTCTCATCTTATCCCATATTGTTTTGCTATCTTTTGTCTTTGGGGTGAAGACTAAGTTAGAGGCAGATAAGAAAGTTTACCAAGATGAGATTATTTTTTGATTCATTGATGTGGAATACTACATTCATTTAATTTCAAGTCATTTATAACACAAATGGATTTATATTTGATAGCTTCACATTGTAAAAGGTGATGAGTTATAAGACAAATAGAATTACACACGTCATATAATTTAATCAAATAAAATTGGAAATGGTCTTTTTTTTATTTAACTATTTTGAGTTGATTTGAACAGAATTCCAAAAGAAAACAGAATTACTAGAATACTAGTCTAAGGGCATCTCCAAAAGAGTGTCCTATCTTCAATTTGGAGTAAAAATTTGCAGAAAGCACAATGTCAAAGTCTGAGCTATTTTGAATATGTGAACAATTTTGCGCCATAAATAACACAACACTGTAGCTTGGTAAACAACAATTTTTTTTTTTTTTATTTTTAAATAGTGATTTTATGTATGAAAATATGCACTAAATTGCAGAATTTATTACAATTATTGGATATGGAGTGCAAATTTCGCACTAAAATAGTCTAAAATATACTGTTAAAATAGTCTGTTGATGGAAATGATCAGGGTATGCACAATGAATGGAGTATACCTTGTAACCAATGCTCTAGAAAGATAGACCACATTGAGTATACACATCAAGAATTGCATATTTCATGGTTTCCGATATGCAACTTTTGTAGCTTTAAGTCTCCGCTCTAAAAAGGAGTATATGGATAACTAGGATATGCCACCTAACTCGGGCAATTTTCTGATAATGAAGCTACGTCTAATTCTTCAAGTACAAACGGAAATTATCAATTTTTATCATCACGTTGGCGTCAGTTCGACTACATTTTATTTTTCGACATTACTTATTGAAATTTGAATCGAATTTTTTTCCTAAGTATTACCCCACTAGACACAGCAAAAATCCGCTAGAGGAAAAGAATTTTGGATCAGTTGGATATTCTTTCATTTTAGAAATTTTCTTTTGCTAGAGAATAGTCATTAAAAAATTTAAGAAAATAAATTTTGATAGTGTGATTTGGATAAGAGATGAATGCACACCGGAAAGGATACAATTCCAATTAGCAAGGAGATTTTTATTCGTAATGATGGATGAAAGGATTTATCATCAACGCATGGTGGAGTTACGAGATTCAAATCGGACGCCTCGGCTCCTACTTCCAAAAGGGGCAATGATGTGCACGTTAGAGGCGCTCAAATCGAAATTGCATGCCGTTTGGAGAATTCAACATTATCGATGATTGGTACCACTAGGTAAGGGTTATTTTAGTTTACAATTTTTATGATATAGCTGACCTTAATCGTGCTTTCCTTAAAGCTTCATGGAATTTGAATCCGCAGCACGGCTCGCATCACTAATTGGATCCCGATTTCAATCCTTATAAAATTAATACTTCCATGGCACAAGTTGGGTTCGGATTTATGAACTAACTATTGAGTATTGTCATCCCTATCGATTCACGAATATTGCAAGTGTGATATATACTCCGATCCAAATTTATGGTCGATTCGTTGTCCGGGGAGGTGGGACATTTTGTTCGAGTGTTAGTTGAACTTGATTTGAATAAATCTCTTCAGAATTTATTGTGGTTGAAAGAGTGGGACATTGCTCTCTTTGTTTCGATCGATTATGAGAATTTCTTTGGATTTTTGCATTAATGTCGGATTGTTGGGCGTTGTATTACTTAATTGTTGCCATGCCAAACATCAAGATGCGACAAAAAAACCCGATATTGTTCAAACGATAAGAGCCCGATCGTGGACGTTCGGCCATTAGGAGGGGAATCGTGGTAGGATTCAGCTAACAAGGACTATGAAGTAGTTTTGTAAACTTGGGTTCAAGTTAAGCCCCGAGAAAAAGGGGCGGACCAATTTGTGACCCGGGGGGCCAATTAGGGATTGCACGGGATGGATAGACACGAGTACCCTAACCCGTTTTACCCGAATGAGTAATTTTTCCTAGGTTTTGGACAATTATGGGTAACAAGTGCAATTTCTTAAGGGTTTGAGATAGGTAAAAGTAGTATTAATATTATATATAGGATTTTGGTAGAGATATATATATAGTGCCAACAGATTAATTAAAGATCGAATTATCAAACACACACACACACACACACACATATATATATATATTTAAATAAATGTTATATTTGCATAAAATGCTACGTCAATATTCATAGTTAAATATTTCAAAATCATCAAATCCTAATCAAGATGTGTATTCCACTATTTTAAATATTATGATATATACAAAATTCACACAATAATCCATTCAAAATTAAAAGTAATTTTCATCATTTGTTTGGTTCATAACAAATTTTATTACTAAATAATTTGGATTAGGAGAGAAAAATACTAAAATATTACATATATATACATATATTAATAAATATAGTACTAAAATAACTTTTTTTTTTTTTTTTTTTTAAAGGCCCCCTTTGACAATAGGTAGGTCCGCCACGCCCGTAAAGCCCATTTTACGGAGCGAATGATATATCGAGAGGATTTGCATGGAGCGAATGAGGCGTCACACGTCCATGCATATGTGGGCCTCAAAGGTTCGAATGTCAATCAGGGTAGAACTATGGTACTTTAACAACCACCAAAATAGAGTTTGGTTGTTATTCATGAGAATACGGTGATTGCACCAAATTTAGATGAAAAGAGTCAAGCGGATCTCCAGTGCCATGGAAGCTATATCTATAAGTCTTCCACTTAATGATTATGTCATTAGCTCTAACGATCCGTCGCCGAGAATTTTCAAAGCAATGGTTGCGGCAACACGAAAGCGTTGGTCCGATATGGTTGGTATGATATGACGGATGAAGAAGAAGCAAAGACAAATTGGAAGCTTTAAATACCAAGCTAAGCGACTCTCAACTACTCGATTGTCATTCACTCATGTGCTTCCTCAAAGATCTATGAAGGATATGTAAATTGTGGCTCGAGGATCCTGGGCCGACATTCCACAGGCTACATCAAACCATCAAGACGATACTCGAGCACGTGCAAAAAAAAAACAAATGACAATGTCACTCAAAAATCTTCTAGAAATAAATGTCCTTCATTTAAATCGCGTCTTTAAGTTATTTTTGTTGTTTTTTTCTGAAGTTTTGTATTGCTTTTCATTTGCTATCCGATCGGCTTGTGATCATGATTTTTTCCTTTCATTTTATATATTTCCATTTATTAAAAAAATTTGGATAAGAGATGAAAATGTAATGATAAAAGTTGGTTTGATATAAAAATAATAAAATAATTATTGAATATAATGATAGTTAGAAATATATTAGTGGGTGAATGGTAGAATTGTGAGAATGGATAATAATAATTGGTGATTTGATATGTTTTTGAAAATGGGTAGGAGTGATTAGTGGGAAAAACAATTAAAGTAAGTGAATAGTGTATTTTCTGAAAATTTTTATAAACATTCACATTTTGGGTAAAAACAAAATCTTAAACGCAAATGAAAATTTTTCATAAGCAATCGCAACCTTCCCCTTTTAACCTTTTGCATTTCGACCTCGAGAAATGGCAAAGCAAAATATAATGGTTGTAATAGATATCTTTTTTTCCTTTTGAAGGGACCATCTCTGTTTTCTCTTATTTTATTTGTACATTTTCAGTTCATTGTCATACTGTTAAACGTATATCCTACAAAAGTATCTTTGTTAGTTGAGGTAAATCCAATTTTACAAGATGTTCAGTCCACAATGGGAAAATTCCATTCTCCCAAACAAACGGGGATAGGGAGAAAGAGCAACACTAGCAAATGTGTGACTATAAAGCACTAATATGAATACATGACAAGAGTACGATATGGCATGAGTACGAGAATATATCATGTGGATACTAGTACCGTAGATATATACATATAAAATTATATAATTTATATTATTAAAAATATAGACGTACTAATTACAATTAAAAAACAATATTGGAAGCATAAAAAACTAAAATTTCATAAATATTCAAATCTGAAATGTCATAATTCACATAGACACGGAAAATATCTTTGAAAATATCAGCAATAGAATAAATTTTATCTCTTTCCATATGTGGATTTGTAAGAATTCATATGGACTCGACTTTTCTTCTTTCAAATTGGGATGTATAGGCCTATTTTTTTTTCATTTGATTACTATAGTTATGTATATCCATGGAGTAACCTATAAAGTATCGTATTCGATACATAACCGGTGACGAAGTACGTCATTCTTAGAGAAGTGAGTGTGTTTACTAGGTATGCTGACATTATTCGCTGTCCTCCTCACATGAAAGAGTTTTAACTCGGGATATATAAGACCTTAAAATGTTCATGATTGCTTTTAGCTTTAGATCCGGCGTGCTTTTGAGACGTGACAGCTTGCACCGCTAAAAGGGAATCCGTTGAGATCTGTTTGATCGAATGGACCATTCTTGAGCAAGTATCAACCCAGTGTAAATAGCCTCCAATTCTCCATAACCATCGAGCATGGTTTTATCAACAAGTGTACCAAAAGCCATTATCAACAACGTTTCCTTGTTAATTGGCCCTGCTACATAAAACCATGTGCCTTATAACCCTGCTACATAAAACTATATGTAAGGCACAGCCTTACAGACTGGAAATTACTTCTGCAATAGCAAACAATTATACTTCAAATAACACACTAAATCAGAATGAAGTATATTTAACTAGAAGAATAACATAAATCCATTAGAACAACACCATTTTGAGTATTACAAATGAACCAATTGAATCATATACAAATACTTCTGATCACAAGAGAATTGAAAAACATGAAGCTTGGCAGAAGCAGAAATCTTGTCATTAGCCACTCCAGCATAAAATTATCAAGAATTCAAACTTTTTATTAGTGTTTTAGGTTTTGAAACAGGAGGTTGAGATTGCAAGAGAGCAGCAGCACGAGCATATTCGAGCGCTAATGGCGGAGTTCATCTCAGCCATAAGTGTGTCAGGAGGTTTGGATATATTCTTCACCTCTTCAAACACACTCCATTTTGGCTTTTCTTCTCCAGAATTCATCTTTATATTATACACTTAAGTAGCTTACTGTCAAAAAACCAACACACTGAGGTTCTTAATGGCGATCATGGCTATTTTAGTAACCATTTTAATTTCCCAATCTTCCAAAAAAAAAACCAAAGAGGATTCTTTAGGAGAAGAACATCTTATTGAAATCTCGTCGCCGCCAAAGAATTAAAGTATTTTCTTGGTTTGATCCTGCAAAATTCGTATTGCTGACAATCAATTTATTTTCAGAGAAATGATAAGCATATATATTAATTAAAAATAGAGATAATTACAATAACATCTTGAGGTCTGAGGTAATTTTAGAAAGAAAAAAACATGAGAAGTTTCAAAACTACGAAACCCAATAAGATTTTATTCCGTCTTACATTTTGCCTCGAAACCTAATGGAATTTGGCCATGTTATCAAATATTCTATAATTACACCCGGTAACTACTCTAAATTTTAAGAACACGAAAAATTTAATCCCGAGTTGAAACTTGATGATGTAAATATAAAATGTATGACCAAAAATTTGGGCTATTTATAATATATAGAAAACTGGATGATGTAATTGTAAAATGTTTAATAACGTCAACAATTCCATCAGTTCAACTAATGATTGAGGTAAAAATATAAGACGAAATTAAGCCTCAAAGTGGTTTCTATAGTTTTAAAATTTTCTCTAGATTTTTTGTAATTGCCCGAGCATAAAGATTTGTTTTTAAACTATCCCTTACAAATACGCAGTTGCATAAAACCATCAAATCCTTAAAAGTTAAAATACCCTTAACAAAGGCAAAAGTGCTAGGTACTAGGCACAACAAGTTGGGCCTAACTCCTAGGCGAGGCTTGGGCGGAGTATAAAAAAGTAGAATCAAACTGAAACTTTTTGTAATTTTGAAACTTCTCCATGATTTCTTGTAATTACCCAAACCTCAATTTTATAATTATCATTGAAAATACGTAATTGCATAAAACCATCAAATCTTAAAACCCCCTTAACAGAGGAGTTTGCTTTCAATCATCCAATCAAATTTCAAAAATTTCTTTCCATTTTGAAGAAATAAATCAGGAGTTCACAGAATGGCAATCATTGATTACACTAATCAATAACAACCAACAAGGAAGTATAAATAAGCAGCCCAATAATCAGAAACAGCTCAACCACTTATCTTCCATTCATCATCACTTGCGGAAAGAAAATTATATATAAAACCAACAAACTCTTAAAACCCAGCATTAAAAAAAATGAACATTACAAAATTATATCCAGATAATTCAAATTGAAAAAACAAGGAGAACTTCAAGTAAAACCCAAAAGTCTTCGTCAGGGATGAAAAAAATTAACCATATTTGCAACATAATGTACAAAGAAATGGGTGGTAGAGTTGATTGAAATTTAAGAAAGTGTCTGCAGACAAACCTTTGAGAAAACGATGATCATCTGATTGCTGATAGTTTAGTCCGAGGTGAGACTCCTGTATGTTCTTCAAACTGTCTTTTTCTGTTCTCAAAATTTTCATCAAATTATCATCTCTTACCTATTATTTCCTCTTTTCTCTCGTTTTTCTTCTGTGTTTGTCCCTTTCTCTAATGTCTTTATTTTGATTTTGAGAATAAAATATGTAAAAATGGCCCCTTTCCATTATTCTATGGTCGGTACTTAATAATTATTTGGAGCATTATCTACACTAACTTAAGGCAGGTACTGATGTGACATTTGAATGATGGGGCAGACTCTCTTTGTGAGACCGTCTCACTGGGATCAGGTCGTGAGACGGAGCTCCATTTAGAATAACCCGCCCGGCCCAGAGAAACCCGCTAATTTAGACTAACCAATCCCGGCCCTTTTACCGCGCTAGGTTTTCGTAAATCGGACCAATCGGCTCGGCTACCCGTGCCCTAGCTCGTGTTTCCCAAAGACTGTGTCGTCTTCCTCGGCTCGCACCCTAGCTAGTGTTCCCCAAAGAACAGTCGTCGTCCCTCGGCTCGTGCCCTAGCTCGTGTTCCCCAAAAAGCAGTCGTCTCCCTTAGTGGGGACGAATGAAACAAGAGGCGAAAAAATCCTCAACTTGTGTTCTCTCCTGTCTCCCTCTCTCGACGTGAATTAACATAAAAACCTCTCGCGTTCTCTCATTGTGTCACACGGTATGTAGAATTTCGATTCGGTTTACCTTTTGTTACAAAAATATATGTATGAAATTTGTGTTAGTATTGGTGTTTATTATTGTAAGAAAAAAACTTTTTCTTCTTTTTTGTTTTCCAACTCGTGTGAGTTTTGTTGAAGAACAAAAATGGACAATATAAAAGAGTTTGCCAAAGAATGTATGAATTCTTCCATTAAGCCTAAAAGTATTACTTTTATAGCTAAAAGTATCACTTTTTGATCAAAAGATCAGGTTTCTAATGGAAAGTATTGCATTTAGATGTTGTCACCGTCATTGACTCTAGTGATGAGGGTGAAATCAAAATTGACGAGATGATGATTGTGATGTAATGCTCCAAGAAGTTTGAAGGTAATGTATCGCTATCTTTTGTCACTTGAGTTTTTCAAGTATTGATTTTCTAGTAAAAGTATCACTTTTTGAATGAAAAGTATCACATTTCTAACCAAAAGTATTATGCTTAGATGTTGTCACAATTCTTGGTCTTTGCTCCTCAAAATGACGAAGTCAATATTGCCACACAGGATGCAAATGATACAACACTCCATGAAGTCAAGAAGGTAATGTGCTTCCCATTTTTTGTCGATTAAGTTTTTGAAGTATTACTTTTTTATTAAAAAGTATCACTTTTTAAGTGAAAAGTATCACTTTTGGAATGAAAAGCATCACATTTCTAACCAAGAGTATTACGCTTAGATGTTGTCAATTAAGTTTTTGAAGTATTGCTTTTTCATTAAAAAGTATCACTTTTTAAGTGAAAAGTATCACTTTTTGGATGAAAAGTATCATATTTCTAACCAAGAGTATTATGCTTAGATGTTGTCACAATTCTTGGTGCTGCTCCTCAAAATGCCGAAGTCAATATTGCCACACAGGATGCAAATGATACAACACTCCATGAAGCTGAAGGTAATGTGCTTCCCATTTTTTGTCGATTAAGTTTTTGAAGTATTACTTTTTTATTAAAGAGTATCACTTTTTCAAATGAAAAGTATCACTTTTGGAATGAAAAGCATCACATTTCTAACCAAAAGTATTACGCTTAGATGTTGTCAATTAAGTTTTTGAAGTATTACTTTTTCATTAAAAAGTATCACTTTTTAAGTGAAAAGTATCACTTTTTGAATGAAAAGTATCACATTTCTAACCAAAAGTATCACTTGATTTTTCGTATTGCTTTTCTAGTAAAACGTATCACTTTTTCAATTAAAAGTATCACATTTCTAACCAAAAGTATTATGTTTAGGTGTCACAATTAATGCCTCTAGTGATGAGGGTGATAAAGTAAGTAATTCCAACGGGTCGTAGTTGATAATGGAGATGAAGATGAGTTTGATGTGGGTGGTTGTCTTCATATATAACAAGAAAAACAATTAAGGATATGCATCGGTTGTATTGTCGTCATGCTCGTCTTTGTTGGGTTTAGTGTACGAAAATCGACTACTAGAAAATCTACAAATTTGAAACAGGAGTTGTTGTTGAGAAATACTATGTATGTTCTTCTGCTGGATTTAAGCAATCTGTGTAAAGAAAAGAAAAAGGCTAATGTTACACGCACCGGATGTAAAGCTTCAATTAGAGTAAAGTTAAATGGAGAGGGGCTTTACGAGGTAGTTCAAAGATATTGTGGAACACAACCATCAACTCACAAGAACGAGAATGGAGCCATTTACATCGTTCCGAGAGAGTCATTACAAATGAAAAAGGCAAAGCTATTGAGGATATGATATCTTGTGGGATGAAAGCCACTCAATCTTACCGTTATATGGTACACGATGCGGGGGCGAACAAAGCCTTGGTCATACTACGAAAGACCATTTGAATTTTGTTAATAGATTGAAAATGAAAGCAATAGAAGGTGGCGATGCACAGGACGTTAATTGACATCTTATATCAACAAGATGTCGAAGAGGAGGATTTCTTTTTAGAGTGAAGTTGGATGAATTTGGTAGATTATCTAATGTCTTTTGGAGGGATTCCATGATGAAGGAAGACTATAAGATATACGGTGACGTTATGATATTTGACACAACATATCGCATTTAATAAATACAACTTGATTTGTGCGCCATTTGTTGGGGTCAACAACCACCGGAAGTTAACGTCATATTTGGGTGTGCTTTTTTATCCGATGAAAAATCTGAATCATTTGAGTGGCTTTTTCAAGTCTTTACAAAATCAATGGGTGGAAAATGTCCGTAACTTTGTTCACCGATCAAAGACTGGCAATAAGCAATGCAATTGAAAAGGTAAATACTTTATGACAATAATCGATACTTTTTATGCGTGATACTTTTATAGCTAAAAGTGATACTTTTAGCTATAAAAGTGATACTTTAGCATGAGAATCAGATACTTTTCCCCCAGAACATATATGGTTAATTTTGTCTGTGATACTTTTGTTCATGCGTGATACTTTTATATCTAGAAGTGATACTTTTAGCTATAAAAGTGATACTTTAACATGAAAATTACATACTTTTCCCTCAAAACATATATGGTTAATTTTGTTTTACTTCTTCTGTGCAGGTTTTTCCTCAAACAAGGCACATGCTATGTCTTTGGCACCTTCACCAGAATGCTATAAGTCGGTTTGGACGTTTGAAAAAAAATAATTCTTTCAAAGAAGCATTCAATAAATGTTTGATTTGGTTGTGTTGATGAAAGAGACTTTGAAATTTGCTGGAATTCTATGATTTTGGAGTATGAATTGCATGATGATTCTTGGTTTCGGCGCATGTATGATTTGAAGGAGAAATGGTGTACTGCATTAAGCAAGGATATTTTTTCTGCGGGGATATTATCTTCACAAAGGAGTGAGAGTACGAACAGCTTGCAATAGGATTTAATGCAAAGAAAACAACAACTCGATCGAATTTTATGGAATTTTTCAAGGAACATTAAAGCGTTGGAGGAACAATGAAAAAGAAAACGAATTCGATTGCTCAAGATCAATTCCAACGTCTGTACTACCATGATTGGAATGTTGAGACATCTTCTTGAGGTATATACATTGACCCTTTTTAAAGAGTTTGAGAGTGAGTTTATTAAAAGTATCTCTACTGAATGCATCATTGTGCGTGTTGAAGAAAACATCATGGTTTATGACATTTCAATGCCAAGTGATGGGGGGTCTTTGTCATCGTGTGGTGTATGATTGTTTAAATATGCTCATAAACTGTTCTTGTAAGAAATTTGAGGAGTGTGGTTTACTCTGTTGTCATAGCTTAAGAGTATTTCATATGCATTCTATCTCCAAGATTCCTGAGTGTTACATTGTCAAAAGATGGACAAAATTTGTCAAAACAGAGTTGTGGGGGAAGTTCAATAAGATGGTGAAAGTTCTCACAGGCCAGAAGGATTGTGTTCTGGCGGCATCAAATGGCACGAAACTATTATAATCTTATTCTAAAATGCCAAGACAATGAGGAGGCGAGAAGAATCATCGAAGATGGCTACAATAGAGATTCTTTAGTGTTGATGCATTGATGAATACACCGAATTCTACGGGGCAACATGAGGTTTCTAATTCTTCTAACAAAGATAATCGGATCCTACACGTTCGATTACAAAGGGGAAGAAGGCAAAGGATCAAGCGGGCATTTTCAGTGAGAAAAACAAGAAGAAGAAAAATCGATACAACAAGCTCACATCCATCCAAGGAGTTTGGTTCAAAGACTCCTAATCCTCGATTATTTTAGTATTCCCTCTTGTTTTAGATTTTTAGTATTGTTGGGTTGTCCAGATTTTTAGTATTGAATTGTTGATTTTTAGTATTGTTGAATTGTCCGATTTTTATTATTGAATTTTGGTTCAAAAAAACGATACTTTTGTAACAAAAAGTGATACTTTTAACCCAAGGGTGATACTTTTCTAATGGGAAGCTATGCTTTAATGAGATGGTACTTTTTAACGCTAAATGATACTTTTAACCCTTAAACGATACTTTTGTAAGAAAGAGTGATACTTTTAACCCAAAAGGTGATACTCGATTGAGAGCTATACTTTAATGAGATTAAACTTTTTAACAATAAATGATACTTTTAGCCCAAAAACGATACTTTTGTAACAAAAAGTGATACTTTTAACCCAAAGGGTGATACTTTTCTAATGGGAAGCTATGCTTTAATGAGATGATACTTTTTAACGCTAAATGATACTTTTAACCCCAGAAACGATACTTTTGTAAGAAAGAGTGATACTTTTAACCCAAAAGGTGATACTCGATTGAGAGCTATACTTTAATGAGATTAAACTTTTTTAACAATAAATGATACTTTTAACCCAAAAAACGATACTTTTGTAACAAAAAGTGATACTTTTAACCCAAAAAGGTGATACTTTTCCAATTGAAAGCTATACATCTTGGCGTGATACTTTTTTAACAAAAGTGATACTTTTAACCCAAAAAACGATACTTTTTTAATAGAAAGTGATACTTTTGTAACAAGAAGTGATACTTTTCCAGTTGGAGGCTATTCATCATGACATGATACTTTTTAAGTAAAGTGATACTTTCAACCACAAAAATGATACTTTTTAACAGAAAGTGGTACTTTTAAAACAAGCAACGATTACAAATGTGCTTATTCACAACCACACCAATTTACAGAATGTGAAAACAGCTTTCTGTCATCTTCCCAGCAAATCATACAACCAAAAAACTATTCAATACCTATCAATGTAACTTGCACCAAACTAGTTTATACATGCATAAAAATTAGAAACAAATCTTCTCTTTCATTCTATACCGAGCCCTACATACATCAATCAACTTGTTTGATTTATAAATTCAATTGCTTCCTTCTCAACTTGCACTCTTAATTCATTCCACCCGGTGAGAACAATCTTTGCGCAATAAAAGCCCTTAATTTGCGCTGCTCACCAACCTTCAATAAAAACAACACAAAACAAAGGTAAAATAAATAAAAATAATATAAAACAAAGAAATTTAATCTAATCTAATTTGCAAAAACATTCATACCTTACGCAAATCCGGTTCTCCGAGTAAACAAGCCCTGGAAATTTTCCATGTGGTGCATTAGGAAGACACCACGATCAATGTTGGCTATTTGTCTTTGCCATGGAAATTTGACATTATCAAATTCATATTTTGGAACATCATCAGCCTTGGGGTGGTTTTTCTCCTTCAAGAAAATGCTCATTTCTCTTTCTTTGAGAATTAAAGAACGAGATCACACTATCGAGTAATAATGAGTAATACTTTTCACTTCAAAGTATTACAAATAATGAGTAATACTTTTCACTTGAGAAGTGATATTTCTCATATGAAAAGTGATACTTTTCACATAGAAAGTGATATTTTTAATTCAACGTATTACAAATAATGAGTAATACTTTTCGGTGAAAAGTGATACTTTTCAAGTGAAAAGTGGTACTTTTCAAGTGAAAGGTGATACTTTTCACTTCGGTGTATTACAAATAATAACATGAAAACTAACATCAATAATAACATCAACTAAATAATTTACCACCAATTTTGCTAGATCGATATAGTCGGGAGCAACATTTTCATTATGCACCAAATTATCCGGATATTGCACTTTTGCATCCACAAAGTTGATGACAAAGACAGATATAATGTTGCTTGTAGCAAATTGGCACAAAAATCGCATTTTTAACAAGAAAATCGGGACAAAAATCTGCATTTTATAAGAAGAAAAGCTAAATTCCAAAGCAAAACTTGGGAGATATTCTTACGGAATCCACGGTCTTTGAGGTCTCATACTTTCCACTTGACATCCAATGATTCAAAGAATCTCTCAAATTTTTACTATTATCCCGCCTTTATCTCTCAAAAGATTTTCAAGGTAGATATGTTGCACAAGTGTGATACTTTTAAGATTCAAATTAATACTTATAAAGCATAAAATGACACTTTTAAATAAAACTTGAGAATGTTGAGCATGGAAGTAGAAGTAGGCGTTTGTTCTTTGGTCTTTTGTTAAGCAACATAGCCCATGTGTCTATGATGCTTATATGGATCATCATTGAATCATGCAATGTCATGATGCCATCATTAAATGCAATATAAAAACATCCGGCATGTACAAAAGCGTTTGAACGAAAATTAAAAACAATTAATACAACAAGAAAATGGATTTGAATAGGAAATTAAAGGTAAATTATAAAAACAATTTACTTACTCGATAATTTTTTATGATTGAAAAAGCAATAATCAATAATATCTTGCTCCTTCCTCGCGCAAGAATTTGAGGTCGCTCTTGTGTTTTTTCATGAAAGTGGACTTGAACTCGCCTTTGGATCAATAGGCCATGGTTCGCCCGTAATTTTAGCATCCTCTCCCGCTTCTTCATTCCCGACTTCTTCTCCCGGCTTCTTCACCAACTTTTTCCCCCATTTGTTTGCAATCTTCTTTCTTCGACTTTTTTGAATCGACTGGGGTAAGGAGCTCAAAATTTGGCATTTGGGCCGCCAAATTCTTCATCGTTTTAAAGTTTTCAACAACTTTATCAATCAGCTCGTGCACCTTCGAGTCCGAGAAGAATCGCTTTCGAGAGATTGACGAAAGTGCGGAGATGAAATTGTATCTTTCTTCTCTTGCTTCTCTTGTGTCATCTCATTTTTCAATTTTCGAACTCGTCCATATGGAATTGTGTAACAAGATTAAAATTTCTCTTGCACATCAAGAAAGCTTTGTGAACATTCTACAAAAATAAGAAGAAATATGTTAATATTTGACATGAAAAAATGATACTTTTCACTTCCTAGTATTACTTTCGATTAGTAATACTTTTCAAGTGAAAAGTGATATTTTCACAGGAAAAGTGATACTTTTCACATGAAAAATGATACTTTTCACTTCCAAGTATTACATCGATTAGTAATACTTTTCAAGTGAAAAGTGATACTTTTCACAGGAAAAGTGATACTTTTCACATGAAAAATGATACTTTTCACTTACAAGTATTACATCGATTAATAATACTTTTCAAGTGAAAAGTGATACTTTTCACTTCCTAGTATTACATCGATTAGTAATACTTTTCAAGTGAAAAGTGATACTTTTCATAGGAAAAATGATACTTTTCACATGAAAAATGATACTTTTCACTTCCAAGTATTACATCGATTAATAATACTTTTCAAGTGAAAAGTGATACTTTTCACAAAGAAAAAGTGATACTTTTCACATGAAAAGTGATACTTTTCACTTCCAAGTATTAGAGTGATCGAATACTTTTCACATGAAAAGTGATACTTTTCACATGAAAAGTGATACTTTTCAAGTAAAAAGGGATACTCTTCCCTTCAAGTAAAAGCGATACTTTAAATGAACTTACATCCCTAGCCACTTCTCCCACTCGTCATCGTCGAGCTCCTTCCCCTTTGGTAGTTTCAAATTTATATATTCATCATCACCAACTTGAACATCTTCTTGTTCGTCCTCTTCGTATGCATTTTTCCCAACCTTCTCTTTCTCACTGTTTTTTTCCAATTGTCTCATTTTTCCCAACCGCCTCTTTCTCAATCGTGCATTTATTCCTCGAGCTAACAGGGTATGTATCCGTTACCCATTCACCCCGCCCTAGCACAAAGAATAGAGCTTTCTTGCTTTATTCTTTTCCTCACTTATCGGGGTCCAATGAGATATCGGTGGTAGTGTGGATGGTTCGGCGTTTCCCCGCCACTTCGGCCTATGGAAATACAAAAACAATAAGACCAAAACACACCCATCGATGTATTTAGCTCGGGATTCCTATTGTATTTGTCCACCCTCGTGCATGACTTTTTCAAAACATACGAACACCGGTCATAGTCCCCTATTTTCTCGACATCGATAATCGATCTAATCGCATGCAAGTCAACTTTCCGATTCGTCCCTGAGTCAAAAACAAGACAAGCAATAAATAACAAAAAGGCGCTTAAAATCATCACCGCCATCCACCAACCTACTCTCAATCACATTCTTAACCTTGTAAACCAAACAATCCGCGTCGATGTCGTATTTCTCCTTCAACTCAAGACAAAGAAAATATGCTCTCCCGATCCGGTTCCAGGACATCATTCCCACTTTATTGGGCAATAGGAAAAGATCACATATGTCATCCGATGTGACAACAAAACTCGCATTGTCGAACTTCAACATCCGACCGGTACCATTAAAATTCTTTACCGATTTTTAACGATACCCATAGGGAATCTTGAATCAATACGGAGACTCAACAAACCACCAAATCTATCTATATCGACAACATCGGCCTTTTGTTGATCAGTCAAATTTTTTAAACTCACATAAATCTTGGGGTTTACATTCCGATAAAGTCTCGCAACACATAAAGAGTGAAACTTTTAAAAGCATTAACATGCCAACTGATATGAGAAGTGATACTTTTAATACAAAAAGTGATACTTTTAACACATAAAGTGATACTTTTAACACATAAAGTGATACTTCTATATGAAAGTATGTTAAAAGTGATACTCAGTTAAGTGATACTTTTAACAGGAAAGGTGATACTTTTGATACAGAAAGTGATACTTTTAACACATAAAGTGATACTTTTAACACATAAACCGATACTTTTATATAAAAGTATGTTAAAAGTGGTACTCGATTATGTGATACTTTTAGCAGGAAAAGTGATACTTTTAACATACAGAGTGATACTTCTATATGAAAGTATTTCCATAACGCAAAAAATATGTTAAAAGTGAAACTCGGTTATGTGATACTTCTAACACAGAAAGTGATACTTTCAACACAAAAAGTGATACTTTTCATATGAAAAGTGATACTCTTATATGAAAGCATATGTTACCTGGCTTTTCGCCTTTTCTCTACGGTTACCTCAACATCGTAGCTATTCCTATCATCTTCACCGCAACAAGAAATACAATCAAATAAATTAACACGTAAACATCAAAACAACACAATATAATCATGCATTAAAACAAATGACTATACCAGTTTTAACTTCATCTACTTTTTCACCTTTTGTGGTACTTTTTCTTCTTTGGAATAGGCTTTGAATCTTTGCTTCAATATTTTCATTTTCCTTAGCTTTCCTTTTTTAGAATATCTTTTTCATTTCTCGGCGCGAGTTTTTTTTTATAGGAGAAACCGTCTTTCGTGCCTTCATTTTGTAATACCTGTTTCCGGGACAATCGGCATACGAGTACGAGGTGTTTTAGGATCTTCTTCCATTATCACAGGGGATATATAAATGTGCACAAACAACCTTTTTAGCTTAAAACCGCAAAAATATAAAAAACAAACACAGATTAAAAATCGAAAATATATAAATCTAATAAGAAGAAATTAACATGACTACTTTATGAACACTAAAATGAATTTCGCATAAAAAACTCATAAACCCTAAACAAAATCGAGAACATAACAACCCCAACACAACAGAATCGAAAAACCGAACAGAAAGCGGGAGAGGGATGAAGAAAAATGGGAAAAAAATGAACACCAACACCACCCCCTGTACACCAAACCAACCCCTCAACGCCAACCCTAGGTAAAATGGGAACATAAAAACCCCGAGAATCGAACAAAAACGGAAAAAAGGGTAGAAACTACACGGTTAACAAATCGCATGGAAAGTTGAACTAAAATCAAGAAAAATGGAAGAAAAAAACATAAAAAATCAAGAAAAACGGAAAAAATGGCTTACCAGTTGACAAAATTGAGGAGTCGCGGGAGAGGCCGAGCGGAAATCGGAGAGAAAATGGGGAGAGGATCGTGACCTCGAGCGGGAGAGACGGGGAGAGATGAAACAGGGATGGGAGAGAAAGGGTTTAGAAAAAAAAGGGGAAGAAGAGTTTGTGTAAAATGGGGCTTGAGTTTGACTTGGTGGGGTAGGTCGTGGCCGGGCCGGGGCGGGTCGGTTTAAGTAAAATGGGGCTCCGTCTCACGGAACTAGATCCGTGAGACGGTCTCACACAAGTTTTTGTGTTGAATGATAACTAATGATTACGAATTCATAAAAGAAAAAGGAAATGAAAACAAACACACATCATAATAAGTAATAACATATTCTAATAAAAATCGAAGTAAAAGTTTTCCTTTTTTTTTTTTTTTCCTTTCTTGATAATCGCTTGTTTTTCACTTTAGTGTTTTGAGCAAAGTTCAAACATTACTACTGTTTGATTTTATAACTTTCGAGTTTCTAAAGTTGGAAGATGTGAAAACATGTCCATATCGAGGCCGGTCAGACTTGTGGAGCCAAATTTAAATGTCATAATAATGCCACAAAATTCCTTTTCAAAGATATAAACAAACAATTTGGTTTAAGTTGTATTCCAAGTATAGAGTTCAAGAAATTATGCAATTAATGGCATTGCGTGCCAAATCGAACTAATTTTCCCATGTGTTTAAGGAAATCAAAGTTTCAAAGCGAGATGAATGAATGAAGGAACAGAAAATTAACCAGTCAATTAAATCTCAAGTGTAATATTGGCATCAATCAATAACCGGATTTTCAAAGAACATGACCCACATGGAAGAATGACGGATCCGGGTCCGGACTCGGATCCGTGATTCTCAAAAGAAATTCGACTTCCATTTCTGAAAAATGGATAGCCCATTTCTGCCAACTCAGAAGAATCAACTGAGAAAAAATCACCACATCTGCAATTGTAAGAAAGTTCGAAAAAACTGCCATCATCTTCAATAGTCAGATCCTCTAAGCTGACATCTTCGGCATGTAAAGCGTCCTGTCTAAATGTTCTCAGCTCGTTGTCATAAAGGGCCCGAGATTTCGGATCGCAAGGATTTCCCAAGCTCTTTGCACTTCCAAAAATCTATTCCCGATTCGTTTATGGGCTTGGAAGTTTGGATGGCATTTGCGGTTTATCCGGATGATAATTGAGAATGGCGGATCGATAAGCTTTACGGATTTCTTCATGGCTAGCATCTTCGTTGATGCCAATAGTCTCATAATGGGTTTTCTGGCTTAAATTGTTGCTCGATATCATGACTGATCAGAGTTGTATCCGAAAACTTTTTGCCGCAATAGCATCAAACTTAAAATCAATTAAGAATTTGCACAAATATATGAATCTCGAATAAATATAAACAATGATGAAAGTGAGACAAACATTTTATAAATGAACAAAGATATCTTGCCGCTTGAGTTCTCATTAAAAATACTTGTAATATCAATTCATCCACAACACAAGGTGGAAAAACATAAATAGAAGGGATAATAACAAAAAGACCCCGAGGTTTGGGCTAATTACAAAGAAACTCGGAAGTTTTTGAAAATTGCAAAAATTCCTTGAGGTTTGATTTCGCTTGGTCTTACATATTCTCTCTTCATAAGAAAGAAATATTTTAGAGACCCCGACATTCAAAGAAATATAATAGTTACCCCTTAAAATTAAGACAAACAAAACTAGACAAACAAAACTCAAGTGGGGTTTTTGTAATTTTCAAAAACATCCGGGTATTTTCGTAATTAGCCCAAACCTCGTGGGGTCTTTTAAAATTATTCATTTACCGAGTCCGCACAATTCAATGTGATAAGCGGCCTCTTACACTAATACATCTATACAAAGTGACTATGCGTGACCTGGTATAGCGAAGCAGTCCCACACAAGTCAAGAATACGAGAATAGCTATTTGGCTTCAACTTTTTGAACAACAAAATACAAGGTCAGTAATTGAATATGAGAAAATTCTCAGTAAATTTTTGCTTGAGAAATTGTTTCGTCCCAACATGCGATTGCTAGTGAAAATTTTGCGCAGACACTACAATATTCACTCGCTCCCATTTTCTCAATCATCGTGCAAATCCATTCCATTTCCAATTTCACTAAGAAAACATCACATCAACTATCAAGTCATCATTATAACTTTATATCATTGATACAATATTCGTTCTCTCCTACTTTCCAATCACCAATTATATTCAATCAACTTTCATCATCACATTTTCATCTCATATCCAATTATACTCTCAAATTTGATTCTTATTTTTTCAAATAATTTTTTCGCATTATACTCTCCGAAAATGGAAAGGAGCGGAATGAAAGTACGAGATAATCACACCCCAAGCAACCCAAGCTAGAACATTGTGCATCCTCAACACCAAGGTTTCATCGTGGAACTACCAGGGGCATTTCCATGACAAATCACACCCTCCCCCACTCACCCACAAAAAGATCTCGCGGAGAACCTCTAGTTATTCAAATAAATTTGGGTATGTATATAGGTTTATTACATTACACGTAACTATGTGATGTCACTCTCTCATAACAAAAAAAAAAAAAAAACATTCTGTAGGTTTAAACTAAATAAAGTAGGCATCGTAATAATAAAAACAAAGGGAGGGAACTTAACATATTTCCTCAGGTCTGTATCTCACCATCAAAACAACTGACATAATTCTTCATTTATTTATATAAATGAGTATTACAAATTACTATAAATTTCTTGAGCACGGTACAAGACCAACCACAAGATTGCCACAACAAATTAATCACTTAATAACCATTGAAGAACTAATGCAACTCATGCATACCCAATACCAAAAAGTCTTCTCGCAAAGATCATCAATGGTGAATTCGAACTACGCAGCCGCCAATGCTTCGTAATTATATTGTTATGTAATTTCTAAATAGATATTTTACATTTCCCATGCAATATCTTGAATTGTACTCGCAAAAGGAAGAACAAACAAAAGAAACTAAAACCTAAAATTTACCTCTTAGATAAGCAAAATCACTCAAATGGGCATATGCGAATTGTAATTAATATTCTCACAAACAGACAAGTGCTCATCAATATAAATGCAGTTTTCTCTCATCCCTTTTACTTTCCAGCTATTAAAAGGGAACAAATGATGTGATTCGCTCAAAAAAATAATTCAAAATAGAAACGAGGATGGCTGCAAAATTCCCGGTTTTTTACCAGCCTTTTCAACGATTTAGCATAACAGACTAACAAAGCAGATAAAAAACTAGGCTAAACCATACGGGTAGAGACAGGGCAAAAGAGACGACCACTCCCGGGGAAGGGTGCGACGAAAAGGGCTCAGGGAGAAATGAATTAGCTTTTCTTTTTGATTTGGGGAATTAGGGATATCATAGACAGATATTGCCAAATTTACCTGTTGAAAGATTAGTCCCGACTCGATATATCAGTCATTTTTAGAGGCGGGTTTGAGACGGGTTTGGCCAAACCCGGGACCAGACCCGTGCCTTGCATGAGTCCAATGAGTCAATGGACTCAGGCCCCAAAAAATGGGTAAAATTTAGGGGCCCAATAATTTTAATAATTAGTACATATATATACATACCTGGTAGGCTGGTAGATGTAAAATGAGTAGGAAGTTTCAAAATTTAAAATCCTAAATTAAAAAAGCAAAAAGGTATATTTGACTTTTGAATTTGCTTGTTGCACAATAGAGCATCAGACGAGCAGACGATACAGGGGGATAGAAAACAAAGGGAAAAAAGAGAGAAAAAGAAGATGAGAAAAATAATAAGAGAAAAAAAGAGAAAAAAAAAGAAGAGAAAAAGAGGAGAAATTAAGGGTGCGATTGAATGTGTTTTCATTTTGAAAATTTTCTTTTCTTTGGAGAATAGTGGCAAAAAAAAAAATTTGAAAGAAACAAAGATGAATTTTGATAGGGTGGTTGAATATGAGATGAAAAATTAATGATAAAAGTTGATTTGATACAAAAATAGTAAAATAATGTTTGATAATTAGAAATGTGAGAGTAGGTAAATAGTGGACTTGTAGGAGGATGCAGAATAATGATTACTTATTTGTGAAAAAAGGTGTTTAGATGTGATTAGTAAGAGAAAAAATAAAAGAGAAAGTAAATAGTGTATTTTCCAAAATTTTCTTTGCTTATAAGATCTTGTTTGATGCCAATTTTTGTAGCAAGTGCGAGAAAAAAATTGTCAAAGTTGAAGCTCATTAAAACTTATCAACTATGTCACAAGAAAGATTGAATGAGTTAGTTATGTTATCAATCGACAAATGAATTATGAAGAACCTAATTATACGACTTGATTAATACTTTTATTGCCAAAATGTGAGGCAAGTTGTATTTAAATAATTATTTTGAACATGATTGCCATATTATATTAATTAATTTAGTACATTATAGAAAAAATATTTTTTAATATTAATTTATGTTGTCTTTAAATTTAAAATAAAAAAAAGTCCTTTTTAAAATTTGACTCAGACCAAATAATTCCTAGGACGGCCCCGCCGGGACCCGCCCCGCTAAGGAAAAATTGGACCCGGACCTGCCCCGCTAAGGAAAAATTGGACCCGGACCCGCCCGCCATGGACCCGCTTAAAATTTAAGCAGTCTGCTGCCAGTTTTAATTTAATTAATTTGATGCGCTGAGCATTCACGCCTCAGCCATACCTCAGCCATAATCTTATCTCAACATCTTTGTTGTAATTAAAATCCAAAATTAAAATTCTTATAATTAATTTCTCAATCATTGACAAGGCAGAATAATGGCCCTTAGTTGATTAATTAATCATTTTTTTCAATTTTGCAATCTGCAAACATATTTTGATTATTTGACTCAAAAAAACAAGCCACCCAGCAAACTAATTCAGAATATAGAAAAACCCAAGTTCCTGCACAAATTTTCTGAAACTGTAAACACTTAGTACATTCCATTTTTTTGCAACCGAAAATTGTTCAAAACCTGCGGGCTTGGAGAAAAATTCCAAGAATTTGACAAAGAAGGGCCAAAGGTTAAATTAGAGTAGTAGTACTTACGAATTGCCAGTGCACTTCTACACTCGTCGGACTGTCGGATACGCGGGGACTGGCGGAGGGAAAATTATACGTGAGTGGGCACCGGAGGGAGCAGGCGTATCGCGAGTGAGAGGCGGAAATTTGAGAACCCCAATTAATTGTCGGTAGCAGAGTACTGTATGCCTCAAAGTTAGTTTGACTGAGAATTAATATAAATATGACTAAGTTTAATTGTACCTGGGGCGGGTCCGGGGCGGGTCCATAGGACCGTTACCCGTCCTGGATCTGGCGGGTTTTCTTAAAACGGGCCCACAATTCGTCTCGGGGCTCGTTTGACCAGGTTTGAACCCGCCCGAATGGGACGGGTTTATCTGCGACACGGTTTTGACCCTACCTATCGCTATCTCTAATTATTTTCTTATCGGTCGTGGTAAAAGTAAAACCACTAATATAACTTTTTCTACAATAAAAATAAAATCAATTCTTTTATAGTAGATGATAATTTCAATCTTGATAATTCGTGAAAATCGAAGGGTTATGCATTGTAAAATATCTGTGTTCTCTATATTTTTGGTCTACATATACTTCTAAGTTCTAACTATGTTTTATCATTTTTTATTTTATGCAAAAATATATATTTACTCATAAACACATATAAGCCTACTTGTATTAGTGACTTATTGTGATTAGAATAAAATAAACTTCCTTGATTTTTTATTATCGAGAAAACATATTTTAGATTTTTACGTGGATTTTGAGGTTTAAGTTGTTAGGTATCTATCTCGCTCTAATAGATCGATACACTTAGTATCGAAAACAAATTACGACTCAAAAACCTATTATACAAGAAATTACTCTAGACTCTTTCAAGAAAGTAAAGTACAACTTAATACGTAAATACAAGAAAATATAACAAATATATGAGGATAAAACCCCGAACCAAATATTGAATAATATGGCTCAATACCTGCAGAATTTCCCACACAACTGAGTCACCAAGAATCACCCGAGAGAACCAAAAGGGAACTTCGAACCACAATCGCTTGCCACAAAGCCAGGCCCTCAAGAAAACTCAACCCAAAACAGATCTCGAAACCCTAGTTCAACCCAAACCACCCAAACCCTAGATCACTCAAGATATAGGGAGATCTACACTGAGTATATTGAGAGGTGAACACACACTTAGATCTTACACTCAAACTCACAATTTCACAGAAAAAATACACCAGAGACCGGATCAAGAGAGAGAGAGATGAACTCCGAGAAGATTCGAGAGAGAGATGAGAGTTTAGAGAGAGAAGTGAGAGGTACGAGAATGAGACTAGGGTTCGGGTGGGGGCGTTTTATATGTGGGATGGACGGCAAAGATTTACCTCGGATCATATCAACGGCTAAGAAACGAATACAAGATCCGTGTACATATAAAACGGATACCACAACCCGACCGGGAAGACCGGGTATCGAGATGTATGGGTGGGCTCGGTTGCCTGGGCTTTGGGGTCGCATGAAGGGCTTAGGGACCTTAGGTTAAATGGGCCAAGTAAACAAACAATGGGCCAATTAACACAACAATCTCCACATTTGGCTCATTGTGATTCAATTAGACAAACTTGGGAATATTTCGGTCATCATCATCGCCACTTGCCTACAAGACACTCGGTCAGTAGACTTTACCATAATAAGCACATAGCTCATTATAGTACCAAAGCAAACACTAAAGTTAATCTGGGTTTTAAGGTCGACATATACAAGCATGAGCTAGTATTAGTCCAACTGTTTTTGGTCTTACAAGCAAACACAAAGTAAGCCCGCAAGCCCGGGGGTAATCACCAGGGCGACTAGTCACCGAGTGTCAAAATTTAAGATTTTTGTTTGGTTTTGAACTTTGATAAGGGTAGACACTTAGTACCCATATCACCATTTTGGATTAAATTCGAGATGCCACTTTTTCAAGATTCACCAAACCTTTTGAAACAATATCTCTTATAAAATGAAACCGTCAATGTGTTTGGTTCTATCATGAAAACCGGGTTTTTGCAAAAGTTGTATACCAGTTGAGAGTCGAAAATACAACAACTTGTTGTTTTAGAAAACCAATTTTAAACAAGGCCTTTAAGCCACGAGCTTCTTTTAAAGCTCAAGAATGAATAAAGAACATACTCGACTGTAGTAGACGGGGCCACAATATGTTGGTTGGGATTTCCAACTTATACATGAACCACAAAGTGTAAAAACATAAGAAGTTGTTGATTTTTCATTGTCTTTATCATTAGCATAATTTGAATCAACATATCCTTTCAAAATTATACCTTAATCACATTTAGAAAAACACAAGTTGTAATCGGAAGAATGCCTTAGATATCTTAACAACCATTTAACAAAGATTCCAATGCACCATACTAGGGTTGGACATGTATCTACTCAAACAAGAAACAACATATGCTATATCGTGCCTAGTGCTCACCATTAAGTACATACGGATCCAATAACATTAGCATAAGGAATGTTTTGCATATAGCAGATTTTGAGTTGATCTTAGGAGACTGCTCCTTACTTAATAGAAAGTGAGAGGCAAGAGGCACATTCGTGATTTAGCATTAGACATAGAATTTTTTTGTAAAATCTTTTCTATATAAGAAAATGATGCAAATAAATGATGATTTAGATCTGTCTCTCACAATGTTCATACCCAAAATCTTTTTAGTATCACCCAAGTATTTCATGTCAAATTTAGCACTTAGACAATTTCTAACATGATCAATAGATTTGATGCAAGGTCCAACAAGTAACATATCATCAACATATAGCAACAAGAACACAGTGAGTCTCAAGTGTCAAGTTTAAAGTAAAGACAATGATCAAATTTGCTTCTACAAAACTTTAACTCAAGCATGCATTGATCAAATTTTTTATTCCATTGTCTTGGAGACTTTTTTAAGACCATACAAAGATTTTTGAAATAAACATACATAATTTGGCTTGGATTTGTCCTCAAAACCCTTAGTTGTTTCATAAATTTTTTCATCCAAGTCACCATGAAGAAAAAAGCGTTTTAACATCCAACCTGTTTCAATTCCCGGTCAAATTGAGCAACAAGAGCAAGCATAATTCTCACAAGAACAAATTTAACAACGGTGCAAATATTTATGTGTAATCAATCCCTTCCTTCCGAGTAAAACCCTAAAGCAACTAATCTAGCTTTAAATCTAACAACCTCGCATTCTTGTTTAACCTTGTATAACCATTTACAATCTACCACAGAGCAGTTAGGAGGTTTGGGAACAAGAATCCATGTGTTATTAACATGCAGAGAAGTCATTTCATCATGCATAACACTTAGCCACTTAGTAGATTCAATGAATTCATGGCTTCGCAGAGAGAAGGTTTTAGGCTCGTAACCATCAATAGAATCAAACACAGAGAACACATAAGATGTCATGTGAAAATCAGCAAATTTGTTTGGGACTCTAACATGCCTCCTAGTTCTATCCCTAGTTAGCACATAATCATTCAGTTCATCATGAGCATCAAGAAAAGTTCATTTTCGGTGTTAACATCGGGAAAATCATTATGCATATCATGCACATTGTCATGATGAGTATCATCATCAATATGCACATCTTTATCATTCACATTAATAGGCAAAACATCATTGATATGAGAATCGGCAGAACAACAATATTGGGAGACACATTAGAAAGCTCCACCTCATTTGAAGTAGTATCATTTTAAAAACAGTTTGAGGAGAAGGATGCACAAAGCAAGGGAATTCAAGTTCATTGAATAACACATCCCTACTAATTATAGTTTTAAAACCAGGTTCTCCTTTGTTCCAAAGTTCAGAGCCTTTAACCCCTTCCGGGGTAGCCTAGAAAAACACATTTTATAGACCTTGGTTCTAATTTGTCAGTCTTTTGATGTACAAAGGCAAAGTGCATCCAAAGATTTTCAAATTAGAAAAATCCACGCCTTTCCCAATCCATACCTCTTGGGGTATTTCCCTTCCAAGGGGATCGAGGGGACCTATTTATTAAATAGGTAGTTGTAACAACAACTTCTCCCCAAAATCTTTTAGAAAGTCCCGAGGTAGCAAGCATGCTCCTCACTCTTTCTAAAAATGTTCTATTCATCCTCTCAAAGAACACCATTTTTTGAGGTGAATAAGCACGACTTGTGCTTTTTTATACTATATTCATCACAGATTATCCATTAATTGATTGCAAAATTCCGTGCCATTATCGTTCTCAAAACTTTAATTCTTTTGCGATTTGGTTTTCAATAAGTATTTTCCAGGTTTTAAACTTATCAAAAACATCGATTTATTCTTCATTAAAAACACCCAAACTTTCCTGGAATAATCATCAATTATGGACAGAAATATCTATTTCCACCATGAGTAGCAGCACGAGAAGAGGGGCCCCAAACATCAAAGATGCAAGTATTCAAGCAATTCAAGACTAGCGAGAATGTTTTGGGTTAGTAGGGGAGGGAACTTAACCCTTTGATGTTTACCATACACACATGATTCACGGAAAGACAAAGCATCAAGTTTGTTTTTACCAAAACAACCCTTGTTCAGAATATCAAGCCCTTTAGAACTAATGTGACCAAGTCTTTTATGCCACAAATCAGTCAAATCATTTGACACAGGATTAGCTACAACATTCACAGAATTTGGCACATAAGAATCATGTTTAGCATGTAAAATATAAAGATTTCGTTTCTTTTCGGCTTTAGCAATTATCATAGAACCCTCATGAGTTTCATAACACCCTTCCCCATCTTTCCTCATAGCCATCATGTTCAAGCATAGCACATGATATCAAATTATTGGATAAATCGGGGACATGCCTTACATCATTGAGAGTCAAAACATAACCAATATAAAGTTTTAAACACACAAACACCAACACCAAGTACTTGACACTTTTTATCATTAGCCATGGAAACAGATCCACTTTAGATGAAGCATAAGTATTAAACAGAGATGTTTAAAAGGTGTCATATGGAATGTGCATGTTGAGTCAATTAGCCATTGATAATCACCGAAAGTATTTGAAGGCACAAAATTCACGTAATCGGGTAGCTCATGCACCATAAACACATCACCCATATGATCATTAGAAGTAGTCAAGTTCACGAGAGTCATTGGCTTGTTTTTTGTTGTTCGGTTATTGTTTTGATTATTGTTCGGGTTATTCCCGGTTTAGTACACTCTTTGATGTAATGACCATGCTCACCACAATTATAACATTTCTGTTATTCCTAGGTCTGCAGAATTAGACCTACCTACCGCTTTGCTTCTCTTTCTACTCCGACTTATTGTTATAATTATTCCCATTCCTCCTGTTTTGACTTCTACCCCTAACATGCATCACTTTCCCCGACCCTTGTTCATTCCCCTTGGATATTTTCAGATCTAATTCCTTACTCTTAAGGCCATTAATCACAGTATCAAGGGTAATTGAATCTCTACCATACTTAATGGCAGATTTCATATCAGCATAGGTATCAGGAATAGCATTCAGCAAAACAATAGAGTATAATCATCAATGTTTTTATCACCATCAACTTGATATCTTGTATCAATTTTGTAAAAACATCAAGGTTTTCATCCATATCCTTTGTCAAGTCAAGTTTAAATCGAAAAAAAAATTCAAGTAGGAAAAGTTTGGAAGGTAGTGAAGTTTCAAAGAAAGTGTTCTTCCAATTTGTTCCACAAATCCTCGCACTTAACAATTTGCCAACTTTTCTTAAAACAGAATCGAAAGATTCAGGATAATGGATGAATAAGCAAACTCATCAAGCTCACTTTAATTTGTGATATCTTTATCAAGATACTTTTGTTCAACAACTTTAAAATATTTTTGTTGAATCAAAATGCCCTTCATTTTTTGTTGCCAAATAGAAAATCGTTTTTCCATTGAAGGGTTCCATGTGATAGCTTAAACACGGTCATTATCACATATATAAGCAAGAATATATCACAGATAAGACCAGGTAATTCACTGAGTACACAAGAAGTACACCAAAAATCACAGGGAACAGAACAGCAGAAGCAATGTAGGTGGACCACACAGAGTCCAAGAAGTGCAACAATAAAATGAACAACAGGCAAATAAGGACCACACAGAGTCCAACAGAGAACAACAAGGACCACACAGAGTCCAATGGAAAGCAATAAAAGGACCATACAGAGTCCAACAGAAGATAGCAGAGTCCTAGGGTGGATCCCCTCGCACTCAGGATTCCACCGCGCTCGTGGCACGTGGTCAAGAGGCTTGAAGCTTAGGGTTTCCCTAAAACTACTACTTGACCGAAAGTAAGAAGAGAGAGAAGAGAATAATCCTTACAACCAGGAGCAAGTCCGGGTATCACACGATCCACAGAGATCACTAGAGCCAAGAATCACCAAGATCCAAAGACGAACCGTAAGCACCAACCCACCGAAAGGCAGATAGGTGCTCGATACCATGTTAGGTATCTATCGCTTTCTAATAGATCGATACACTTAGTACCGAAAATAAATTACGACTCAAAACCTATTATACAAGAAATTACTCTAGACTCTTTCAAGAAAGTAAAGTACAACTCAATACGTAAATACAAGAAAATATAACAAATATATGAGGGATAAAACCCAAAACAAATATTGAATAATATGGCTCAGGACCGAATTTCCCACACAACGGAGTCACCAAGAATCACCAGAGAACCAAAGGGAACTTCGAACCACAACTACCTTGCCACAAAGCCAGGCCCTCAAGATAAGTTTCTTTAAATAAAATAGAAATTTACTTTTAATACAATAACTGATCATTTCAAGAAAATGTCGATTTAGATAAAATGGGGTTTTACCTTAAATTGTCATTTTCATTCATTTATTTGGTTATTGACACCAATTGAAGTCAGACTTAGATAATCTTTTTGTTTTCTTTACTTGGTTCACTTTTGTACATCGTTGTAGCGATATAAAAATCTTGCTTGTTATGATTATTATATCCTATTTTTATCTAACAACCCAAAATATAGTGGCGCATACTTATATTTTTTCTTTACATTATAGCTAATAATGTAATTGTTGTTTTAATTATGTGTACAATAAACATAAAAACCTTTAATATACACCTATACATCTATTTGATGTTACATAGCGAAGCACCAGAAGCTCAATAAAATCAATTCAAGAAGTCGATGTAGACAGTCCTAAATTATGAACCCAAATGGCCATATAATTCATGCACATACAAACAGCCATTTGCACATTTTATGAGTTTTTTTTTTTTTTTTTGGTTCTTTATATTGCATTTTTCTCGTGCATTTGCTTGTGTGTTAGAAGGTTTTTGTCAAATAACCGCACAAGGCACAATTTATTGTGTTGCATTCAGTAGTCCGTGTAGCAAAAAAATAATCAACATGAAGACTCAATAATCTAGGTAATACCACATTGGCACATTGTATATATGAATAAAACTTATCATACCAAAATATCATATTATGTGTGCATATATATTTTGTACATGTTTAAAAGTATGTATTAGTAGACAAAGGTATGCTAACTCATATATACTCAATCTGTATTTATATACGTATATCTAAAGTTTTATATATACATGTATATATGGTTTTATCCATGCTACACAGAGGAATGCTCCATGTGGATAACTACCATTGATTTATTGTGGATATACAGAGATTCACACACAATCACACATAGTAGGCGTGTATTGTATACAAATCTACGGTAAATACATCTGGTGTAATACTCCAGGAGTAGCATCTACTAGACCATGTATGTATACTCATACACAAGCTTACATCATTCAAAATCCTTAATTTTCGACTTTCAACTCTAAATAAAAGTTGTTATCCTTTCAGGCTTACTCGGCCGCAAGATTGCATTAACATCATGAACATATACAGACTGCATTTCATTGTCACTCAAAAGACTAATCGCCTACATTGATCAGCACTTTGACAGATTGCATTAGAATGTTTCATATTATACAACACCTGATTAATGTCAACTTCTTGTGTCAATTATTGTGAAACAAATTTCTCCATGAACAAAAAAGCTGTTTGCATGTCTTGACCTATATCTCAACCACCAAAATGGTTCTGGGCTTCCCAATTTAAAAGCCAACAGCACCAAGCTAACTACTGTGTAAAATACAAAATAAAAACTGAATCCAAACATTCCACGGCCACTCCAAGTTCATGCAAACGGCAGGTACAGATATGCAAGTGTCGGTTATGTAAACTCTCCGCCTAACCTTTCATACTCGCCTAGTTGCAAATTTGTTAGTGCAAATAGCTCATACGCTGACGACGCCAGAAACCCACGGAACAATAACTGGTGCGTTTGGGTGTGCGTCTCGGTATGATTCAGGATACGTGCCCTTAAAATTCAACTTTGGTGTCTCTGACTGCAGACAACAATGAAGGTAAGCTTTAGTTTGGGGAACCTAGTTTTATAAATCTTTAATAAAACCTTATTACTTGCTGAATCTTTCTTTTCCTTGAATTATATAACCTATGAATAGATATGAGGGTAAATTATATAAATTAATCATCAGGTTTAGCCTAATCACCGAAAAAAAGAAAAGGCATTTATCTTTCAAAATTACAAATACCTCCTTAAGGTATGACAAACGGCTCCTTGAAGTATGTATTTGCTTAATAAAGTGCAATTTGTAAAATAGGAACAAATATCAAAGGGGTATTTGTAATTTTGAGATAAAGTTGGGTTCTTTTTCAATTAGACTGAACTTCACAGGTATTTATGTAACTAACCCTAAATAAAATGGAGGGAAATCAATTTCATAAAAACTTGGTGCAAACTTACATATTTTAGCCAGCACTCCTGATTTTTATGTTCATAAATATCTGGAGAGTAGCATCCAGTCTCAGACGGGCAATAAACCCATATATTGCATTTCTTTTCACCAGGTTTGGCATGTTTAGCTTGATCCAAACACGACATACAACAATCATAAGCAGACTCTTTAGGGTGGGTAAGCCCCCATCTGACAGCAGCGCCATCATAATCAGCATGAAGTTCAGCGTTGCATTCCGGAGGTAGCTTTCTGCCGGTAAGATTTCTTCGTCTGGAAAATGGAAATCAATCTCAGTGCTTTTATAATATACAAGCAGAAGAAAATCCTTTGACAACTATTCTTAATCAATTTAGCCGATTCGTCGAATCTTAATTATAAGCAAGAAAATTGCCAAGTCATTACCGAACTCCTCTTCACCCTCAGGTTTGTCATTGTGTTCCTTGTTAATGACTTTAACTGGTATCCAGAGACCAATCACTTCTGATAACTTATCCCAGTCGGAACTCAAAGCTCTTGCAACAGCATCTGCAAACAGATTACAGTGAATTCAATTTGTTATCAGCTATAGTATCTCAGATACAAAAACAAACAAGTTGATTGTATTTCGTAAAGTGGTCATACCGGCTTCCTTGGGCAAAATTGTCGAATTTAAGGTTTTCCCACGAATAAGTTTCTTAGCTTCTTTTAATTTCTTTTTGCGCCACGATTCAACTGCCTCTGTTCAACAGAAAGAGCATCAACAAGGTATCATACATGAACGAACACAAAGCATAAAGAGACAAAGGAATATATAAGTGTGCTGGCTTAGAAGTTCCCTCCAACAATGTGATGATTGCCGCAAGGCTCAACCCACTGGAAAGAAATGTGGAAACATTCTCTCTAACAACTACTCTCCGATGTAACAGTTTCACTTATAAATAAGAGATTTCTTTTAACATTTTACAAAGAGGATTGTAAGAAGCTGGTGTTCATAAATCATCACCATCATGATACACAGATTGGCGTAGACATCCAAATGTGTTCAACCTTCCAAAACACACTCTTGTATAGAAAACTTTCGAATAAGTAGAGTTTAGTCATGCTATTTGGAATGAGGAATTGCTAACTCATTTTGAGTCACTAGTCCATCAGTCACATAGATGACCACTTATGTCGCCTTTTTATATCATCCAACCTTCCTTCAAACCTCGTCATGATGGATCAAACTGATTGGGACAAAATTCCAGTAGATCCACAAATGCAACGTCACTTTCTGGTATACTACTACTCAATTCCTCTGGAAATATCTGAATACTTCTTAAAGTGTCTATATATGAACAAGTACTCAATTATTTTGATTATCCTTTTCTTTTTCTTTGTGTTTTCCTTTTTTATGGAGTGTTGGGATCATGTTTCGGTAATTTGATCTTTTACAGAGAACTGGATACAAGAACATATTCTGCTTCAAGTAGGATCTGAAAGGTGGAAATGAACTTAAGAAGATAAATGGTAACTTATGGAAAGTTGCAGATGTTTGGAGATTGTATACCGAACCGAGTCAATTACGGAATTGTCAGAACCTGCAGTGCTTTGTCTGTCAATTAATTGAACATTCAGCAAATCGTATGAACTTATTATAATCTACCAACATCGTATTATTCATTTATTTGCATCTTACAATATGCAAAACTTACATATTAAACAAAAAATTAGTGTTTGGTTGGAACATTGTAAGATGTTAAAACCTAAAAGACTATATATAGAACAAAAAGTAGCAGTGCTTTATATAGTATAATATTTAATGCTTTTAACTGAGTGTCATAAATTTAGTTGGTCGAACCAAGCTGGTAAATAACAATAATGAATGAAAGAAAGTCAAAGTTTCGATGAAGAAGGAATGAAGGATGAAATGCTTCAACCAATTCTCTTTGGAAGGCAATGGTCTCTCTCTGAGTCCCTCTCCCAATCCCCCTCACACCCCCACCCTCTCGACCCCGACCAGATATCATACCAAGAAAATATAAAACTCTCTATAAAAAAGTACAACACACTATCCTAACTGAATTTCTAGAGATGTTATACGTCAAAGTACTGTAAAAGAAAAGAAATTACATTGCTTAACAGATATGTTATATTCAAGAAGATCTGTTTAGGAAAGAGTCATCTTGATTACTATGTTTAGGGAAAAAATGAAATGGGAAAATAGTTTTCATTTCCCAAAGAGTGGATGATGATGTAGGATCATCTTTCATTTTAAATAATGAAGCAGCTCCTCATGCTATGCTGAACCAACTGCTTTATGACAAAGAATTAGATGTTTTCTCAATTGGCTTACATGTTCTTTAACTATTTGAAATCCCTAGTAAATAGTAATTGCTTCAGACCTTATTAGTTACCCTCTAAACTAAGCGTAGGAATTAGTCTTAATATTAGAGTAATTAAAACATAAAAGGGATTACTATTTATATGCTGAACCAACTGCTTCATGACAAAGAATTAGATGTTTTCTCAATTGGCTTATAAGTTCTTTAACTATTTGAAATCCCTAGTAAATAGTAATTGCTTCAGACCTTATTAGTTACCCTCTAAACTAAGCGTAGGAATTAGTCTTAATGTTAGAGTAATTAAAACATAAAAGGGATTACCTATCTAACAACTTGAGCTTTTGGATGAGGTGGCTATTCCAGCCTTAAAATCATTTCGGTTAGCAGTACTAAGGTCTAGGAGCACATAAATACTGGCCATAAATTAATCCAGCCATTGCCTTTTCTTATACTTTGATTTCGTTCTCTCCTGCAGAAATTCTTTTCCATCTCCAGTCAAGAGCATAACTTATTACCCATAATTGTTCTATTTTTCTGTTCCATCAACTTTATGGCTCAACTTGTGGTTGTTAAACATAGGAGAGTTTTGAAGCCTAAACGAGCTCAAAAAGGACATGTTGCAATTGCAAAGGATTGAACAGCTTACACAATGTTCAAAGCCTAAAGTACACCAATGGCTGGTGGAAGGGCGACTAAGATTCAATTCCATAAATCCAACAGTATATTCTCTTGATCTATATTCTATACCAAGTTACCAACAGTATATTCAGTAATCCATTTGAATTTCTATAAGGATACTCAAAAATGTAAATACAGTACAGATGAAACTTAAAAAAATGACAGGAAGTTAAATGGAACCAATGACATCCCCATGCTACTCATTTTTTAACCCATATTCCCTTTGTAGTAATAATAGGCGTAACCATAATTAAACTGCAAAGGTCAGGTTCTTCGCAAAATAAGTGATCTATATGAAGGTCAGACTTCACATAGTTAAAGGTGGGTCAGGAAAGAACGAAAGCAGTAACTAACCATCAAAAAGCTTCCATCAGGTTTAAAAATCTGTTTCAAGATACCATTTCTGAATAGAATGTTTTGTAGTATTAGAAACAGCCCTTGAATAGGGACTTCTTTGAATTTTCTTTCTTGGAATCATGCATATCTACCACCCCTTTATATGAAAAGGCAACAACAAGCCTAGTACATGTCCTAATTCATCAAGAGAAACCTTTTGGCTAGAATTCGAATCTGATTGTATGCACCATAGCACTAATTTAAGGAATATTTAGGAGTGATTGGTTGGGATCTCATTCCTAAAAAATTAATCTTTAAAGAAAAGGTGAGATAAAGTTGTTGTAAAAAAGGAGACTGATATTTGAGAATGTGATTAGCTGCGGATACAAGTGTATGATCACATTTACATGACGTCTTTGGAATATATTATATCGATGATAGGTTAAAGTGTGATGATTTCCATTGCATGACGTGTCCTTTGATGTGGAAAGGTGTTTGGATGTAAATATATATTTGGAAAGTGCAAAAATGTGTTGTAGAGTTTTTTGGGGAGAAACCACAAATAGACAACAATTGTGGGAACAGTATATCCTGAGATAGACCTTTTCTTCAGAATATTTCACAAGCAATCACAGTATGTTTCTCATTTCCGAGGTCACATTGGTTCAAGAGATCCAGCAATCAGAAAAAGGAAAATGAAGAAGAAACAACAGACAGGAAAGATCCAATCAGTTTATTTCCTAGTAAAAATTTATACTCCTTGAAACTAAGTTACACTTTAGATAAATAAAATAACATGGTTTGAATGACAAGATTACATGAGCTTTTTCTAGACAACCCAAACTGGAGTTGGCATATACTCTTTTCTGCAGCACGCTTAATGGGATCATACTTCAGTGAAGTGCTTACGAGAAGATAACCCAGAAGCCAATTGAGGGGTTTCTTTATCGACACTAGGTTCCACATTTTATGAGTTCTCACTACTTTTCATATTGGTCAAAATAATTGGAAAGCAAACTAAGTGACGACAATTGTCTATAAATAGTCAAATTGAAGGGTTCTACTAGCAGGAAATATTCTTTCAAGAAGGGAGATAGATACTGAAAATGCTGCTAAAGAAAGAAGATATTGAACAATCTATGTCCTCACTACAATTATTACAACGTCAATCCTTCTATTTCTTCCACAGCTTCTTCATCATATACTTTCTGAAAAGCTTCTAGGTTCTAGCTTTATAGCATACATATAAACTAATTAAACAATCAAAAGCACTCTATTACAGTAAAATGTCTTTTGTATAAATCTGTTCTTCATCCACACAAATCTAAGGTTCACTACCAACACAAACCTAAACCTGTGCAAGCATTTAGCGTGTTTTTGTTGATGAAATAGAGTTTTTCCACATCTAAAGTAAAGCTTCAAAGACGCCTACCTCTCTACATTTCCGCATACACAAGTAAAACTCAACAGCACAGCTCAGCATCAAAGAAATAGAGGGGTGTTAATGAAACTGTATATCAAAATCGAAGGTGTACCCACCTCGTTGCTCTGTTGCATTGGCAGCAGCATCCAAGCTTCTCAACCTATCTAGAATCTCATATACCAACTTTTGTTTCAAATGCTGTGGTAATTCCACCACTCTTTCTTCACTTACAATTTTTTCCTTTAACTGTGTCACCTTCAACCACAAACAAGATATCCGCCATTAAATAATAACAATGAAGATAGGGCAACCCTAAAACATATCCACACATTGAAATCAAAGATAATATGAATAACTATATTATCCTGAAGTACATCCAAAAACTATTTCTCACCAGTTTGATAAGTTCCGTTGGTTCTGATGCTTTTCGTATTTCATTCGACTCTTCCATTTTCCTAATCTGATTTGGAGTGTACTTAAATGCTGTTAAAGTAGAGGATAAATTAGCTAGAACACCATTTTAGCAAGGTAAATGTGAAAGTTAGACAATAAAAGTTTCTTAATAGAATTCAAAGTACAATAACCCCAACAACTCAAATAAGAATTTCAAGCTTTAATCAGCTATTATAGTGCTGGGTTTTACATTTCTAATTTACATAATAAAGCAATGTACACAAAAATACTCCAAAAATAACAAAAAAATCAATCAACAAAACGGGCATCTAGATTATCACTGAGAATCAAAACATAAAGGTCAAAGTGCTTTAACCAAGACCCAGATTTTCCCTAAAACAACCAATTCAACATAACAAAATCCCAAAATCAGCAAAATTCCCAAATGGGTTTCCAAAAAAATCCAAAAGCAACGAAAGGGCAATCGAGAAATCACATAAAAAAACTTTCTGAACAAGCTCTTACTGGTCTGAGAATCACTGAAGGAATACATGTAAAGTGAAGTGTAAAGAGAGTGGAGCACATAGAGAGCAACAACAATGTTGACGGAACAAACAATGATAGTTGTTCTCTTGTATGAAAACCTTCCATTATGCACCCACTCTCCTCTCGCCATCTCCCACTCTCTCTCTCTTCTCTCTCAACTTCTTCTCCATTCCATCATCACTTTATCTCTCTAAATCTATATATCCGCCTAGGTTTCCGCGATTTCCCTCGAAAAAAAAAAAAAGAGAAATTTTGGGGAATGTTTTCTGGAGATTTTTGTTTGGTTGTAAATGGATCAAAACGGGATCGATCGTGTCAATTAAACCTTTCTTCTTCTGGACAGGTTTCAGATTATAAAACAATATACCTGGAGGGAGGGACGAGGCCAATTAGGAGAGTACACTTTTCACCATTCTTATGTTGATGCCCTGCCCTGTTAATTGCTTCAATTTGGGTCTTTAGTTACTAATAATCATGATTATGGGTAATAATAATTGTCATACTTCCATAGGTGGAGGAGATTCTAATGTGCGCGGAACAATGTGCTAACATGTGCTGGTAGTAGTTCCTTTGTCAATGGATATTTATTATACTTTAAAATAAGGGAAAATTACAAAATTAGTCTCAGAACTAAAAGACGGTCGCAAAAAGGTCTTTTAAAAATCTCAAATGACAAAATAGTCTCGTAACTATGTATGAGTTTGCAAAATAGTCCGCAAAATGCATGATTTGCAAAATAGTCCTTGTAATTGGTACTTGAATATCAATTTTGGTCATAATTTCACCGTAAAATCGAGTCACACGTGTCGCTCACGTGATCGATATCCGGTGAATTTTCAAAATTGCCACTTTGAAATTAGAACTAAAATTGAGACTCAAGTATAAGTTACAGGACTATTTTGCAAACTATGCAATATGCAGACTATTTTGTAAAATCGCATAGTTATAGACTATTTTGCATTCGAGAATTTTACGGGACCTTTCGCAACATCCTTTTAGTTACAAGACTTATTTTGTAATTTTGCCTTAAAATAAATATTGGATATGTAAAAAAAAACATTGGGTAAATATATAGATAATCCAATGTTAGGAAATTTATTTGATAAATTTTGATGATACCATGTAAAACTTAAAGTTGAGTAAAGTCAACCAGTCAAAGATTACAAGAAGTTGCGGACTAAGTAAAGACTCTGTTGTGTGTCGGTGAGTAAGGCCATGAAGGAAGTCAAGGACTGATCGAAGGAGAGTCACCGAGGAACAGTGTGAGAAGTGTCGGTCAAGTCAACTCAAGGAGCCAAGTCTAAAAGTTGAAGTGACAATTGAGTCAATCTCATGATTGGAGCGGACTCGAGTCACACTGGGGTAAAGACAACAAATCAAGTCAAGACAACCCGACTTAGATTCGTTGATTAACGTCAAGAATATTACTCCATTTAGTAGTATGACAAGTCGCCAGTGTCTAAAAATGTTAGGCCCATAATTGTGCAAAAGGAATAAGTCAATGGGAAACATCGCAACTTATGTCTCATTGGAATGCCATTTAATACGAGGAAATGTCAACATCACAAGGCTACTGGATCAAGAAAAGACAAGCAACGAACACAGAGTGACATTTGAAACTACTATCTCTTCAACGGGCAAAATTTCAAATATGCACTATAAAAAGCCGAGGAAGTTATTGAGAAAAGGTTACCGAACCACGAATGAACAAGCAATATCAAAGCAATTAACCCGCAAATTTCTCAAACCAATACACGTAATTCCTCAAAGCCTAACACTCGAAGAAACTCAATCCAACACAAGTGTGAAGGAGAGATAACTTCAACGATTGAAGAGAAAACTTTTGAAGAAACAAAGGGGTGCTTTCCAAGTCAGGATTGTAGAAAAGTTCAAGCGTCGAACCATTATCAAGTTTGTTGGAGGGCTTCGTGATCAAATCCAAGAACTTGAGAAGTGAGATGAAGTAGCGAAAGACAGTTGCCTTCGCGTGAAGAAGCGAGTCGCAAGAGAAGCCATTTTGTGTGATCGGGCGTCGTCTCCAGATCGTAACCGCTTGTAAACCGATATGTTACATAGTGGATTCCTCCGGGAGTTGGAGAAGAGAGGATTAGAAGAATTACCCCATCTTCAAACCTCTATAAAATATTTATATCATTTAATTTCAAAGCAAATTTACATTCCCGCATATTTACTTATATCTTTGTTTGTTTATATTTGCTATCCAACTAATAAATAACTAAGTGCTAAAAATCAAGTGTTTAAAACAAGCTTAAATTAAATCAAAGGGTGTTAAGTCTTCCATTGTTAAAACCAAATCGGCCCAAGTTAAGTGTTTGGCTTAAGCAAAGCGGTGAGTTATACTATCAATAGCTCTATCGAGTCGGTTGAGTGGGTAACTTAGTCAATAGCCAACTTCGTTGTCCCCAAGGACACACGGTGATTTGAGTCAACTCTGTTGAATCATTTATAAGGACTAAAATCGAAAATTTGGTAAGGTTTATTCAACCCCTTCTAAACCTTACACCACACCCCTTGGGACCTACAAGTGGTATCGAACGGTTGGTTCATTGAGCCTTCCGCACCGGTTAGTTCTTGAACTAGATCTCTATCTTTTCAAAAATTTTTGAAACACTTGTGTTTCAAAGTCTTTCATTTTTTCAAGCAAAGTTATTATCATGGAAGCAAATCTAACTTTATGTTCCTATGTATACTTTGAAGAATTTTATGATTGGAAAATTCGAATGCAGACTCATCTATCCGCATTACATGATGAAATGTAGCTTGTGATAGAGGATGGGCCACCGCAAATACTCAAAGTTAATACAACTATATAAGAAGAGTAAACCTTGAAGAGGGAGAAGAAGTCGCATCGAAATAGCAGACCCGGCCCATGGTTGAAAAACCAATTTGAATGGACAAACGATGATAAAAAGAGATATAACCTGGACAATGTGGCCAAGGATATTCTCTACAAAACATGGACAAAGTCAAATCTTGCAAATCTACAAAAGATATTTGGGATAAACGACCTTAATTTGTGAAGGATCGAATAAATTAAGGAGAATAAATTATCTGTTCTCGTTCAAAATTTTGAGAATTTCAAAATGCTTGCAGGTGAAACTGGATCATTTGGATGCCGTTTATCGAGATTACAAATGAGCTTTTCGGCTCTTGGGAAAGAGTATACATAGAAGTAAATGTGTATGAAGATATTAACAAGCCTCCCAAATTGAATGGGAAATGAAGGTCATGGCCCCGAGACATTCAATAGACCTCTCAAGAACATCTAACTATGAGCTATTCTCGGACCTCAAAGCTTATGAGTTTGAGCCGAGAAGGAAAGACCAAGAGGAAACAATCGTGCCCAAGACAATGTGCATTGTTGGCGGTGAAGGGAAAAGAGTTGAGCCAAAAGAAGCCATAGACCGGGGAGGAGATTGCCCGATGGTTAAAAGATTCAAGAAGTTCTTTAATAAGAACTATAAATGGAATAAGGGTGAAACCTCCGTAAGACATTCAACACCCTCCAAAGCAAGGGAAGATAGGCCACCCAAGAGAGTTGATTATCAGAGAGCTGATAATCAAAGAACAGACAGAGTTGATCAGAGAACTGAGAACCTGTGTTGGAATTGCAGACAACCAGGACATTTTGCTGTTGATTGTTCCTATCCACCAGTCAACAAGTACATGAATGAAGAAGAAAGAAAGGTCTTTAGGGAAAGAAGACAAGAAAAGAAGAAAGCCATGTTGGTTCTTTGAGCTCACCGAGCCACCAAGTGTGCAAAGAGGCGAGACTCGGATAGTAGTGAAGTAGACTACTCAAGTGATTCTCAAGAAGAGGCTATGATCCGCCTCATGGCAAAAGAACAAGTTCAAGAAGATGAGATACATTCTAACTCATCTCATTTCGATTCAAGTGATAGTGACTATGATACACACACTTCATCACCCACCAATCTTTATGATTCATTAGGCAAAATGATGAAAGATTTTGAACACATAAAATCCTCACACACCATTCTAATGAGGAGAATGCCAAATTACCTTTAAAAGCCAAAACTCATATGACGAAAAAAGCCGAGTAGATCTTTGTGAGTCATATAGCTGATGAGAATACTAAGTTGAAGGCGAGAAAATGCCAAGATCATAGTAGAGAGTTAGTCCGCTACTGAGAAAAGAGGGAAAAGATCTTAAAAATGTGATTGCCTCATTTACAAAAGCATCCAAATCATTGGATGAACTTATTATGAGTCAAAAGGAATGTGGAGACAATATGGCATATGATTTAATTCCTTTGTACATAATCAAACCCCAAGAGTGATTTTGGAGAAAGGATCTTCAAGTAATGAAGCATTCCAAAAATCCAAAACACCAAATGTTGCACCCACATCAATTCCAAAGCACAATCACGTATATACCGGCCTTGGATATAAAGGGAAAGGACAATGATTAGTTGAGTATCTTTGAAAGGACAGTGAGAAGAAATCCAAACCGAGTCCCTTAGCAAACTCCAAACAGAAAAATACACGTAAAAAAAGCAAACAGAGCTACCGTAAAACCCTTTAAATTTCATCGAGAAATACATATGATGGGAATGGTAGAAACTATCCAAACTATCTTTGATTGGAATAATGTGAAACATCAAGAAAGACCTATGGAATATAAGCCAAAATGGCAGAGACCTAAACCTCAAAGCAAAGGTTATTCCAAAGGCAAAAGAGCTTTTATGAGCACACATATGCACCCAAGCACTACACTCGAGTAAATACCACAACTACCCCAAGAAAGCTATTGCTAAAACACGCACACGAGGCATACGAGATAAAAGGGACAGTTGTATGATCCTAAAACTCCAAAGCAATTTGCTAATGTGCACTATGATTATGGCACTCATAGATGGCAACCTTTTGAGTCGACCATTTGGCTATAGGTTGGTTGGAGCATCTTATAGCACTAACCCCTAGGACCCGAGACAAGTATGGGTATCTAAAAGTCGATGTCCTTGATTGCAGGTTCAAGGAACAACCGAGTGCTAAGGAACCTAGTACATGGATAGTGGTTGTTCCGGATATATGACAGAAACAAGAAAAATATGTCAAAATTCAAGGACATAAGATGTGAAAAAGTTATATTTGGAGGAAATAAAGCTCCATGGGAGATCAAGGGCACATGATCCATCAAGAAAAATGGATTGGAAATCACGGATGTTGCATCTGTTGAAGGCCTCAACTTCAACTGTTAAGATCGCCCAACTCGTGACAAAGGCTACAATGTAGATTCAACATGAGAATTTGCCGGATCAAAGATGCTAAATCCAATGAAATAGTCTTTGCAAGGTACAAGGTAAAAGAATATGTATGTGGTAGATTGGTCTCATGCTACATCAAGCACATGTTTGCTAGCAAAGAGTACGACCATTTAGTCGTGGCACAAAAGGTCGAGTCATCTCAACTTCAAGACAATCAACAAGCTTGCAATGAGTCATCTTGTAGAAGGATTGCCGACTCAATGTACAAGAAAGAAAGTGTATGTGATGCATGCCGATGGGAAAGCAAATCAAATCATCATTCAAGGATAAGCCAATTCATTCTTCAACAAGAATACACATCTCGTTGCATATGGATTTATTTGGACCATTGAGCCACTAGCATCGTGGAAAGAAATACACCTTAGTGGTGGTGGATGGTTATTCAAGATATACATGGACACTTTTCATGTGTAAAAAGAAGGAAACTTTGCGAAGTTACCTCGGTGATGAGAAGAGTTCAAAATGAAAAGAGTCAAACCATTATAAAAATAAGACTGACAGGGGAACCGAGTTTGTCAATGGGATAATAACTCAAAAGATTGTGTTGAAAATGGTATTGTTCATGAGTTATCGCCAAGAAGGACTCCACATTAGAATAGAGTAGCTAAAAGAAGGAAGTAACTCTCAAGGAAGCTGCAAGGACTATGTTAGTTAAACTGGATTTCCTAAGAGATTTTGGTCAAGCCATAAGCCAAATGACAAAGATGCTATACTCAAAATAGATGTATGATTAATGGCAATTGACCAAGACTCCTATGAAATTTGGACAGGAGAAAGCTAAATGTTGATACTTTAGGATATTTGGATGTAAATGTTTCATCCATAATAATGGCAAAGACAATTTGAAGGCTTTTAATGCTAAAGTCGATGAAGGTGTATTTTTGGGATACTCATTGAGAGTAAAGCCTATATAGTCTTTGAACAAAAGGACTATGGTCACAGAAGAGTCTATACATGTGGTTTTTGATGAACCAAATGTGAATGGAGAAGACATTGATGAGTTAGCCGATAAGCCTCGAATCATCCAACTATGCAGAAGAGTCCTTATGTTGAAGTCAAGTAAGAGCACTCAACCTTGAAGAAGATGAGATAGATGAATCTCAAAGACATTTGGAAGGTCTGGTGAATGAAGATGAAACATTATTTAAGACAACTTAGTTGCGAGACGGTACAATCCGGCAGACTTACTCAACCCGATGTGAGATGGCCGAGAGACCATCCACCGAGTTAGTCATTGGAGATGTAAGAGATGGCATAAGAACTAGATCCGAGCACAACATGAAGCTATGTTCACATGTTTCATTTCCCAGATAGAGCCTAAAGATGTGTCTCAAGCATTGGATGACACACATTGGATTCAGGACATGCAAGAATAGCTAAATTAGTTTGAAAGAAACAAAGTATGGGAATTAGTTCAAAGGCCAACCCACCAAAATGTTATTCGCAGTACTAAGTGGGTTTTGAAACAAGATGAATGAGGAAGGATCCATTTGTAAGAAACAAAGCAAGATTGGTAACCAAAGGGTATTGCCAAGAAGAAGGTATAGATTTTGATGAAACTTTTGCTCCTATTACCGTGAGTTGGAAGCAATAAGGATGTTTCTTGCTTATGATGCACATAAGAACTTCACCGCATATCAAATGGATGTGAAGAGTGCATTTCTAAATGGACTGTAAGAAGTCTATGTTGAACAAACCTCCAGGTTTTGAGCAGAAAACTATTGGAGATAAGGTCTACAAGCTCAAGAAAGCATTATATGGATTGAAACAAGCACCAAGAGTATGGTATGATACATTGTCTCAATTTCTAATTGACAATGGATTCACCAAAGGCAAAGTTGATAGAACACTCTTTAGAATTCAAGATGGAGAGAGTATCTTTGCTTGTTCAAATATATGTGGATGACATCATTTTTAGTTCCACAAATAAAGAGTCTGTGTGACAAGTTCTCAAACCTCATGCAAGGCAAATTTGAGATGAGCATGATGAGAGAGTGACTTTCTTCCTCGGACTTCAAGTCAAACAATTGAAGGATGGAACCTTCATAAGCCAAACCAAGTATACCAGAGATTTGATGAAGAAATTTGGTATGGAAGAGAAGTCTTCGTGAAGATTCCAATGAATACATCGGTCAAGATGGACATGGACGCAGATGACAAAGTGTTGATCAAACCAAATATAGAGCTCTCATTGGATCTTTTACTCTATCTAACAACAAGAGCCGGACATCACCTTTTCAATAGGTGTATGTGCTAGATTTCAATCTACACCAAAAGAGAGCCACATGATGCGCAGCCTAAGAGAATCCTAATGTATTTGAAGAGATGCCGGGAAGTCACTTATGGTATCCAAAGGAAGGAGGATTCAAGCTAGTAGCTTACTCGGACTCGGACTATATCTTTGGATGTAGAGTTGATGAAAAAAGTACTTCGTGTACATGTCAAATCCTTGGAAATAGATTGGTTTCTTGGTTCAAGAAGAAATAAAATTGAATAGCTACATCCACGGTGAGGCAGTACATAGTCGTGCGCATCTATTGTGCCCAAGTCTTATGGATGAGACAACAATCGAGAGATTATGATATTGAAGAAAATGAGATTCCAATTATGTGTGATAACACTAGCGCCATTGCAATCACTCAAAATCCAGTGTTGCATTCAAGAACAAAGCACATTGATGTTAGATATCATTTTATAAGAGATCATGTTGAAAATAAATACATCACCTTGGAATACATCTCAACCGATAAGCAAGTTATTTGATATATTCACAAAGCCATTATGTGAATCAAGGTTTGAAGAACTCAAGAATGAGTTAGGGTTAATTGAGTGAGTTAGAATACTCGGAAGACTCAATCAGAGAGAAAAAGATGAGAAAATTGAAAAAGAGCAAGTTTCACATTTCAACCAAGTGAAATAGCCCGATCGGGAAGTCAATCAATCGAGTTAGTTGATAGCCGAGTTACATCATGAGAAGAGAGAAGCAGAGTTGTGTCACTTTAGATATAAGTTGAATCATTTATGATCTAAGTGACAAAAACGCATTGTTTTAATTAAGCGGGAATGTTTTTAAGATCGCGTTAGCGTAATAATGATCACAAGACAAAAGTCAGACAAGAAACCATATGATTGTATATAAATGTTGCTGCATTTAATGTGGGGAAATTAATGCGGTTTTGAAGCCTTAATCCCGATTGTTGATTTTGATCAACATTTTCAAATTCCAAAACCGCCCTTTCACATCCCTTATATACGAAATTTTACTTTCTCTCACCTCACGCAAACCTATTCATCTTCAAAGAATCTCTCGCAACCTTGTTCAAAACACTAGCTACTCAAGTTCGTTTCTCAAGTTTAATCAGTCAAAAGCTTTGAAAATGCATCAAACCATGATTTCGCTTTGTTATCCGAGAAGATCTACAGGTTCCTCGGTGGACTTTTTGGTATGATCAAACAGACGTGGATGATTCCCTTGTGAAGAAGATAGCCGAGAAGATAGAAAAGTCCGCCTTAAGGACTTTTTGAAGATGCGATTCACGATACTTACCCGGAAGAGGTCGCCATGTTCTATGTGAACGCGAAGTGCGAACGATGAAATCTATTCATCCGTCCACATCAAGGGTATGTCCACATCAAAGTCATCAAAATAAATGCTAAGGACCTTGCCGAAAGCATCGCTTTTTGCCCGCTAAGGGTCCGAAGGACATCGCCGAGAAGGATATCAACCTAGCCGCAACTTGGAAGGAAATTGCCAAGCCGTAGTTCGCGAAATTTGTGTATACAACCAAAAAGGAGTCTTTGAATGAGGATTACCACAAACCGATGGACATCGTGTCCAAGTGCGTGGACATGAAGTGTGGAAGCTTTAATCAACTATCGAAGACTAAGGCGATCGTGATGGTTGTGATCATGCAAGAAAAGAAGGTGAATTGGGGTGAGTTCATTTTCAGCCAAATGTCAAAACGTGATGAACAGGTCCTTGAGGAGGATGGGACCTTTGGCTATTTGTTGGGATATGGCCTTGTCATTGGCCATCGATGGAGGTGAAGGGCATTGCATCGCGCCATGGCAAACCCTTCCATGGAAATAAAAAGATGTTTAAGGTGAATCTTTGTGGAGCCGGAAGAAGGCTCATGCACGAAAGGTCGATACAAGTAAGAGGGAATCAATCGACCACGTCAAGACACACTGAAACTCCCCACTCTCTCTCCTAAGAAGACATCCAAAAAGAGAGCTACATATTCTAAGCCCGCCCCTTCTGCAGCCCAAATCAAAGAAAGCACACCCTTGTGACCAAATCAAAGAAAGCACTCCGCCCCCATAGCCAAAACAAAAGCCCCGCCTGCGGAGACACCGCTTAAAGGAGACACCCGCCCCCGGTGAGATAAAGGAGGAACCCCAAATTCCTTCTCTTATCGTGAAGAAAAAGCGGATCGCAAGTCAGAAAGGCATTGCTTCTAAGAAAAGAACTCGGGCTCGTTAGATAAATGCTTTTATCATGATTTTGATGATTTTGTTAAAATGAGTTTTTAAACCAAAACAATGTCCCTAAATGTTGTCTAAATACTTCCGATCGATTTAAAATGTTTTTACTATTTTTTGAGTATTTCTTAGAGTTTATTTTCGATAAAATATTGGACAACATTTCTGTCTCAGTGTCGACCTAAGCCGCCCTATAGGCAACCCGTGCACCAAGAGTATGTTTGAAACATAAAAATGAACTCGAGGTGAAATTGACAGTCGACGGCCGCCAGGGGGGGTCGATCGGTGCGTCGACCGGTCGACACCCCCTGTCGACCGGCACTGAAGCTCTGGCTCTCTTACGAAACTTGGACCTTGCATTTTGCTTTAGGGGGACCGGTTGAGACAATGGTCGACCGGCCGGTTAAGCCAATGTCGCCGGCCGCCTGTTGTAATTTTCAATGTGTTTTTCAAATCTTCTATCTCTGCGCGACCGGTCGAACCCTATGTTTATCAAAGAAACTATCCGCAGTTGCGTTTTTAGACAGCTTTTCCTATTTTGTGGGATTGATTTCTAACAGCTATATTGATCATTTTAAATGGTTTCTTTTGTAAAGCAAATCACTCCCCAAGGAGGAGCCAATGTCGGAAATGAAAGCCAAGTCCTCTCCTATAAATAGAGGCTTCATTCAAGCAACAAGATAGAACACTCCATACAAGCAAAAGAGCAAACAAAGCAAACACTTTTATATCTTGTTGTATTAGCTCAAGCACTTTCACTTGCACAAATTTGAGGTCTAGGCTTTCAATTCTTGATTACACTTGTATTCATATTGTTTCAATCATTATTGAGTTGTAATCTTGATTTTGGTCATCATTCAACACAAGACATCCTTGTGAGTATTCTTGTGGTAAGAATACACTTGGGTGATCTAGGTGATAGGTGTTTGAAGGTTGTGGTAATCTTCAAAGGTGTAGTAAGAGGGTTGTGGTAATCCTCAAGGTGTTGTAAGAGGGTTGTGGTAATCCTCAAGGTGGTGAAAGAGGGTTGTGGTAATCCTCAAGGTGTTGTATTAATTTTTGGTAAATTAATAAAATATTTTTTTCTTTTTGAAATCCATCCGGATATTTGGGGTGGTAGTAGATTAGGCCTAGGTGGGTTGAACTACTATAAATCGACGTGTGCTATTTATTTTCCGCATTTAGCATTTCATCTTTGTTTGAGTTTTTCGTAAAGAGGGCAAAATCTGAAAACCGGATAATCTATTCACCCCCTCTAGATTATTGTAGCCACTTGGACTAACAAGTGGTATCAAAGACAAACTCTTTGGCTAGCTCGCTCCGAGTAAAGAGGAAAGATCCATGGCTACAAATGATGCTCATCTCACCACCGGTGCCTCCACCAATAAGCCACCACTATTCGATGCCAACAACTACGCATTTTGGAAAGACCGTATGGAGTGCTTCCTCAAGGGTGCAGTTCGACATTTGGAATGTGGTCATTGAAGGAGTTGATCAACCAACAAAGAAATCTGAGGATGGCACCTTGGCTCCTAAACCTTTCAAGGAGTTTGATGAAAACGACAAAAAGGCTTTCTCTCTAAACGGTAAGGCCTTAAATATTTTGCATTGTTCTCTTACCGCCACCGAGTACAATCGCATAAGAGGCATAAGGTCGGCACATGAGGTTTGGGAAAAATTGGAGACAATCTATGAAGGGACTAAGAAAGTCAAGCAAGCAAGAAAGACCATGCTTGTTAAAGACTTCGAAAACTTTAACATGTATGATGGCGAAAGCATCTCCAAGATGGTGGAAAGGCTTGACAATATTGTCAATCCTCTTGTGGCCCTCGGCAAAGTCATTTCCGAAGAAGACAAGGTGACCAAGGTATTGAATGCTCTTCCCGGCTCATGGTCCGAAAAAGTAACGGCAATCACAGAGGCACAAAATCTTGAGACACTCAAGTTTGACGAGCTTATTGGAAATCTACTCATCTATGAAGTCTATCTCAAGGAGAGGAAAAATTCCAAACCATCCACAAATCAATCGGGTATGCAAATTATTCCTAAAGGTCTTGCTTCTTCCTCTAATAATGCATACTATGATAATGATGATGATGATGAGGAGACGGCCACACTTATTCGAAAAATTTGCAAAATTTGTGAATAAAAATAAAGCAAGAAAACCAAGAGATAATACTTGCTTTAAATGCGGAAAACCGGACACTTCATTGCCAATTGCCCAAAGCTCGATGAAGAGGAGCAAAAGAAAAAGAAGCCTTTCACAAAAAGAAGGCTCTAAACGCGGAGGTCAAAACATGGGATGAACTACTCGAAACAACCGATGAGGAAGGAGAAACCGAACACGTCTCATGGCCATAGACGATGAAAACAATGAGGTACACTCTAATTCCTCTACTTCCTCCATAGTTGATGACTTGCAATGTGATTTTGATGAATTGCAAATTGAGTTTCAAAATTTAATTGTTAAATACAAAAATTTGAAAAAGGAGCATAAGGAGCTTAAGGTTGAAAAAGAAAAATTATTCACCTCTTATGAATCTCTAGACAAAGCTCATGCTCTTACTCTTACTAGAGTTTATTCTCTTGATCGAAAAGGAATCGCTCACAAAAAATATTGAATGTTTGAAAAATGATGTGCATCGTTTCAACATAAGCACGGATAAAGTCACAAGAATTTTAGATGCACAAAGAGGTGAGCATTCCAAATTGGGACTTGGTTACAAGCCATTTCAAAGTGTTTTTAAGAAAAATAACCAAGGTCCGACTTTTGTACGTGCTAATAATTATAATACTCCTACTTGTTTTTATTGTGGCAAAATTGGACATTATGCTAATAATTGCAAATTGAGAAATAGCTCAAGACATGTTTGGAGACCCAAAGGTCTCAAGACTAACCTCATGGACCCCAAAATTATAGGGTACCTAAAAGAAATTCTTTTGTAGGTAATAGGGGCTATAATAACAATGGAAGATTCAAAATGGCTCGTGGACATCGGATGTTCACGCCATATGATCGGGAGGAGAGAACTTTTTACCAACATCAAGCTCCAAGAAGAGGGTATGGTCATGTTCGCAATGGCAAAGGAAAAATTCTTGGAAATGGAGAAATTGGTAACTCTTCTTTCTCTCTTAGTAATGTTCTTTTAGTTGAAGGGCTTAAGTTTAATTTGATAAGTGTTAGCCAACTTTGTGATTCAAATTATGATGTTTCCTTTAATAAAGGAAATGCCTTATTGTAGGTCCCAAGGGGTGGGTGTAAGTGTAAGGTTTAGAAGGGGGGTTGAATAAACCTTACCAAATTTTCGATTTAGTCCTTTTAAAACTACGAGTTCTACACAAATTTGTGTCCTTGATGGATGTCGAATTAGTCACTCAAGAGAGTTAATCTCTCAATGCACTCAAATTTGAAGTCATTAATAGAGTAACTCAAATTGTTGGCTATAATTTGACTCAACCGTGGTTTTGTTTTCACGGAAGACTTAACACCCTTAAGTTTGATTAAGCAAGCTTTTTAACTTGATTTAGTACTTATAAATTATCAAATGGATAGCAAATTTATCACAGATATAAGCGATTAAAAGTGCAGGAATTTAAATCTTTGAAATGTAAATGACACAATAAAGTTTTTATAGAGGTTCGAAGATGGGGTAATTCTTCTACTCCTCTCTTCTCCAACTCCCGGAGGAATCCACTAGGTAATGATCGTTTACAAAGTGGTAACAGTCCGTATACAAGTCTTGATCACAACAACCGACTTGATCCTTTGGGACTCGATCCTGAGACGCCTTGATCACTCACCGCTTCTCGTGACGACTCTTTTTCTTCTTCACAGGGCAAATTGCGCTTTGCTACTACAGACTCACTTGCTCAAGCACTTTGGATTTGATCACGAAGCCCTCCAAAAGCTTAAGACTTGGTTCACCTTGAACCTTTCTACAATCCTTCCCGGAATGTAGACCCCTTGTTTTTAGTATTTTCCTCTTCAACCGATTGAAGTTCTCTTTCCTTCACAAGGTAAGTGTTGGATTGATGTACTTGAGATGTAGGCTTGAGGATTGAGAATGTTTGATTTTGATAAGCTTGTATATCTCACGTGTGTGTCATTCATCGTGCTTCTCAAACAAACTCTCAGCCTTTTATAGTGAACTTTCAAAAATTTGCCCGTTGAAGAGATATGCTCATTTTTGAAAGTCACTTTGCGATCGTTGGCTTGCGTTCTTGGAATTGCCATTTCCTCGTATGAATTGTTTTATCACCTTTCGTAGTTCGACACGGTGTAGTGCTTCCCATCGTTCATTCCTTTTGCACGCTCGGGATCGAGCACTCCAAGAAAGGTGGTATGGAGATATTACTTGTTTAAGTAAATCTCTTGATTTACGCGGCAACGGTTCTTTTACGATTATCTCGACTTGACCGCATTTCCTTGCTTTCCCAGGTGACTTAGAGTCGACTTCCAATCATGGATGACTCTTCTCGTCACTTGACTTGAGACTTGGCTTCTCTTGAGTTGACTTGATCGATGTTCCACTCACCGCATCTCACCGCTTCTTGATCGAGTTCCCGCTTTTCTTTGCCGACTCATTGTCTCTCACAGAGTTTTCCTTCAAGTCTTGATTGTCTTCTTGCATGTTAGGGCGTAGGCCGATTTAACTCACTTGGCCACTCTAATTGTTACAATACATTTTACAACAAGAATTGGGGAGCCAACTTTCTATTCTAAGTTTTATATGGCATTCATCAAAATCTAAACAATAAAATTCCTAACAATTTCCCTTTTTGATGATGCCAAAACTTAAATCATACAAAGATGCAAATAACAAAGATACATACAGGTAGTGTATTGACATAGAATGTATGCACGTTAATCAATCTTTTTATTGATCATATCATTTTTGTACTTAACACAATCACACAAGGTGTATCGAGTATATAATTGTCTTCACAAAAAAATAGAAAATTTATAGCTTTATTACGTAAGACTTACATTGTATGTATTTACATATAAAATACACGAAGGGTTGGACAAAGAACACTTCATCTCCTTTCATTGTCTCCTTCTTTCATCTTGATCAAGATCTTCTTCTCTTCTTCTCTTCTTCTCGTCATCACCGCCTTCTTTTTCTTCTCATATGCTTTTCTTAGCCTTCATCTATTCTTATTCTTTCCGTCTCTCCGCCATAGCCGAGTTTGTCTCTTGTTTTCTTCTTCTATTCTTTTTGCATACTCGGCGTTAGTTTTGGCCACTCGCAAATTTGCCACTTGGTCAAGCCCACCAAAAGAGATCCCTCCTTTCTTCCCCGGATCTACGTATTCAATGTTCTTGGGCAGAGGCCAGGTCCAAGCTTCTTCCTCCATCGCCGCTTCTTCCTCTACTCCGGGCGATCATCAGATCGAGTCTTCTTTTCCGGTGAGTGCCAGCTGGGAGTGACCAGCAGAGGATCCGGTTGTCTCACGCCTCTCGTCGCCTTCTTCACATAATGTGAGACCCTTTTCCCAAAGACAGTCCCAAGCTTGAGCATGGACATATTTGCAAAGTATCCCTCGATTCGAGCGTTTTGAATTCATCGATCGAACGTGGGCTCGCCCCGACATCCGAGATGGCATAGGTGTCTCTCACAACCGGAATGCCTCCATGTTCTTTCAAGATGTTCATCACCCTGGCATCCATTCTTCCTTCCACTTCCTTCATCCCTCGCTTCAATTGATTTTTCTTCTCACCATAGATACAAAGCAGAGTGTTGGAGTGGCAGAGTCACCGGAGTTTGCCGCTTATAATGTCACCTATGACAGACCTTGTTGGGGGTTTGTGCAATCATCAATGTCACATCCGTTGATCCTTCCCTCAACATTTTTTCCTTTCTTCGTTTCAAGACTTCCTCACCGATTTTCCCGACTCACCGCTCCTTTCTTTTCGGCTTCTTGATTTTGTCGCTTTAAGGTATTCCTCTTCCCTTTTTGGCATCATCAAAGGATAGAGGAACCCTGAGGAACATGTCGGCAAGCATGAAGTCGAAGTCTTCCGATGGTTGAGTTCGCTTCAAGTCTGTTTGCGTTGTATGCAAAGACGGAATTCAGATCTAGTGGCGTTGGATTCTCACAAATCGCTTCATCTCAAACCCATGAGAAGGCTGAATTTTCTTGTCATGTGTTCTTCCAAACGTCGTAGATCATGTGTATGTTGTTCACGCAGCAGCCTTGATCTCTAGCAGTGTGAGCTTCATGCATATGCTCAATGTGTTCTCTCCTTTGTCTTTGCATCGCATTTTCACTCTCCACACCAAAGAACAGCCTTTGAACAATTGTCCAAGTATCTCATTGCTCCACACGCATTGTTTGTCTTGTTGCCACCATTCCCTTATTCGAATCAAGTTATGCCTCTTAAATCACCGTAGTGGTGGCATCTCTGTTGTCCATCGCATGTCCAAAGAGGCCTCGATGCTTCTCCATCCTTTCAATCTCTGCGAAGAGTGCCTTGAACACTTCTCGAAGCTTGGTGATTCTTCTCATGGTGCGGTGATGGCCATACAACATCAAGTCATAATTACGGAACAATGGTGTCGTTGGAAGAACAGAGAGCGGTTTTGTAATAGCGTGCTTGTTCGCTTTCCGATTCTTCGTGGAGTTCTCGTATCTCCGGTGAGAAGGGGAAAGATTCTACAAAAAGAATCATCACCGCCAATCGGGATCTGTTCGATGATGAGCGTGCGCGTGAAGTTCTTTTGGGAATCGATCCCGCTGCAGCCTTGAGGAGCCTCGTGCGAGAGTCCGTTGTTCACCGGGTTCTCATTGTGGAGTAGACCTACTGGCCGAGCCTCATTTGCCTTAATGCCTTCGTTGGTCTCGGTGATTTCTCCATTTCGAGATCGGTCCTCGGCCTTATCGAGCGTCATCGGACGATAATGAGATTTCCATAGGTGGCTCATCATCAAAATTAAAGGTTTGACGAGTAGTCTTGGGATCGACTTTCTCGTGCTTGGAACATCCGCTTGTTGAAGTCTTTTGGATTTGTCATGGGGGATGACTCGCCTTCTTTCTTCGCCTTCTCGATCCCGCAAAGGTGACATCGTGGTTGTCCCGGGATTCATGAAGTGCGCCGATCTCCTTCTCGACGATGGGTCGATGATACCAGGAGGGATGTTCTCTACTTCGGTTGTGTTACCCCTCGGAAGTCTCAACCTCCCGTGGCCTTCATTTCCTCCTCCCAGTCTCTCATCTTTGCCGAGGCCTTGGTCCTCCCTTTCGACGTTGTCACTGTTTTAGTGGTCTTCTACAATGGCATCCATTGGAGTGTCAACCCCATGGATTGCACTTTCTTCGCCTGCAGTGTTAACTCCGTGTGGCATTCTTCCTCAGGCCTCGATCGCATCGCTGTGTCATTGGCCTTGAGCAGCTTGTCACCTCAACCGAGACAGTCTCAATCGCCTCGAGCTTCGTTGATGGCAACTTGTCGTTCTTTGTGTGTGAGTTTTCTCTACTTCGCCTCCCGCATTCTTTGTGGAGTCATCTACAAAGATCCTCCGACCTTGCTGCGGTGGAGGAAGTTTCCCCCCGGGGCGCACCACTGAGTGACTTGGAATGGGGTCACTCGTCTCCAAGCTCCCGGTTGTTTCGATTGATGGTTCAAACCGTTGGGCAAAGGTGTGCTAGCACACCTTCAATAGGGGTTGGCTCGACCGGGGTCCCCACTATCCGCTTTCGCCATCGCCACTCCCTTATCGCTTTCTTCCGAGTGAGTGGGAAGTGGTAAAGAAAGAACAACAAGGGGTTATTTTGAACCACTCCCATTGGATCGATTTCACCGTGTTCGGGAGGACTCTCCTGGTCCCTCCATTAATCGTTGCTCGTGAAGGATTCTTGATTCGTGCAATGCTTCTGACGATTTGCAACTCTTTCGTAAGGTGAAGATTCTCCAGTTCCTCGTCACTTTCGAGAGAAGACATCAAGAAGAGGATGTGTATGTTTCGTGGTGCTAGGAGATAGGCGATGCTTGCCTTCTCACGTCTTGGCTTCTTCACTCGTTTTCTCTCTCCTTGTCCTTGTAGATCTCGAGAATGTCGATGCAGCTTGTCTTCATCCAGCCGGGAGCACAAAGATGAGTTAATCCAAGGAAATTTAGCGCCTCCTCTTCTTCTTCTATGAACTCGGCCGTTGAACTGCTCCTCCTTGACTTGCTCATTTTTCCATTTTCTCCACTCACGCAGCATTTAGTTTGGATGTCCTGGGTAAGGTGGAGATAGGATCATAACATCACTATCCGCTATTGGGCTGGTTCTTTCAGGCTTCACTGTGTGAGCTACCTACTGTTTGTGTCTTCGGGTTGCCTCACGATCACCTTCAAAGCAGACTTGGTGTTTCATCAATTACATCCGGGAGACTCTACTTCTCCAAAGAGTCTCGGGTATATGTGCTAGCCGAGTAATCGACTCACCTGGTTTCTCCTTTGCTCGGACCGCTTGACGAGTCTTCTTCGTCTCCTGGTTTGTACAGGGGAATTTTCTGGTTCGTGAGGGTGTCCTCCGAGTCTGGGGCGGCCGGGGCCGATCGGTGTTTGTTTCGAGGAGCGGGCCGCCTTGGCTTGTCGCTTCGATTCCTCATTTTGACGATCGAGAAGGTATTTGTGAGTCCTTCTCGGGCCGCAGCAGGGGGTGTGACACGATCACGGGGGTGACACGGCGGGCAAGGGAGCATGTTTGATTTTTCACGCAGGGCGCGATCTTTTCAGTACCGCAGGGCAGCCTTTCTTCGGGAGAGGAAGGGCAGATCTTTGGTCGGTGATTCCCCTCACCGGTGTCGCTCTCTTGGCGTAAGCTCGCTTCCGAGCACCAGAGAGGTTAGCTCAACATCCTCTTTTTAACATGGAAAGCCTTTCCCGTGTCCAAGAGGGACTCCTTTCACCTCCAATAGCGGCCAATCACAGGCCATATCCAGTGATCCTCCAAATGACCCATCTTCTTTGAAGGACTTGTTCCCACGCTCGCGAGTCAGTTCGGGTGAGATAAACTCAGCCCAGATTTATCTTCTTTTCTTCGATGATTACGGCCATCACAATCAACTTTGCCTTTGTGATTGGTCAAAGTCGCAAATTTGATGTCGATACACTTGGCAACTATGTCCAACAATTTGTGATAATCCTCCTTCAAGCAGCCTTCTTGTTTGCTGTGTATATAATTTTATCATCGCCAAGTCGGACTTGGCTATCTCTTTCCATGCGTCACCAAGTTGACATCGCCTTCCTTAATCTCGCTTGCTCCTCTCGTAGTAGTGAGCAATATTCACCACATCCTGGTGATAGTCACCGCTTCCCGTGAACAGATGACTTGATTCCTTCATCGTGAATCTCAAAGATTCACGTAGAATTGTGCGACCTCCTCCACATAGGTCATAGGATATTCCAGCGTTAGAAACGGTTTTAGTCCGGTCGTTTCAGCTTTTCAGCGATTTTCTTCACCAGGGTGTCGTCGGACCCGCTTCACCATTCCGTCGAAATCCACGGTCGAACCAGTGTGGATTTGTTTTCCCAACTTGGTAAAGTCATAAGTTGGTGCCATTTCTCGAGAATAATTTCAAGGAAAACTCGAGAAAATGATTTGGAGATCGATAGGGTTTCGAGAGTATTTTGCCTTTGCTTTTGAGAGAATGAGATGAACAGCTTTTTCTAAGTGTGAGAGAGAAACGGACGAAAATGGTTTAAATATGGTTTATGAAAGGACGTCGGCAGACGGTTTTTGAATTGTGATCGAAATCAACGGCTTGGATTTCGCACGCATATTGAGCGATTCATGTCTCGTATTTAATGCGGCAAAGATTTATATCCAATCATAGGCTTCGTGTGCAGCTTTATGTCTGTACACATCATCATTATGCCGACGTGTTCCTTAAAACATTCCCGCTTTCACCCAAGACGATGCGTTTTTGTCCCATTGCTTATAAGTTATTCAGCCTTATCCCTTAGCCGATTTAATTCTACTTCTCACGCTTCTCTTAGTGACTCAACTATCACCGACTTGGTGTAGCCGACTTTCCGATACTAATTTAATTTAATGAGTGATTTTTGTTTTCACTCTTTTTCACTTCCTTTCTTTCCATTTCTTTTCTTTGATTCTTTCGTGTCTCACCATTTCAATTAGTCCCAACTCATGCTTGAGTTCTTCAAATCTTGACTCACATAGTGGTTTTGTGAAGATGTCACTAGTTGTTTATCGCTTGAGATATATTCCAGGATGATGTCCTTCTTTTCAACATGATCTCTTATGAAGTGATATCCGACATCAATATGTTTTGTTCTTGAGTGCAAACACAGATTTTGAGTGATTGCAATTGCACTTGTGTTATCACACATGATTGGAATTTCTTTTTCTTCAACTTCATAATCTCTCACCATTGCCTCATCCATAGGACTTGGGCACAACAGATTTGCAGCCTATGTATTCTCGCGCTCACCAGAGGTGGCTATTGAGTTTTGCTTCTTGCTAAACCAGAAATTAGTCTGCATTTCTAAAGCATTTGACATGTGCCTCGAAGTGCTTTTCCGTCCACTCTGCATCCAAAGATAGTCGGAATCAATAGCCAATTAGCTTGAATCCACCTTCCTTTCGATACCATAGGCCTACTTTTGGCTTCCTTTCAAGTATCTCAATATTCTCTTAGTCATGTCATATGGCTCTCTTTTGAGCAGATTGAAATCTTGCACATACACCTACAAAGAAAGGTGATGTCCGCCCGCTTCTTTGTGAGATAGAGCAAAGTGATCCAATAAGTGCTCAGATCTTGTTTGATCTACTGTGCTGCTTGCCATCCGCATCCATGTCCATTTTGCCGATGTGTTCATTGGTACTTTTACGTAAGACTTCTCCTCCATACCAAATTTCTTCATTAAATCTCCGGTGTATTTTGTTTGACTTATGAAGGTTCCATCCTTTAGTTGTTTCACTTGAAGTCCAAGGAAGAATGTCGCCTTCTCCCATCATGCTCATTTCAAATTTACTTTGCATGAGGTTTGAGAATTTTTCACTGACTCTTTGTTAGTGGATCCAAAATGATGTCATCCACATATATTTGAACAAGCAAAGATACTCTTCTTGTCTTGAATTCGAAAAGTGTTCTATCTACTTTTCCTTTGTGAATCCATTTTCAATCGGGAATTGTGACGGGTATCATACCATGCTCCGGGTGCCTGCTTTCAATCCATACAAGGCTTTCTTGAGTTTGTATACCTTGTCTCCAAGAGTCTTTTGCTCAAATCCTCGGAGGTTGTTCAACATACACTTCTTCTTCCAATAAACCATTTAGGAATGCACTTTTTACATCCATTTGATATACAATGAAATTCTTGTGAGTCGATAGGCAAGAAACATCCTTATAGCTTCCAATCTTGCTACAGGGGCAAATGTTTCATCAAAATCTATCCCTTCTTCTTGGCAATATCCTTTGGCTACCGGCCTTGCTTTGTTTCTTACCACGTAACCTTCCTCGTTCATCTTATTTCTGAATACCCATTTGGTTCCAATAACATTTTGATGTATGGGTCTTTGCACTAATTCCCATACTTTATTTCTCTCAAACTCGATTCACTCTTCTTCTTGCATAGCTTGAATCCAATGTGTGTCGTCCAATGCTTGTGACACATCTTTGGGCTCTATTTATGAAATGAAGCATGTGAACATTGCTTCTTGTTGAGTTCTCGATCTTGTCTTGACACCTTCTCTTATATCTCCAATGACAAGTTCGTGGATGGTCTCTCAGCCATCTTACGTCCAGGTTGGAGTAAGTTAGTCGGATTCATCGACTTGCAAATTGGTTGTGTTCGGGTCTCTCTCGCGGGTCACTCACCGCAGATTTTCCACCGCTTTTGAGATTCAAACTATCTCATCTTCTTCTCAATTGTTAATCCCACTTGACTTTCAAAGATAGGGACTCTTCTCGACGGTTGGATAATTCCTTATTATTGACTCTTCAATATCTTCTCCATTTATATTTGGCTCATCAAATACCACATGAATGGATTCTTTCGCAACCATAGTTCTTTTGTTGAGTATTCGTAGGCTTTGCTTTCAATTTGAGTATCCTAAGAAGATACCTTCATCGACTTTAGCATCAAAAGCCTTTAGATTGTCTTTGCCATTGTTGTGAATGAAGCATTTACATCCAAATATTCTCAAATATGAAACATTTGGTTTTCTTCCCGCCCGGATCTCATAGGGAGTCTTTGTCACCGTCTATTTATCATACATCTGTTTTGAGTGTAGCAGTCGTGTTGATTGCTTTCAGCCCAAAATCTTTTTGGTAACTCGTCACTAACATGGTCCTTGTTGCTTTTTTTGAGAGTTCTATTCCTTCTTTCTCGCAACTCCATTCTCATTTGTGGAGTCCTTGTGCAGATAATTCATGACCAACACCATTTTCTATACAATATCGAGTTATTATTCCATTGACAAACTCAGGTTCCTCTCGTCTCGATCTTATTTTGATAATGGTTTGACTTTTCTCGTTTTGAATCCTCTTCATCATTTGTGGTAGTTTTTGTAGAGTTTCTTTCTTCTTACACATGAAAATTGTCCATGTATATCTTGAGTAGTCATCTACTACCACCAAGGTGTATTTCTTTCCACTTATCTTTGGCAGTTCCATTGGGCAAATAGATCCATATGAAGTAGATGCAATATTCTTGTTGAGGATGGGCATGTCTTTTCTTTGAATGACGACTTGATTTGTTTTCCCTTTTGACATGCATCACATATGCTCTCCTTCAGATATCGAGTCCTTGGTGCGGAAGTCCTTCCACAAGATGACTTCTTGCCGCTTTGTTGATCGTTTTGAAATTGGTGACTCACTTTTTGTGCCACAACCAACTTGATTCAAAGTGTGCTTTTGCTAATAGACAGTCTTTGGGTGTTGCGGTTGACCAATCCACTACATACATATTTTTCTGCTCTACATCCTTGCGGCAAAGACCACTTCATTTGATTCAATATCTTTGATTTGACATATGCCCATGTTGAATCCAACATTGTAGCCCTTTGTCACAGAGCCGATCGATACTCGATAAGTTGAAGTTGAGTCCTTCAACGTATGCAACATCCGTGATTTCTAAACCATTCCTCTTGATGGATCCAATGCCTCTTATTTCACCAGGAGCTTCATTTCCTCCAAATATGACTTTTGCTCCTTTGACTTCCTTGAATTTTGACAGATTTCTCTTATTTCTTGTCATATGTCCGGGAATGACCACTATCCATGTACCAGGTTCCGCACTCACTGTTCCTTGAACCGCAATCAAGGAAATTAAGTTTTAGGTACCCATGCTTGTGCGGGTCCTGAGGGGTTAGAATTATAAGATGATCCAACCAACCTATAGCCAAATGATTTGACTCTAAGAGGTTGCCATCTATCGGTGCCATAATCATAATTAATCCTGGCAAATTGCTTGGGGAGTCTCCAGTTCATACAACTGTCTCTTTTGTCTCAGATGCTCGCATATGTGTTTTAGCAATTGCCTTTCTTGGGTAATTGTGGTGTCTTTGAGTGTAGTGCCTAGGTGCATATGTGTCTTTGATGAAAGCTCTTATACTTTTGGAATGGCCTTTCCGAGTTCTAGGCCTTTGCCATCCGGGCTTATATTCCATAAGTCTGTTTGACAGTTCACATTATTCCAATCAGCTTGGCTTGGATATTTTCTACCATTCCCATCATATGTATTTCTTTTATGGGTTTTCTTCGGGATTTTAGGTAGCTCGCTTCTTCTTTTTGAGTATTTTCTGTTTGAGTCCATTGAGGACTGGTGAATCTCTTCTCACTGCCCTTTTAGCACACTCAATCGGTCGTTTTCCTTTTCCTTTATAACCAAGGCCGTTTGCTTATTATTGTGCTTTGGAGCGAATGTGTGTGCAACATTTAGAGTTTTGGATCTTTCAGATTCTTCATGACTTGAAGATCCTTTTTCCAAAATTACTCTTGAGGTTTGACATAGCATAGATGAATTGAATCCTAAGCCTGTCTTGTATCCACATTCTTTTTGACTCATAATAAGATCATCCAATGATTTAGATGCCTTAGTGAATGAGGCAATAACATTCTTGAGGTCATTCTCCTCTTTTCTATAGCAAAGCAATTTCGCTATTAATTTAGCATTTTCACCTTTAAACTTTTATTCTCATCCTATTTGACTTAGAGTACTACCTCCTTAGTCACTTTGAGTTTTGACTTTTGAGTAGGTCTGTTTTCCTCATTCAATAGTGTGTGTGAGGATTTAATGTGCTCAAAATCTTTCATCATTTTGCCTAATGAATCATAAAGATCAAAGTGGGTGATGAAGTGTGTGTCACGATCACCACTATCACTAGTGCCTCGAGTTTGTTGAGTTAGATTGTACCTCATCTTCTTGATCTTGTTCTTTGGCCATCAAGCGATCAAGGCTTCTTCTTCGAGTCACTTGAGTAGTCGCTTCATCGCTCTCTCGAGTGTTGTCCCTCCCGACTGGCATTGCCTCAGATCTCTGTAGCCATCATTGCCTTTTTTTTTTATCTTCTTTTCTTTCTCTCAAGACCTTTCTTTCTTCTTCTTCATCTCTCGTACTTGCCGACTACAGGATATGAGCATCCCAATGGCATAGTGACTGGTTGTCTACGGTTCCAACATAGATATTCAGCCTTTTGATCGACTCTTTCCATCCTTGAGTTGTCACCCTTTGATATTCGACTTTTTGATGATCCGTTTTCTCTTGGTTGGCCTGTCTTCTCTTGATTTTGAGGGAGCCGAGTGTCTTCCGGAAGATTCACCCTTTCCTCTCTTGTAGTTCTTATTAAAGAACTTGTTGAACCTTTTAACCATCGGGCTATTTTTCGGGTCAATAACTTCTTTGACCTCAGCTCTCTTCCCATCTTTAACAATTAGATTTTGTTTTTGGGTACAAATTGTCTCTTCCTGGTCTTTTCTTCTCGGCTCAAACTCATAGGCTTTGAGGTCCGAGAATAACTCATGGTTGGATGTCTTTGATAGGTCCATGGAATGTCTCGTGCCATGACCTTCATTTCCCATTCACCGAAGACTTTTTAGGATTTTCATACACATTTCCTTCTCGTGTATATTCCTTTCCAAGTGCTGAGATAGCTCATTTGTGATTTCGTGAACCGAGATTTCCTTAGCCGTTTTGCAAGATTTCACTTTATTGAACATGGCTTTGTCCAAGGTTTTGTAAAGAATGTCCTTGGCTACATTGTCCAGGTTGTATCTTTTTCTCGTCATCATTTGTCCACTCGGTTCTTGGTTTTTCAACCATGATCGTCCTGGGAGTCGATCTTCTTCTTCTTCACCGCAACTCTTCGCATTGTGTTCACCTTTAATATTTGCAGAGGCCCATCTTCTATCACTATCCACATCTCATCATGTAATCTTTGATAGATGAGCCTCGCATACGAATTTTCCAATCATCAAATTCTTCAATAGTGAACATAGGAATGCGTGTTAGATTTGCTTCCATGATAATAACTTTTAATGATAGAAAAGAGTTTTGAAAACTCAAGTACTAAAGCGAGACTTTGAAAAGTTTGGAGATCTAGTTCAAGAACCGGTGCGGAGGGTTCAATGAACCAACCGCCCGATACCACTTGTAGGTCCCAAGGGGTGTAAGTGTAAGGTTTAGAAGGGGGTTGAATAAACCTTACCAAATTTTCGATTTAGTCCTTTTAAAAATACGTAGTTCTACACACCGTGTCCTTGATGGACAATCGAATTAGTCACTCAAGAGAGTTAATCTCTCAACAGACTCACTGAAATAAACACAGAGTAACTCATTGTATTGGCTATAATTTGACTCAACTCGTGGTTTTGTTTTTTGGAAGACTTAACACCCTTAAGTTTGATTAAGCAAGCTTTTTGACTTGATTTAGTACTTATAAATTATCAAATGGATAGCAAATTTATCCAGATATAAGCGATTAAAAGTGCAGAATTTAAATCTTTGAAATGTAAATGACACAATAAAGTTTTTATAGAGGTTCGAAGATGGGGTAATTCTTCTACTCCTCTCTTCTCCAACTCCCGGAGGAATCCACTAGGTAATGATCGGTTTACAAAGTGGTAACAGTCCGTGATACAAGTCTTGATCACAACAAAGTGACTTGATCCTTTGGGACTCACCGAGACGCCTTGATCACTCACCGGTGGCTTCTCGTACGACTCGGCCTTCTTCACAGGGCAACCGCACGCTTTGCTACTACACTCACTTGCTCAAGCACTTTGGATTTGATCACGAAGCCCTCCAAAAGCTTAAGACTTGGTTCAGCCTTTGAACCTTTCTACAATCCTTCCCGGAATGTAGACCCCTTGTTTTTAGTATTTTCCTCTTCAACCGATTGAAGTTCTCTTTCCTTCACGAGGTAAGTGTTGGATTGATGTACTTCGAGATGTAGGCTTGAGGATTGAGAATGTTTCGATTTTGATAAGCTTGTATATCTCACGTGTGTGTCATTCATCGTGCTTCTCAAACAAACTCCTCAAATTTTTTTATAGTGAACTTTCAAAAATTTGCCCGTTGAAGAGATATGCTCATTTTTGAAAGTCACTGCGATCGTTTTGCGCGATTCTTGGAATTGCCATTTCCTCGTATGAATTGTTTTATCACCTTTTCGAGTTCGACACGGTGTAGTGCTTCCCATTGGTTCATTCCTTTTGCACGCTTCGGGGACTCGAGCACTCCAAGAAAGGTGGTATGGAGATATTACTTGTTTAAGTAAATCTCTTGATTTCGCGGCAATGATTCTTTTCTGATTATCTCGACTTGACCGCATTTCCTTGCTTTCCCTGGTGACTTAGAGTCGACTTCCAATCATGGATGACTCTTTGTCACACTCACTTGAGACTTCGCTTCTCTTGAGTTGACTTGATCGATGTTCCACTCACCGTGCATCTCACCGCTTCTTGATCGAGTTCTGTCATTTTCTTTGCTGTCAGACGTACTCATTGTCTCTCAACAGAGTTTTCCTTCAAGTCTTGATTGTCTTCTTGCATGTTAGGGCGTAGCCGACTTAACTCGGCCTTGGCCACTCTAATTGTTACAATACATTTTACAACAAGAATTGGGGAGCCAACTTTCTATTCTAAGTTTTATATGGCATTCATCAAAATCTAAACAATAAAATTCCTAACACTTATACTTAAAAATGGTGAAATTATTTGTGAAGCAAATAGAAAAGGCAATCTTTACAAAATTTGTACAAGTGATTTGGTTAGTCAAAATGTTTCTAATTTAGTTGCCAATAACGATTTAACTAGTTTATGGCATAAGGCGACTTGGACATGTTGGATACAAGAATTTGAAAAATATTTACAAAAACCAACATGTGAAAGGACTACCCAAATTGAATTTTGAAAATCTTGGCTTATGTGACACTTGTCAAAAGAACAAATTAGTTAAAAGTAGTTTTAAGCCCAAAAACGAAATTTCCACAACCAAACCCCTACAAATGCTTCACCTTAATTTGTATGGGGATATTGGTCTGACTAGTCTAAGTGGAAAACATTACACTTTTGTTATCGTCGATGATTTTTCTAGATATACTTGGGCTCTTTTTCTTACCAATAAAAGCGATGCCGTTAATGAGTTTGTTAAGTTGTGTAGACTCATTGAAAATGAAAAGGAAGACACTATTAAGTCTATTCAAGCGATCGAGGCGGAGAATTTGATGGTAAATTTAGAGTCTTTTGTGAAACCAAAGGATATGCTCATAATTTCTCGGCTCCAAGGACACCTCAACAAAATGGAGTAGCCAAAAGAAAAATCGGACATTACAAGAGATGAGTCGGTCCATGCTCAATGAATTTTCACTTCCAAAATATTTTTGGGCCAAGCCGTAAGTACCACTTGCTATGTCATTAATCGAGTTTATATTCGTCCTAAAATGAATAAAACTCCATATGAGCTTTGGAAAGGTAGAACTCCAAATATTAGTTATTTCAAGATATTTGGTTGTAAATGCTTTATTTTGAATACCAAGGATCAATTGGACAAACTTGATCCTAAGGCCGATGAAGGGATATTTATGGGATATTCAACAAAAAGCAAAGCATATCGGGTTTACAATAAGACTAGTGGAGTTGTTGAAGAATCCATCCATGTTAAATTCAATGAAGCTTCGGGAGTTGAAAGAATACCTAATGATGAAAGTGATGAAGAGGATATTATTGAACAAATCGTTCAAATTGATGATCAACCGTCTACATCAAATGATCAACCGTCCACTTCAAATGGCCCTCAAGAAGATAGAGGTGATATCTCGGATCTTCCCGTTGCATTGAAATTTAAGGGAGATCACCCAAAAGATCTTATTATTGGTGATCCCCTTGACAAAGTGATGACCCGGAGAAAATTTGCCGAGAAAGCTCTTATTTCTCAAAAAGAGCCGAAAAATGCTAAAGAGGCCATTGAGGATGAGGATTGGTTCTTAGAAATGCAAGAGGAGTTAAATCAATTTGAAAGAAATGATGTATGGGAATTAGTACCTTGTCCTCCATCTCAAACTATTATTGGTACAAAATGGGTATTAGGAACAAACTTGATGATCAAGGCAACATTGTCGAAATAAGGCAAGGTTAGTAGCTCAAGGGTATTGTCAAGAAGAAGGTATTGACTATGATGAAACTTTTGCACCGTAGCACGTTTAGAAGCTATTCGTATTTTACTTGCCTATTCCTGTTTTAAAAATTTCAAACTTTACCAAATGGATGTTAAATCCGCTTTCTTAAATGGTATTATTCAAGAAGAAGTCTATGTAAAACAACCTCAGGGGTTTGAAAATTTTTCTAGGCCTAATGATGTTTATAAACTTAAAAAGGCCTTGTATGGTTTAAAACAAGCACCCGTGCATGGTATGATAGACTTATCTCTTTTCTTTTACAAAATGGTTTTATAAGAGGTAAAGTTGATACAACTCTCTTTGTTTTTGAAAAAGGGCAAGATTGCTTACTTGTGCAAATTTATGTTGATGATATTATCTTTGGTGCTACTAATGATTCTTTGTGCAAGAAATTCTCTAAGTTGATGCAAGGAGAAATTGAAATGAGCATGATGGGGAGCTCAACTTCTTTCTTGGACTCCAAATTAAGCAATGTCAAGAAGGTATTTACATTTCACAATCTAAGTACACAAAAGAACTTTTGAAAAAGTTTGGCATTGAAGAAGGAAGAACCGTCTCTACTCCCATGGCAACAAATGTCAAAATTGACAAAGATGAGAAAGGCAAGTCCGTGGATGAATCAAAGTATCGAGGTATGATTGGTAGTTTACTTTATTTAACCGCTAGTAGACCTAGGACATTCTTCATGTCGTATGCCTATGCGCTCGTTTACAAAGCAATCCCAATGAATCTCATATGAGTGCCGTTAAAAGGATTTTTGATATTTGAAAGGCACTATTCAATATGGCTTATTTTATCCAAAGAATGAAAATTTTTCTCTTAAAGGTTATAGTGATTCTGGACTATGCGGGAAATATTGATGATCGGAAAAGTACTTCCGGATCATGTCAATTTTTAGGCGATTGCCTAGTTTCTTGGTTTTAAAGAAGCAAAAGCTGTGTTTCTCTTTCAACGGCGACGGCGAATATATTTCCGCCGCTTTTTGTTGTACTCAACTTCTTTGGATGAAACAAACCTTAGCGAATTACAAATGCTCTTTTGAAAACGTACCTATCTTTTGTGATAATATATCCGCCATTAATATTGCTCAAAACCCGGTTCATCATAACCGTACCAAACATATTGAGATTCGACATCATTTTCTAAGGGATTGTGTTTCAAAACGAAAAATTGAGATATCTTTTGTACCATCTCAAGATCAATTAGCGGACATTTTTATAAAACCGCTATCTTCCGAGACTTTTGCATCGATACGAGCTCGGTTAGGCATAATGCATATTGAATGAGGCTTACGTTTGCATTTTGCACGTTTTAAAACTTAGGGCGAAAAATCGGATTTTTGGTTGAAAATTCGGATTTTGGAAAAAGCGACAGACGATGGTTTGAAAGGGTTGAGGGCAACGGTCACCCTCAACGCCGACGGCCGCCCTCAACCCTCGACCTCGGCCGCCCTAAGCCATTTCTTGGATTAAAATGGTTCTGTCTTCAAAGCATTCACAACTCTAACATATTTTGGCCATTTTTCGTCCCCTTTGCCAAATTTTCACATATTTCATTCAAAAATGGTTCTTATGCATCTTTTTCACAACATGTACATTATATATCATGATCATCATCATTATGGCTCATCTTTTCCGATCAAATGGTAAAAATTTCTCTTCTTTTGCTCAATTGGGTTGAACCTTGAGTTTATGACCTTATGGTATATTTCTTGATATTTTTCGCAAATGATTTTGATGAGCTTGTCTATTATGTTGTATTGTATAATGATTGAGGTGAATTGGTGATAAAAGTTTTGGGTTGAAACATTTACAAGGGTTATATACAACCTCTTTTATTTTTTACGCACATAAGGTGTTCGATAAAATGTCGCAATGAAAATTTCAACTTTTACATGATTCTCTTGCTTCCAAAAGTCTCCAACATCTATTGAGATCATGTTTTGCCTAATAAAACAAGCGTATGAACTCTTCATGATACATTTCTCCCATTTTCCTTGGATGTTTACGCTTTAATTGCTCAACGGTTGATAAACCATCCCTTTGGCGCACTTTGATATAATTGTATGATGTTTTTATCATCCTAACATTCTTTTTGATGATTCCAAAGGGGGATAAACAGGAAATTGGCTCGTTAGCCAATAGAAGCTATTAAAATCTCGCAATAAAAGCTATAAGCGATGGCTTTCTATAGCCAAGAATACCTAGTCCATGGCTTGTATTATGGACTCAATTGCAAAAGATTATAAGTATTGTGGGGGAGCTTCTTACCTCATGATGTCTATATGCATCTTATATAAGCTTATTCTGACTTGTGCTTCTAACTTATAATAATTGTTTGTTGATATGCTCATAGATAAGGGGAGCTTTGTATGAAATGCTTTTAACGAATAGTTTACTTGTAAAACCGAATATTTTTTTTGTTTTTCAAATCGTTTCGAGAAAATTGTTTTGGTTTGTAATCATCAAAAGGGGAGTTTGTTAGATAAATGCTTTTATCATGATTTTGATGATTTTGTTAAAATGAGTTTTTAAACCAAAACAATGTCCCTAAATGTTGTCTAAATACTTCCGATCGATTTAAAATGTTTTTACTATTTTTTTGAGTATTTCTTAGAGTTTATTTTCGATAAAATATTGGACAACATTGCCTGTCTCAAGATAAATCGGCCGCCTCTATAGGGCAACCCGCACGAAGAGTACGTTTGAAATAGAAAAATGAACCCGAGGTGAAATTGACAGGTCGGCCGTCGCCCAGGGTCGACCGCAGCCGTCGACCGGTCGACACCCTGTCGGCCATTGCAGACAAGCTTCAGCTCTCTTACGTAAACTTGGACCTTGCATTTTGCTTTAGGGGACCGGTTGAGACAAGGGTCGACCGGTCGAAGCAAATGTCGACCTGGTCGCCTGTTGTAATTTTCAATGTGTTTTTCAAATCTTCTATCTCTGCGCGACCGGTCGAACCCTATGTTTATCAAACAAACTATCCGATTTGCGTTTTTAGAAAACTTTTCCCTATTTTGTGGGATTGATTTCTAATGACTATATTGATCATTTTAAATGGTTTCTTTTAAAGCAAATCACTCCCCAAGGAGGAGCAATGTCCGGAAATGAAAGCCAAGTCCTCTCCTATAAATAGAGGCTTCATTCAAGCAACAAGATAGAACACTCCGTACAAGCAAAGAGCAAACAAAGCAAACACTTTTATATCTTGTTGTATTAGCCTAAGCATTTTCACTTGCACAAATTTGAGGTCTAGGCTTTCAATTCTTGATTACACTTGTACTCATATTGTTTCAATCATTATTGAGTTGTAATCTTGATTTTGGTCATCATTCAACACAAGACATCCTTGTGTTGTGAGTATTCTTGTGGTAAGAATACACTTGGGTGATCTAGGTGATAGGTGTTTGAAGGTTGTGGTAATCTTCAAAGGTGTAGTAAGAGGGTTGTGGTAATCCTCAAGGTGTTGTAAGAGGGTTGTGGTAATCCTCAAGGTGGTGAAAGAGGGTTGTGGTAATCCTCAAGGTGTTGTATTAATTTTTGGTAAATTAATAAAATCTTTTTTCTTTTCGAAATCCATCCAGGATATCTTTGGGGTGGTAGTAGATTAGGCCCCAGGTGGGTTGAACTACTATAAATCGACGTGTGCTATTTACTTTCCGTATTTAGCATTTTATCTTTGTTTGAGTTTTTCGTAAAAAGAGGGCAAAATGTGAAAAACAAGGGATAATCTATTCACCCCCTCTAGATTATTGTAGCCACTTGGACTAACAAGGCCTTCATGATTGAAGAACCAACTGGAGTGGAACGAGAGATCTCGTTGGTTGCCACCAAGCGTAGACGGGTGTACAAGCATTTTGAGCTTGAAAAGACAGTATGAGTTCGGTTCGGTCGAAAAAGCAAGTTGAGACTACGATGCTCAAGAGGAGCTTGATCTCGGATATTGTGAATGCCCCGAGAGAAGACTGTTGATATTGATCAACGAGAGAATCGAAGAGACCCCATTTGTCTGCGGGAAACTTGTGAGAAATCAAGCGGTGGGACAACAGAGCCGATGCAAACGAGGTTGTCTCAACTCCTCGGACAGATGACTGAGTCCGAGAAGGAGCAAGGCCCATTAGCCCCCATTCGAAGACCGAGAGAAGATGATGATGATGATGACGACTTGATTATGTATTCTCCGGTCTACCCGACATTCAAAGAAGATTAAGAGAATGGAGGCGTGGAAGTTGGACTACTCAATCGTCGGTTTGCTCGCCTTGAATTCATTGAGGAGGAGGAGGAACTTCTTAGGTTCCTTGGAAATGCATCTGTCAATGCGCTCTAAATGAAGACAATTTGCATGGAAACCCTCCGCCTCATTAAGGAGGAAGAATAGAGAAAAGCGAGGAGCAAGCAAGGGCCTTGGAGAAATCCAAAATTTGTCACAGATCGGGACTTATGAGTAGGGATGGCAAAATGACCCGCCCCGCCCCACCCCATTTGGGTTGCCCGCCCGTGACCCGTGGCGGGCGGGACGAGTCTGGGGTATCACCTCCGCCCCCCCCCCGTGCTATTTTTTAATATATTTAATGTATATTTTACATGTATATTATATAAAATAATATAGTTTATGTATTTAATATTATATTTAACATATATAATGACAAATTTTATATACAATATGTATTTATAATCCAAAATATAATATTTAAAAATTATTAATAATATAAAATATAAGAAAAAATAAAAAAATCAACATGGGCGACCCGCCCAGGGGAGGCGGGGGTCAGGTATTGAGTTGCCCGCCCCCATTGCCATCCCTATTTATGAGCACATCCATGAGTCTCCTAATGATGGACGAAGACATGGATCTCGTTGCTCGAGAGAGAAGTCAAAAATGCAACGGGCTTTACAAGAATCCCGAGCCATGCACGAAATGAGCAACTAGAGGGTCGGAGAGTCATTCGAAATCTCTCCCGGGATCGATCCTTTGGGAGTGGCGCAAGGCGATTGCGATGGACATTGCTTCGCAACTACTTCCCCGTGCACTCAACTGATGGCTCTCAGGGAATTGGCAATGAAGCTGGGACTTTGGGCCCCCAAGCCAAGCCAACCCCTGAAGAAAGTGTTGAGACACCTGCCCTGCTGCAGCCGCACACTCGGAGGGGAAAGGCTGCGTCTCGGGAGAATAGTGACCCCACTCTCATTCACTCACGGTGGTGTGCCGGCCTGGGGAAACTCTCTCCACCACAGTTAGGTCGGAGGATGCTGTGGGAGACCAAACATTGCAGTTTGGAGGCGAAGGTGAGAAGAACACTGAACATCAGAGTGATATTACCGACGCTCAAATAGTTGAGTCTGTCTCAACCGAGATGTCCACTACTTTGAAGGCCGATGAAGTTCTTTGCCGCGGCTAAGGCAAAGGATGGAAAGACCCTGGAAGTTTTGACTGGGTCCGAAAGTGCAATACAAGAAGTTGAGACACCGATGGATGCCATAGTCCAGACCCTAAGGCAGTGCGTCTGTCGAAGGAATTGTAGAATACCCTAAGATGGTTGAGACTATCGAAGGGAATGTAGAAAACCTGCGAGAGCCGAGACTCGCTGGGGGTAATGAAGGCCTAAGGGAGGTTGAGACTTCCCTAGGTAAAGAGCAGATAGAATAGAACATTCCTCAACTCGAAGGTCTTTTTTGTAGAAGAGGAGATCGGCGACCTTCACGATTCCCATGAACACATTGATTTTTCATTTTTGGGATCGGAGGATGCGTTGAGTCTACACAACATGAAAATCCAATGACCGACACAATCGAGGATGTTCTCAAATCTCAAAGCCAAGTCGGTGATAAGACGGCTCGTATGAGATTTAATTTTGATGATGAGCCAACTCCTAAGGCCTCATCATCTTCCAATGGCGCATGATGATAAGCGAGGACCAGGTTATTCATTTAGAAAAACACTCGAGACCGATGAAGCTGTTAAGACAGTGAGGCTCGTCGGTGAGCAACCAATCTCAAATGCTCCGGCTAAAACCGAGTCAATCTGCGCAGCTCCCACAACTACATCGAACGACTACAACTCAATTGCAGGCTTTCATAGCCGCACCATCCGCCGATGATTTGCCGCACTGAGGCACAAAGAGTTGAATCATCGCAGCAATTCAAAGTCAAGACCCTCAAGGTGAAGCCTCGGGGATACCATTCATGCGTGATGATGTTTTTGAAGACATGTTCCCATTCACCGCAAATCGCCCGACATGGAGGATGAATCTGCAGACTTAAAGATATATACCGTGCGGGGAAGAACCGGTCATTCCACAGATCGATTGTGCCAAGAGACTTCAATTTTGATGCGAGTTGTCGGCAATTGAATCAAATCCGACAGTGAGTTCCATGAAGCCTTTAAGAAGATCTGCGAAGAGATTGAGAAGATGGAACGTCACCCAGGAGGCCTCTCTAGATTTGAGATTGGACAATCAAGATGCTTCCCTCACAACCGATTTGAGAGGGATTATAATGCGAATAAGGGAATGGGTTGCACAAATGACAACCATGAGATCGGATCGGTCCATTACTTCAAGCTTTTTGCCAAAATGCTTGTTTGGAGTGCGGACAACTCAATGTATAAGTAGAGGATGAAGGAATATATAATGAGGATGGAAACTTCACATAAGTCGGATATGGAGCTACTACAACACTTTCACATGATCGAGATCGCTCGTCTGGAGAATAACATGAATGAAAAGTTCAGTCTTTCTTTGGCGAAAATAAAGATCATGACAAATTTGAATCAAAGGCTACTCGTTCGAGTTTCGCAAAGCCTACTCCGCACAGGACTCTAAGTAAGACTCGACCAACAACCATTTGGATTTCATCCTTAGTGGACCATTCCTGGGCTAACCCTTAATTTTGGTGATGATGCCAAAAAGGGGGAAGATGAGGCCTTGAAGGGATTGAAGAAATAAGAAGTGAAGAAAGGAGGTGACAAAGATGAGGGGAAGGAAGTTCCAAAAATCTTCCTTTAAAATTGACGTATGTTGAAACCCCCGACTTGGTGAAGTCACCGCCTCCATTCTCAAGAACATACCTATTGAAAGAGTGAAGTGGCCATGGCGAGATAAACAAAAGGCCATCAAAGCCGCATTTGAGAGGTAGGCCGAGAAAGAAGCTCGCGTTCTAGAGATAATGAAGCAAAATGGTGGTCCTCCGGTAGGAAAGGACTATGTTGCAATCAAACCCCAAGAGACATTGCCATGCATGATGATGGATCCGAGCCCGGATCGGTGGAGGAATTCAAAACTATAGAATCAAAAGGCTACTTTCAAGGAATGACTCGCGCAAGCCTGGGACTTGTATTGGGAGAAGGATTGGATTTGTGTCAATCGGTGATAAGCAACAAACTTTCAGTGATCACTCGGTTGGAAAGTCGAAGGCTCCAATACAAGACACTCCCGGAGGAAGGGGAGTTGAGTCGGGAAGGGGAAGAAATAGTGGTGGAAGAGGCTCTCAACCTCGACCAAAACCAAAAGACGAGCGTATGTAGATCCAAACAAGAAGGGTCTTATATATTGGGTGGATACGATCATCTTTCCACTAGAAGTTGTTAGAAAGAACGTTGAAGCTCTTAGAAGGCAAGAAAGCGAGAATGAGAGGATCGCTCACGAATAGGAAGAGAGGAAGCGGAGGGATGACCTCTTTGCTAAAGCGAGCGTATGAGAAAAAGAAAAGAGAAGAAGAGGAAAGAAAAAGGAAGAGAGTTGATGATGACGGGGAAGAAGAAGGTGAAGAAGAAGAGAGAAGAAGGAAGAAAGAAAGGCATTGAAGTGTGTTGCGAACCCCTTCATGTATTTTGATGTAAATACATTTGTGTAAGTCTTACGTAATAAGCTCAATGAATTACCTGTAATTTTCACTTTGTTTGTATCTTAGCTTAGATATGCAATGTATTGTCATGTTATATATAAAGCTCGATACCGTTGTAAACAACTTTGTAAATGACAAGAATGCCATGATCAATAAAATGATGATTTAAAACATACATTCTTTATTCCGCTTGCTGTATGTTTGTTGTTTACTTATTTGAAATGTTTTAAGTTTTGGCATCATCAAAAAGGAGGAAATTGTTAGGAAATTTATTTGATAGATTTTGATGATACCATGTAAAACTTAAACTAGGAAGTTGACACCCCATTTTCTTTGTAATTTGTATTCTAATAGATTGGTGAAAAAAGCCGAGTCAAGTCGGCTATGTCAAAGAATACAAGAAGTCAATCGCGGACTAAGTAAAGACTATGCTATGTGTCGGTGAGTAAGGCCATGAAGGAAGTCAAGGACTCGGATGAAGGAGAGTCAACTAAGGAACAACTGTGAGAAGTATCGGTCAAGTCAACTCAAGGAGCCAAGTTTAAAAGTTGAAGTGATGACGGTTGAGTCAATCCCATGATTGGAGCGGACTCAAGTCACCTGGGGTAAATGTAGCGATCAAGTCAAGACAAGCGACTTAGATCCGTTGATTAACGTTAAGAATATTACTCCATTTAGTAATAAGACAATTTGCCAGGTCTAAAAGTGTTTGGCCCGAGAATTGTGCAAAAGGAATAAGCCAATGGGAAACATCGCACCTTGTGTCAAGCACTGCAATGTCTTTGGAATGCCATTTAATACGAGGAAAGGTCAACATCACCAAGTGCCGGACCAAGAAAAGACAAGCCAACGAACACAAAGTGACATATGAAACTAGCATATCTCTTCAACGGGCAAAATTTCAAATATGCACTATAAAAAAGCCGAGGAAGCTATTGAGAAAAGGTTACGAACCACGACCGAACAAGCAATATCAAAGAGATTAACCTGCAAATTTCTCAAACCAATACACGTAATTCCTCAAATCCTAACACTCGAAGAAACTCAATCCAACACAAGCTGTGAAGGAGAGATAACTTCAACCAGTTGAAGAGAAAACTTTTGAAGAAACAAAGGGTGCTTTCCAAGTCGGGATTGTAGAAAGGTTCAAGGTCGAACCATTATCGAGGTTTGTTAGAGGGCTTCGTGATCAAATCCAAGAACTTGAGAAGTGAGATGAAGTAGCAAGCGGTTTCCTGTGAAGAAGCTGAGTCGCAAGAGAAGCCAATCTGTATGATCAAGATCGTCTCCAGGATCGATAACCGCTTGTAAACCGATATGTTACATATAGGGAGTGTCAAAATAGGCCAGGCCGTCGAAGCCGCCCCCCCCCCTAAGGTAGGGGTGGGTTAAGTATTTAGTAGCCCGCCAAGGGGCGGGCCTAAATGGGCTAGCCCACCGCGGCCGCGAGCTTGGCTTAGCGGGCGGGCAAAGCTAGCCAAATTGAAAAAAAAAAAAAAGAAAAATTAGATAAAATAGACAAAAAAAATAGTATAATTGATATTTTATATTTTTATCTCTTATAAAAGTGTATATAATATTTTTATAAAATATGTACTTATTATCCATTAGTATATTTAATTCATAAAAATTAATAATATGAAAAAAAAAATTTTTTTTAATTTTTTTAATTTTTGGCGGGCCCCGCCTTAACCCGCAACCAAGGCGGGTTGGGTTGGCTGAGGTTTTCTCGGCCCGCCACCTCGTGGCCGGCCCACCCCGCCGGCCCGTTTCGACAATGACTCTAGACTTACATAGTGGATTCCTCCAAAAGTTGGAGAAGAGAGTGTTAGATAAATATTTTTATCATGATTTTGATGATTATGTTCGATTTTGTTCAAATGAGTTTTAAACCAAAACAATGTCCCTAAATGTTGTCTAAATACTTCCGATCAACTTAAAATGTTTTTACTATTTTTCGGAGTATTTTTGGAGTTTATTTTCGAGAAAAAATTGGACAACACATTTGTTTCAGCTCGGCCGGTCGCCTGTAGGGCAACCCGCACTGAGTTGGTGAGAAACAGAAAATGGGGCGTAAAAAAATAGGACAGGGCCACCGGTCGACCCCTGGTCGACCGGTGAGGGCGTTTTGCACACGGGAGTTGGATTTTGTTTGAGACTTCTCTGTTTCGTAAATTCTTCAAGTCCAACCGGTCACATGACTAAGGCGGCACGGCCGCACTTCTCCCCTCCGGCCGGTCCCTGGTGTAAAAATTCACAGAATTCAATTTCAATCTTATCTCTGCTTGTGACGGTCGAACCCCCCTGTTTATCAAAGAAACTATCCGTTGCTTTTTGAGACATGACTTTTCCCTATTTTGTGGGATTGATTTCTAATAGTTATATTGATCATTTTAAATGGTTTCTTTTGCAGCAAATCACTCCCCAAGGAGGAGCCAATGTCACGGAAATGAAAGCCAAGTCCTCTCCTATAAATAGAGGCTTCATTCAAGCAACAAGATACAACACTCTATACAAATAAAGAGCAATTGAGCAAACACTTTCATATATCTTGTTGTATTAGCCTAAGCACTTTCACTTGCACAAATTTGAGGTCTAGGCTTTCAATTCTTGATTACACTTGTACTCATATTGTATCAATCATTATTGAGTTGTAATCTTGTTTTTGGTCATCATTCAACACAAGGCATCCTTGTGAGTATTCTTGTGGTAAGAATACACTTGGGTGATCTAGGTGATAGGTGTTTGAAGGTTGTGGTAATCTTCAAAGGTGTTGTAAGAGGGTTGTGGTAATCCTCAAGGTGTTGTAAGAGGTTGTGGTAATCCTCAAGGTGGTGAAAGAGGGTTGTGGTAATCCTCAAGGTGTTGTATTAATTTTTGGTAAATTAATAAAATCTTTTTTTCTTTTTGAAATCCATCCCAGGATATCTTGGGGTGGTAGTAGATTAGGCCCTAGGTGGGTTGAACTACTATAAATCGGCGTGTGCTATTTACTTTCCGCATTTAGCATTTTATCTTTGCTTGATTTTTTTGAAAAAGAGGGCAAAATCCGAAAAACCGGGATAATCTATTCACCCCCTCTAGATTATTGTAGCCACTTGGACTAATGAGAGAGGATTAGAAGAATTACCCCATCTTGAACCTCTATAAAATATTTGTGTCATTTACTTTTAGCAAATTTACATTCCCGCATATTTACTTATATATGTTGTTTGTTTATATTTGCTATCCAACTAATAAATAACTAAGTGCTAAAAACCAAGTGTTTAAAACAAGCTTAAATCAAATTAAAGGTTGTTAAGTCTTCCATTGTTAAAAACCAATCAACCAAGTTAAGTATTTGGCTTAAGCAAAAGTTATATTATCAACGGACTTTATCAAGTCGTTGAGTGGGTAACTTAGTGAATAGCCAACTTAGCTATCCCCCAAGGACACATCGATTTGAGTCGACTCTGTTGAATCATTTAAAAGGACTAAAATCGAAAATTTGGTAAAGGTTTATTCAACCCCATTCGAACCTTACACCATACCCCTTAGGACCTACATCCAACCAAAAATATTATATCTTGACGAGACCGAGAAAATAACAATGTGTGAAGGTCAAAAGGTTCTAAACTATCAACTACTCAAGAAAAACATTGCCCGTCTTGCGTTTTTGTCGCATAAAAATATTAATCAAATCTACATAATCTAATTGTTCAACAATTTCTTTCTCAATTGACAACATCGCCAAACCATTCAATTTTTCTTGTGACATAGTTGATCGAAGATAAGTTTTGATCAATTTTAACGAAAAACTTCTATCTACGGATGCAACTATAACATGTACGATTAGCGAGATCCTATAGGCAATATAAGCATTCGGGAAATAGTCGTTCATTGTCTTCAAATATTAAAAGACTTCGATTGGCCTTTTTGTTTCCATTGGCACATAGTTCTTCAACACTAGAATTTCCGAACATAAATTATCTCCACTAATATCGAATGACCATTATGTTTCAAGCTCTTATCAAAAGTCAAGATTCATTGAAGACTCCATCAAATTGTTATTGAGCTCATTCTTCAACTTTTCCTAGTTAAATAAAAATAAAAATAAATTTTCATATTGCTTGAATTGTTCAAATTTGTGTTTGAAGTGAAGATTTTGAAATAAATATTACATCCGAAATAAGTATCCAAAATCCAATTAACAAATATTTTTAATTACAAAGAAAATTCTTCACAGTCAAGAAATTAGCATATGCATATATGATACTTAATTAATACAAGTATAAAGAAATCTAAATTCTCAAAATTTTACCTTGATTATCTGATTCGAGGCATCAATTGACAAATTAAGATATTGGCTTCAAGTGAAAATAAACTCATGAAGAATTGATCACAAATAGAGTTAAAATATGTTGCTACAAGAACACGAGGTTAGTGTTATTTGGACTTGAACTTTTCGGGGCAAAAAAAATAAAGAGAAGTTTATGTGATTTTGTGGCTTATGACTTATCGTTTACGAGAGAAGAGAGAGTCACAGTTTCATACGTCTCATCTCCATGTTTCAGCTAATTGATTTTTTAAATAATAAAATAATATCTACGGTGGGCTTGGTGGGCCCAAGCGCCTGAGGCACATGCCTCAATCGTCTCAAGGAAGGAAGGATGGTCAGTAAATGTATATATAAAAATTATGGTCAATCAATAATTGCCAAATATCAAATCTCAATCCTATGATATCAAGAAATATTTTAATAGCTATCTCAAATCTCAAATCCTTGGATATTATGACTTATATTGATAAGATATTGAAAGACCATTATCGCTTTTTATAATTATCACATCTTGTGATTAAAGAGATGGATATATAAAGGCCAATTAAATCAAGCCTTTGATTCTCATGAATTATCCAAGAACCCCACTCCTACAAGTATAACTATGGGTCATTCTCAAAGAATTAAATCACAATTTGGTGGAGAAGAAATCTAAGTAAGAAAGGCAGAGACGAAATTTTCTCTATATCAAGAAATCAAATTCAAGGAAATCCACATTATTTAAAGCAAATTCAAGGCGTTCGTCACGAGAGTCAACTCAAGTTCGCATCCAATTCAAAAATAAGCTATCCAAGCCCTCAAACTAATGTTATTGAAAATCAAATTCAAAATTAGAGGAGATCAAATAGACGATCCCACCTCCAATATATCAAATTCCAAAGACATAAAAATTTGTGTTAAGATTTTTGGCACGCCTAGTGAGACAATATATTCCTCTTATCTTTTTCTCTTCAAATGAAATCCAGATATCAACGAAGATGACCAACCATTTCAAGTCCACAAATATTGGCATTTCAATACCGAACTATGAAGACATTTGCTCTAATATACAAGCATAATGGGGCAAGGAAAGATGGTGAGTCATTAAATCACGAAGTTACTATTAGAATAGTGTCATCTTTGGTCAATTGATTGATTACAAAATTATTTGTATGGATGATAGTAATTCAATTCATATCAATTGTAAATGGTATTCTTCATCTTGACTTATATTTAATTGAGGATGAAGTCCTTCGACCATATATAACTATGGAACATGATTGCGCGTTGGATGGCAATCATGGAATATATTTCGTGGTCTTGGTCTTAAAATTGTTACAAGTCGAGGGCTTATTAAGACAGGACATTAACTAGCCCAATAAGACTTGCGTATACGATGCATGTTCGGAAGGAAGATGTTTCATTCCATAGACATTGGTGTAGTGACACTAGTGCATGTATGCGGGTGCTTGTTTGAGAACAAGTACATCGAACTACCCCACTAAGAATTTTCTAAATAAATATTATTTTTCGAATAGAAATTCCCAAACATTACGATAGTGCATGATATAGTCCTTAGACTTGAGGCATCATAGTAATGATATAGTTGACATAATACACTTTGATTTATTTTCGATAGCATGACAATCATAAAGGAATTATTTTGGGTATATTATATTCATTCTATGAAGGTTGATTTATGGCCAACAAAGAATCCGCCACCTATTTACTACAAATAGGGGAATCTCCTATATTTTCATAATACTTGATTCAAAAACTCATGGTCATGGTAAAGATGGTTTATTAGGAAACGAGTTTCCTAGATTAACATTAATAAATCAAGATATTTGAAATGACTTCACAAAGTATAGAGTCAACAAGAATTTCGAATATAATCCATCCTTGGACTCAATCACGAGATTAGTAGATGGAAGGACCGGACTTTCACGGTATTCGTATTGGAAAGGTTCATCACCACTTCACTTGTATCTAGGTCTTCATGACGTGTTGCTAGACACCAACCATAATTTGTAGGTTCTTAGAATTAAGGAGTTGATTCTAAGATATATTAATTAATTGGATTAATTAATTAGAACATATATAAATTGTTCAAATAAATCATAATAGTTATGAGCCTACTACTAGCTTATTGGTGAACCTAAGGGGTCACACACTTACTTGGACAAATTACTTTTTAGATGAGAATTAATTCAATAGTTGAATAAAAAAATTAATATGATTAATTGTTGGTAAAGAATTAATTCAAGACTAGAATTAATTTGATCAATAGTTTGGACCTAAAGTAGTTAGGAGCCCAAATAAAACAACCAAAATAGGTTCATTGAATTTGGAATCTAATGGACTTATGAAGAAATATATTGATCCACAATTGATACGGATATGTCCAATGGAATTGGATATAAGAGAGATGTCTATTAGATGGAGTTTGGATCCCATGAGAGCCCAAATAATTATCTTTGAAATGTATATATAATATATAATGACATATTTAATTTTATGCTGGTGGCACATCTCTACAAACTTATATATATGATATATATGTATGTATAGACGACATATGTGAGCGTGTCTCTTCAAAGATGATACTAACCAATATGTGGACCTTAAAGCTAAAATCCTTTTACTTGGTTGATGTTCTTTTTATACATAAGATTAGTTATTGCCATAAATAATGACTTTAGATAAAGCTTAAGTTTTCTTCCAATCTTGTGTGTAAAGTTTGAAAGGCATATTAGTTTAAGTGTTATACATGTATTAATGTATGGAGATGTATTGTATATATTATAATGAAATATTCTTTCTTGATCTATAAATAGCACTTCTTGGAAGACTTACAATGTTGGTGAAAAAATCACATCTTCAAGAGTGATATAGGTTGAGATCTCTCTTTATAAATCTTCATGTTTTGTTCTTTATATTTTATATGTGTTCCTTTTCATTGTTGAATCAAGAACACTTAGAACAAATCACCAAACACGTAAACTATTTATGTAGGTTGTTTCTCATTCTTGTATTCTCTTGTAAGAATAATAGTTTCATTAGCTTACTAGCATAAATGTGAGACTAGTGAATATCCAAGGGGTGAATAAACTTAGAAGAAATACACTTGGACCCTTTTGGTGAATCTTTTCAAGGAAAGGGTATCTTGGATAGACCGTGGAGAGATAACTATTTGAATCATTTCATAACATCTTCATCAACTAAGAGTTTGGAGATCATGGAGATATAACAATTTGAAACATTTCATAACATCTTCGTCAACCGCAAGCTTGGAGGTATGTATTATTTTACCTCATTTGAAAGAATTAACATTCACATAATTGATCCTATCGCTATAGTAATGGGATGTTTTAGTTTAATAATAATTGTTATTATTGTAAAATTTTGAATTTTTGTCGCGTTTAGCATCCCAATTTCTAGTGAACCCAATAGTTACTTCTCCAACGAACAAAGAGGCATGAAAACAAGGTGTCCAGGACATTGCCAATCAAATTTGCACTCAAGATGGAGATGAATAAAAAATCTAGAGTTGCAAAGAATATATTGTTAAATCCAATGCGATACATGGATCTTCAAGAACCTCAAGTTTTGAAACTACAACAGATTATGGTGGTCCAAACTACTTCACTCAAGAGCAACTTGCAAGTTTGACAAAAGCTATTGAAGGACTCACAAGCGAATTTGAGAGCAAGACTCTCAAATCATGAAGTTGATGGGCAAAACGGACAACATTGACTCAAATCGTATGATGAGAAAATAAGTCAAAACTCAAAATGAAATTGAAACATCCACGAAGTAATAACCAATTGAAGATGAGAAGTATCCGACTAAAGATATTTTTTGGATATACTTTCCCTCAATTGGAGAAAACTCTCCCACTCGAGAAAACCTCGGAACCAAACTCTAGATCTCTTGTTGAATTTCCTCTCTTTTTTTTTTTCGATGCATTTTGCTTCTTCCGAATGAAGCCTATGTATAGGCACAAACTTGTGAATGCTTCCAAATCACAATATTAAATTTCAACCATTATGGCACAAAAAGTGCTGAAATTTTTTGTCAAAATAAGAAAACTTCTCAATCTTCTTTTATCAAATGTTGGCACCACCCTCACATGGGTGGACCCCAACAATCTCTCGTTCCACCTCATGTGAGGGATATCTCTTCCTCTTGCGCAATATATTGGATTTCCGGAAAATCTTTTCGCAAACACATCACATTGGTTTGCTACAAATCGCGGAAGCCATGATTAAGCGTCGCCGAGGAGCTACTCTCATCATTAGTGATAAGTATCCTTTTATTCATGTTTTACGTGTTTATTTGAGTAGGATTTGAGTTGTTTTGTTGTTAGTTTCATAAGTTTTTTATCATGCATGGTCATATTACTATGAGGTATTTTTATTGGTGTAGATTGGTCATTCTGAGCTATTTTGGTAAATTTTGGACCATATATTCATGTCAAAACATATCCAGGATTTATGGATGCAAAAATGCTCAAAATCCCAAGCTAAACGTGCAATTTTGGGGCCTTTTAGACCCAACACGAGGCCGAGTGTGTCGCACAACACGATCATGTTCAAACAGGCGAAAATAAAGCATTTGAGGACTTAGATGACCTCCGACACGGCCATGCCGTGTTGCCCAACATGATCGTCTTTGTAGGACTATTTCTACATGATTTTGAAGGGTATTTTGGGAAAGCACTTCAACAAAGCTTTTTGACCACTTTTGAGCACATTTATACCTCATTGTGTTGCACTAATTCCGTACATTCCCACATAATCACATGAAAATAATGATTCTAACAACCTAACTCATGAAGTGGAACATTAGAATATCAAAAGATGACATTATTAATGAATATTTTCACCAAAATAATGTCAATAAAAGCCCAAGTATGGGGATGAGGATGGAGATTCATGATTGAATTCATTCATATACATAGATTTGATTTTTCATCATCAATTACATATTGTAAGAAAAGAGGGAAAGTAGAATCGGAGATTGAAGAGCTTGGAGAGGAAAACTTGGAGCAAAGCATCATTGAAGAACAACCAAAGAAGAAGTCATGTTGTGATCTTGATAAAAGATAAGTTAATCATGTCTATATCATTTGAATCTTCTTGTGTAGCTTATGTTTTTGTCAAAATCATGTTGATCTAAATTTTTGTGTTTGAATGTAATGAGCTCTAGAATGGATCTGTGATTATGGTTTGAATGTTTTTAATATAATCTTCATGTATTGTGTGATTCACTTATATTATGCTTCATTCATCAAGTGATATTTTCGATATATTGATCGAATCTTATTCATCGGATAATCGATAGATTTATGGTGAGAAAGAACCAATTTAAGTGAAAGAAGTTACATACAATCCTAGATATGGGACGACATAAATCTTTTGCTTAGGTTCAAACCTAATATGGTAATTCATAAATTGTTATAATGCAATTTGGGGGTTTTAACTAGAAAGATATTTGAGTTAATCAACTTAAGATTAGGAGTTTTCATCTTGAAAGAGGGTTTAACTTAGTTTACGAATTTATACGGTCCATGAAGCATAAGATTATGTTAAAAAGGATGGTAATTACTTAAGGGTTCTGTTAGTCCAAGTGGCTACGATAACTAGAGGGGGTGAATAGATTATCTTGATTTTCCGAGCTTTGCCCTTTTTTGAATGTGAAGATGATAGCAAGAATGAAAGTGCGGGAAAATAAACAACACACGATGATTTAAAGAGCTTCACCCCACCTAGGGACTACGTGCTCTGCTACCCAAAGTATATCCAGGGATGGGTTTCGAAAAGGAAAAAGAATTTTATTAATAATTACCAAAATTATTACACCTTCACTTGAAGAGTACCACACTCTTCTTATAACACCACTAAGGAGATTACCACAATCTTCCTTCACCTATGAAGAGTACCACACTCTTCAACACCTAAGATCAACCAAGTGTGCTCTTACCACGAGAACACTAACAATGATATCTTGTTTTGGATGATTGACAAATTCTAGATTACAACTCGATAATGAAGTATACAACTTTGAAGTGCAAGTGTAATCAAGAATAAAAGCCTAGTACTCAAGATGTGCAAGTGAAAGACTTAGGCTAGAAATACAACAAGAGTATGAAAATGAAGAACAATGTTTGCTTGTGTAGTTGTGTTGTGTTTTGTTGCTTCAAATCTTTCTCTATTTATAGGAGAGGTCTTGAACATAGATGAGCTCCTCTTGGAGAGTGAAATCAGTAAAGAAAATGCAAATTAAATCAAGATTATAGCTCATTACAAATCAACTCCACAAAATCATGAAAAGTTGTCTCCCACAAGCTCAAAATCGTCGGATTTTGAGCTTGTCGGCTTTGTGGGTCGATCGGTCGAAAGCAAAGTACAAAAAGATTTGAAAATAAGTCCATTGAACTAGAACCCACACAAGTTTCCAGGGGTTTGATCGGTCGACCTATTGGTCGACCTGCCCCTACTCGTTCTGAGAATGAAAGAACCTGAGAGAGAGGTAGGGAACAAATCCACGGGTTGACGGGGGTGTCGTCGGTTGATCTGGGGGATCGACCGGTCGATCGTACCGTCTCTGGAACTTTATGTTTGAGTTAAAAACAAGAGTACATCTTTCAGCTCGACACGGCCGAGGGGTCGTGGTTGGCCTATTCCAGGGAGGTTTTGTACGTAAAAAAGTTCCAACTTCGTCTTCGGGCTCCGTTTTACCTTGATGGTATTCGGTAGATGTTAAAAACACTTTAAAACTTAAGAATCACTTTTTATATCGCCCGAAACAAATTGTTTTGAATAATCAAAAATAAACCTCAAGAGAATACTCCAAAAAATAATTTAAAATGATTAGGAGTATTTGGACAACACTTGTGGACATTGTTTTGGTGTAAAAACACATTTAAATAAAATCATCAAAATCATGATAAAAACATTTATCTAACGGGTTCAAGGTTGTATTTATTTTTCGTAAATCGCATAAAAAAATATTCTAGAGGATTTACATTTGAACATATATTTATCTCTTGATCTCATATTTTTCAATCTTCATTTATTCAATCATTTGTAATTTGTTGATTAATTATATTCTTTATTTCTTCTTTTTACAAAACAATCATCCGAAAATTGATAGATTAGATAACAAAAAGACGGTAATTACTAGTATTCAAGATTCTCGTGGGAATGACACTCGGTAAAATAAACTATAGATAGGTGCACTTGCCTAAGGTTATTATTAGGAGTAGCTTATGAGCCATCAAGTTTTTAGCGCCGTTTGCGGGATTGTGATATTAGGAACACTTTATTTCGTTAATCCAATTATTTTTATTATTATTTATTATTATTTTTCTCATTATTGCTTTTATTCCTTTTCTATATTTGTAAGCATTGTTTAACACTTCCTCATTTTTTGCTTATCGTAGTGTGTTTGGATTTGGTTAAGCATCGCAATGCAATGAGCTTTAGAAAAGGAGCAAAGTGCGACCCACAATTCAAGCTCATGACCGTTGAATTACACAGTTAAATGAGAGCTTAAAGGATTTGATTTTGACTATCTATACCAACAGATGCATCTTATTTTCTGGTGCCCGTTACATTGAAACTCTAAGGTTAAGCGTGTTTGGCCTGGAGTAGACATCGGATGGGTGAACCCCAGGGAGTTTTCTAGGGAGCGCGTGAGTAAGGACAAAGTGCGCTAGAAAAGACTTGTGTTGGTTTGTGGGGATGTCATCAATTCGGAAAGCGTTTGAGGTCCAAAGATAGTGTATGCCTACTCATTGTCGCGGTGGGAAAACGAAGTTGCCATCAGTGGCGTAGTTGAAAACACGGAGGAAGTTTTAACACAAGATACGAAGAAGACATAAATGAAATTAATAACAAAGATTTTATGATCATGGCGGAAAAACCACAAAGAATGATGTATGACCACGCCAATCCATCAATGGATGGCACAACGTCAAGCATCGCATCGCTTATTGTTGCCGCAAGAATAACTAGACATGTCCAATGATTCGGTTCGAATCGAACCGAGATGGTTTTGAACTAGGTGTGATTCAAAAATCATTGACCCACGATTTTGGTTGAACCGAATCGAAAACCAAAGTGGAAGAAGGTTACGGTTTGGAGTTTTTCGAACCAGTAAACCAATGATTAAACCGGCGGTTTACTATATTTTTAAAAAAATTTATTTAAATACAATATAAGTTAAATTTTAAAATCCAATCATGTCACATTTGTGATGTTTACAACCGATTTCAACCGAACCGGTGGTGTTTAGATTTTTTGGAAATTCAAATTTTGAAAAATCAACGGTCAAGATTGTTTGACCATTGATCAAACCGTAGTTTAACCGAAATCGCAGTTTTCGATTAAACCGGCGGTTTTATGTTTTTTTTTTTGTTTTCACAATTTTTTCCTACAAATACCCCATATATTTCACACATTTTCCGACACCAACTCTCTAAATTCTAATCTCTCAATTTCAAGTTTCAGTTTAATTTTTAGTAGTCTCAAATTTATATTTTATTAGTTATTTTAAAAAATGTCGAATCGTGGAGGTTCTTCTCGTCAATCAAGGGGAAAGGTTTGATGCCGAGCAACAACCACCAAGGTTTGAAGAAGCTTTAGATTTGAGCGAAGATGAAATCAAGGCATGTTTTGGTGAAGCTCAACAAGAAGGTGCGGTTCAACAGGAACTACAAAATCCAACTCAAACTCAAAGTCGCCGAGCTACACCACTTAGATCTGATATTTTCCGATGCACTTTAAAAAATTTCGGATCCTACAATTGGAGGTTTCAAGTTACTTGCAACTATTGCGCCAATTCCTACAAGTTTAGAGAAGGAGGCGGTTATGGGATGCACACGAAGCACCTAAACAAAAAAACATCCGATAAAGTTGGCAATGATCGTGCTTAAACACAATTACCGTCGGCATGGGTTCTTCATCGGTATGGAATCTTCTTACGCTTTATTTAAATATAGTGAAACAAATACTAGGAAAGAGTTAGCTAAATTTGTTAGTGGTATGTCATTTTTTTAACTTTGCCGATAATAAACTTTATGAAAACTTTTTTAGACTTATTTTAACCCCACAAGTAAAAAGATTTCACGTTCTACATTTACTCGTGATATTAGAAAAACGGTTGGTGAATTTAAATTAAAGTTATTAATTCATTTTCTACTTTACAAAATAAAGTTTCAATTTATTCGGATGTATGGAGTGATCATTGGCAACTAAGTTTTTATATGGGAATTATATGTCATTGAATTGATGATACATAAACTTTGCAAAACGATTAATTGCATATAGAGAGTTTAATGTTGAACATACCGCTATTAATATTTCTAATAAAATCCATATTATTTTACAAGAATATGGTTTAGTTTAAAAAATTTTCAATTTCATTTGATAATGCTAGTGGTAATACGGCTAGTTTACAATCACTTATTAATATTTGTGAACCTTCTATTGGTGGTAAAAAAAATTCATATTCGTTGTATATGTCGTATTATAAATTTATGTGTTCAAGATAGTTTAGCTACTTTAAAATATGAAATTTTACCTATTAGAAATGCGATTTCATATTTATCAAGATTTTCATCTTTATTGAAAAAATGGGCTAGATATTGTAAAAATCTTGGTTTGTACCCAAAACAATTCTCGCCGATGTACCAACTCATTGGAATTCTACATATAAAATGATAAATGATAGTTACCAATATAGATAAACTTTATGTTCATTTTTTGCCGAACAAAAATGTGACATAGTTTTATTTTCAAATCAATGGGATGCATGCTCTAATTCATGTCAACTTTTAAAGGTTTTTGAAGATGCCACCGAAGATATTCGGTGTTTATTATCCTACATCAATTTTAGTTGTAGATCGTTGTGTTAAAGTTGCACTAATTTTTAGATCTCTAATACCTTGTGAACGTTTAGGACCAACTATTGCTCAAATGAGATTAAAATGGTTAAAATATTTCACTTATATTCCTAATGTATTTTTAGTTGCAAAAATATTAGATCCTAGGGTAAGATTAGATGGTTTAGAAGAATTGTTAGGAATTTATTATGATGTTTTGTTTCCTATTAAAGAGCATGATACTCCCATTCCCAAAGCGTAGTACTAGCTAATGCTAAACAATGTTTATATGAAATTTTTAGAGAATATTCAACAAAATATGACGATAGCTTTAGAAGCTCCTCTACTACTTCTACTCCTTGTGATGATGTTGAAAATATTAGTGATATTGGTACTTTTAATGAGGTGGCGGTATTTGCACCATTGGAGGAGTTTTATGACACGAGGATACCAAAACGTTTGAGAGGAGGCACAACCCCTTATCTTGAACTTGATACATATTTAACATCTCATTTTGATTATACTAAATTTGTAGTAGGAAAGTCAAAGTTCGACTGTTAAAGTGGTGTCAAAGAGGTCTTCATCTTTTCCTATAGTAACATTAATTGCGAAGGAAATATTAGTCGTTCTCGCCTCAACCGTTTCCCTAGAGCAAGCATTCAATGAGGAGGTTATATTTTTGATGTTAGACAATCTAGATTAACAGCTCCACGATTGGACAAAAGTCGAGGTACGTGATCAAAGTACCAATTTTGATGAATCGAGAATAAAGCGACACTATTGATATGGATCAATCAATGATTCACAAAATGATTGAAGAATCACGTTCCCACCTAATAGCATTATAAGGTAAGTAGAAGGTAAGCGAACCACGTAGGATTTTGATTCCTCTATGAGGATACGTAGGCAAATTTATTTTAATATTCAAAGTTAAATTTAAAAATTTTAACTTAGAATATTAAAATAAAACTCAAACCGATTTTTTTTTTTTTTTTCTTCTTTGTGGTTTGTACTTTGTAATTTAAATTGTATACGAAATTGTAGTAACTTGTAATTTTATTTTTAAATTGTACTTTGGAATTGTAATATCTTAGAATTTTTCATTTGTAGTTTGTAACTTAAATTGGTTTTAATAAAGATGCAATTTTATTTTTAAAGAAATAAAGTCAATTTTTTCTTACTCAATTTTGTTTCCTTCATTAATTGTATTAATTTATTCAATATTAAAAATTCAAAAAAATAATAAAAAAGGAAAAAAACGGCGGTTCGGAACCAAAACCGTCTTTAGGACGGTTAGGTTCTAGTTCCACCTTTTTCGGTTTGTGGAACGGTGGTTCTGAATCGTTGGACATGTCTACCAAGAACTTCAAAATTAAACCCAATATTATTCAAATAATGCAACAATTTGTTCAATTTGATGGTCTACTAGATGAAGATCCCAACAATCACATTGCAAATTTCTTGAGATTTGTGACACCTTTAAAATCAATCGGGGTCTCTCGACGATGCCATTCGCCTACGGTTGTTTTCATTTTCCTCTGTGGGAGAGCAAAGCAATGGTTGAATACTTTACCAAGAGGAACTATCATAACATGGAATATGATGGCGAAATGTTCCTCCTAAAGTATTTTCCACCAACAAAAATTGTTCGATTAAGGAATAAAATCTATTTATTTGCCCAAGTCAATGACAAAATATTATATGATACTTGGGAGAGATTCAAATAGCTTTTACGAAAGTGCCCTCATCATAGTTTACCCATCCGGATGCAAGTCCAAACATTTTATAATGGGTTATTTTTCTCAACAATACGAGATGATCGACGCGGCATTGGAGGGACATTGAACAATAAAACACACCGAAGCGTAAAGACAAGATATAATTGAGGGGATGGCCATGAATGGATCCGATGGAAATCTAATGCGGTAATCAAACAGGTTAGTTAGGGTCTATAATACGGATGTTGTGGTTACACTAGCGGCGCAAGTCGAGGCCTTGAGTAAGAAGATTAATGATTTGGAAGCTCCCAAATCACAAGTTAAACGTGTCGATTATGTTGCGAACCAAGCCAAAAATCCTCCAAATAATCCTTTCGACAACACATATAATCCTGGGTGGTGAAAACATTCTAATTTTAGTTGGGTCAATCAAGGTCACCACGACCTAATCCAAATCTTAATCCACACACGTCTCCGGGTTCCAACCAACCCAAGGAAATCCTAACTTGGAAGAACTCATGGAAAAGTTTGTGCAATCAACAAACGCCCGATTCCAAGTAGTTGAGACATCCTTAAGAAATCAAGAGGCATATATCCATAACTTGGAGTATCGGATAGGTCAAATTGCAAAGCTTATCTTATAGTGACCACAAGGAAGTTTGTTGAACAACACATAACCAAATCCACGAAAATATGTGAAGCGAGTTACCATTAGTTCGCTACACAAGTTTGATAAGGTTAACATTCCCATGCAAAAATGTGTGGAGAATGAGAAATCTAAGGAAGAGCCTAGGAAAAAATGGTTAAAGAATACAAGCCTAAGAACCCTTGCCCAAACCAAAGAAGATAGAAAAGAGGACCAATTCGGTAAGTACCTCAAGTTATTCAAACAATTGCATATTAACATTCCATTTATTGAAGCTATTCCACAAAAACTAAGATATGCAAAAAATATAAAGGAACTGCTTTCCAATAGTAAGAACCTTGAGGAATTGTCACATGAGAAATCAAATAATGAATATTCAACCATTTTGCGAGAATAAGCGCCACAAAATTTGAATGATCCGGCGGTTTTACTATTCTCACGAACAATTGATGGTTTACTGTTGATAGGGCTCTAGTTGACTTAGGATCTAATGTTAATTTGATGTCTTATGAAATATTCAAACATATGGGATTAGGTGAACTTAAATCTACTAGGATGGACATTCAATTAGATTTTCAATGCTTGCATCATGATATGAAGGTTCCCTTAATTATAGGGTCTCTTTCTTTAGCTCTTTGCAAAATCACTCATTGATGTGCGTGATGGAAAACTCACTTTGAGAGTAGGAGATAAACAAGTTATCTTTAAAATTCCTTTAACAAATTCTATTGATAAAGATGATACTTGTTTTTCTATAAACTCGATTGGCATAAAAATGAATGGGTCTTTGCATGATATGGCATCTAATGAACTATTGAAGGTTTGTGTTGTTCAACGTATAGACGTATCCAGAAAAATTCCTATTTAGGGATGTCATGCAGAAAAAGAAGACCATTATGGTCAATGGGAATTGTTTGAAGCTCGACTTTAGTGGTGATATTGATCAAGGCCGTGAATATTATCATAAGCTCGATCGTCGTTCGATTAATCTCCATATTTAAGTAAATTAGTCCAGCTATATGACTCTAAGAAGAGTTACCGGGAGGCAACCCAATGTTTCATGTGCGTTTGTGTTTAAGTTTCTTTCAAAATAGTCACAAGTCGTTAGATTCATTTTCAAATCACATTTTGGTTGTTTTCGGTCATTTTTATAATAAAAAGAATCGTCGTCTTTCTTTGTTTATTTGTCAAAATTAGGATTTGGGAAGATTTGAGATTTCACGGTATTTGAGTTGTGTGTTGTTTATGCTTGATTAGGTATGAAGATCCCTTAGTGAAAAACTCAATGGTCGATCTACATCGATTTCACTCTTATATCAAAGTTGTGTGTTTCCTTTCCCCATATTTTCCTTCATTCTAGTTTCTTTTGTTTTTGTCTATTTTTTGTGTGTATGATCATCTTTTTCTTTCACATTGAGGACAATGGAACCATTAAGTTGGAGGTGGATGCAATTACATGCTTAGAATGCTTGTGTGCTTATTTTTATTTTGAGTTTTTCGATAAGAGATGATTTTTTTTTGGAAACAAATTGAGCATTTGCTAGTCAATAACTTGGCCCATTTACACCTAAATTAGCTTTTTAATTTGTGTTTTCAACGCGAAGCAAATGATTGCCTTAAATAGATTGACATGGATGTGGGTTGAATTTAGATGAGACTTCTAAGTTCTAACACTATGATGCTTGATTTGTAAGGCATATATGATGGTACATGGGGCTATGAAAGTCCGAGAACTCCCGATTTAGTAGTGGTAAGCTAGTTTAGACCAAGCTAGTGAAAAATGAAAAAAATGAGAAAAGCTAAAAAAATGGACTAATCAATATTATATTCCTCTATTTGTTGTTGCTTAGTAACTATGAGCATTCATGAGCCACATGTTTGTCTTTTACATAAAATGAAGACACGAATGTAGATATGAGAAACCACTCTATGAGATTTTGCAATGAAATTCAAAATATAAACCTAGTGGAAGCATGCCTCAAAAGAAAAAAAGGAAGAATGTATATTGCCCGCATTTCTCATTCCAATAAAGTTCAAGAAGCTCGGTTATATGACTAGTAGACTAACTACAAAGATCTATTGAATTCTTGTATTTTCATGGCGTTATTGAATTGAAGTTCTTCATAACTATCGTATTTGTGGAGTGATGAGTTCAAGCTGAATCATGCCCACCGATATTAAGGCCTTACTTGACAATTAATCGTTTTGCAAAATTATATTTTTACTTTATGGTTAATTCGGGTTGAGAGGGCTAAGAACTTGACTAATTATATTCAATATGTTTAGAAAAATATCTTCCTTGTGTGTTATGATGTATTTAATCCCCATTATGATTTCATGTTTTGCTTGAGGATAAACAAAATTCTAAGTTGGAGGTGGTTTGGTAATTGTCCTTTTATTCATGTTTTACGTGTTTATTTGAGTAGGATTTTTTGTTTTGTTGTTAGTTTCGTAAGTTTTTTATTATGCATGGTTCATATTATTATATGGTATTTTTATTGGTGTAGATTGGTCATTCGTGAGTTATTTTGGTGAATTTTGGACCATATATTCATGTCAAAACATATCCCGGGGTTTGTGGATCCCAAGTTAAACGTGTCATTTTGGGGCCTTTTAGGCCCAACACAGGCCATGGTGTGTGTCGCACACAATACGACCGTGTTCAAACAAAGGCAAAAATGAAGGATTTAGACTGACCTCTCCGCTGTGGGGCCGGGCCATGTTGCCTAAGACGGTCGTGCTACTGCACAGGACTATTTATGCACGATTTTTGAAGGGTATTTTGGGAAAGCACTTCAACCAAGCTTTTTGACCACTTTTGAGCACATTTACTCATTGTCTGCACTAATTCCTTACTTTCCCACGTGATCACATGGAAATAATGATTCTAACTACCCGACTCATGAAGTGGGACATTAAACTACCAAAAGATGACATTATTAAAGAATACTTTCACTAAATAATGTCAATAAAGCCAAGTATATGGTTGAGGATGGAGATTCATTGATTGAATTCATCCACATACATAGATTTCAAATTTTTCATCATCATTTACATATTGTGAGAAGAGAATGAAAGCATAATTGGAGATTGAAGAGCTTGGGGAGGAAGACTTGGAGCATAATATCATTTAAGAAAACCAAGGAGAAGTCGTGTTGTAATCTTAATAAAAGATAAGTTAATCATGTCTATATCCTTTGAGTCTTCTTGTGTAGCTTATGTTTTTGTCAAAATAATGTTGAGCTATATTATTGTTGTTTGAATGTAATCAACTCTAGAATGGATTTGTGATTATGGTTTGAATGTTTTCAATATAATTTTCATGTTTTGTGTGATCCACTTATATTATGCTTCATTCATTCAAGTTGATATTTTCGGTAAATTGATTTGAATTATTCCTCATTGGATTACCGATAGATTTATGGTGAAAAAGAACCAATTTAAGTGAAAGGAGTTGCATGCAATCTTAGATATAAAACGACATAAATCTTCGGATTAGGGTCAAACTTAATGTGGGAATTCATAAACTGTCATAATGCAATCTTGGGGGTTTTAACTAGAAAGAGATAAGTTAATCAACTTAAGATTATGGTTTTTTCACCTTGAAAGATGGTTTAACTTAGTTTAGGAATTTCTATGGTTCATGAAGCATGCGATTATGTTAAAAATGGATGGTAATTGCTTAAGGGTTCAAGGTTGTATTTACTTTTATTAAAATCACAAAAACATTCTTGAGGGATTTGCATTCGAATAATTTTTTATCTCTTGATCTCATATTTTACAATATTCCTTTATTCAATCATTTGTAATTTGTTGATTAATTATATTCTTTATTTCTTCTTTTTACAAAACGAACATCTAAAAATTGATAGATTAGATAACGAAAATATGGTAATTACTAGTATTCATGATCCTCGTGGGAATAAACTAAATTACTCGGTAAACTAAACTATAAAATGATAGGTGCATTTGCCTAAGATTATTTTTAAGAGTAACTTCCGAGCCATCAATTAGCAAACCAAGTATTCCGCATAGCCTCCACATATTGTTGGACACTCAAATATCCATTGTTTCTCTCTCAAAGAAAAATGTGATGTTCCTTGATCAATCAATCAAACTCTAGCTCACTTTTTGGTAAAGGGTACAACTTTCCCTCGGCTCAACACCATGTGAGTGGCATGTCATTTGGTGTTGTAAGCATCCAAAATATCATTCAAACAATCTTCTTTGATCGGACACACCTCTAACAAAGAAAAGCATGGAGCAAGATCGACACTAAATCATGGTTGTGTAATCTCCAACATCCTAGCATCTTTGTATATTCTAATACATTACATCTCTCATAACCTTTATAATACTCAAAGCTCACATGAAATACATGAAACATCATCTCGGCCAAATTCTTTTCGCAACTCTTATGTGCAAACACATTGTACCTAACAATTTTTTTTTTTAACCAAGCAAAAAAGAAACTCTTCTACTATCTTCTTATCGAACAACAATTTTAAAAAAAAAAAATCAACGGTATACCTTCAAAAGAAATGTGGGTATTCTGGGCAAAATTTCTCCTCATTACTAAGAGTTCTCACTTGCCACAAATTTGATAAAGACTCATTCTTAGATGTATATAGTTAGTCTACAGCATAACACACTTTTACATGAGCCTTGTAAAAATGACTTAATATAGCTCCTCTCGCAACCACTGTTGATCCTTTTGTAAGCTTCCACCTTTCATTGTCGAAACAACCAATATAACCTCGACGATCCAACTCCACATCAAAAATCGATTCATACGAGATCGACACATGGCGAACATCCTTCAAAATCAATGTGCAACCATTTTTCGCCTGCGGATACACATATCACCAACACCAAAAAATACTTGCTTTATTATTATTATTCCGAACTTGACACTACCAAAATCTTCTATTTAGTAGGTCTTTGAAAAAATTCTGTATTGGATCTTTGCATGAATATAGATTGTTGAATCAAAGACCCATTCAACATCCGAAATAGCCATATGCAGACAATTGTGCTTCTCGAGAAGAGAGCACAATAACATCACCATCGATAAAAGTAGTGGTAGTTGTGTCTTATTGTCACTATCCACCTTTTTCCTCGGCTTGTCGCTTTTCGATCTCCTTCATCTTGCTTTCTTTTATTGCAATCTTTTATCATGTATTTGGATTTATTACAATAATAACACTTCCTTGGATCACATAATTTTGACGGTCCTTTTTCTCTATCTCGAGCATTGCTTTTATGTATCCCCTGTGACTCAACAACAAGATCCCGAGAACTTTCTCGCACTCTATCCCCTTCGTGTTGTTTCCTCGGTGAACAAGCTATTTTTGACCATATCCATTGTCAAAGTACCATCGGAGAAGAATTCTAAGCGAGACAACTAATGTCTCAACACTTGTATGGAAAAGATCCCAAATAAATAACCGATGCATCTCGCCTTCAAACTTTAAGCCCATGACTGTTAGTTGATTTAAGATGTTGTGGAAAGTACTCGGTGTATGTCAATGAACTTTTCCGTTATACTTCAAATTGACTAGTTGCCTCATCGGGTAAGTTTTGTTTTGAGCGTGCTTCCTACGTACATGGCTTCTAATTTTGTCCACAAGCTATGGGCATCTGTCTCTTGAGTAAAGTAATGAAACGCGCTTTGATCAATGAAATGTCGAATCATTCCAACAGTTTTTCGGTTTAATCGGTTCCATTCTTTCTTATCTTCATCATACGGCTTAATTCCACCATTCTCTATTGGATCATAAAGATCACAAAGAATACAAAATATCCTTCATTCTTGGCTTCCACACCATGTAATTATTTGATGTCAATTTAATCATAGTCCTGTTGTCCTATCTCGAATCCATCACGAATAGGCATAAAATACCCAAGATTTATCCAGGCTCCGATACCACTTGTTGAGAATTATGGATGGACCCCGATCAAAAATAATAATCGCACACACAAATTATTATATCGAATAAAATAAAGACCAAAAAACAAAATGATAAGCCAAAGACACCAAATTTTAAGATGGAAACCCAAAAATAACAAGGAGAAAAAGCACGGGGCAAATACCCACAAATGATCTACTACAAATTCTGATTACAAAATAGCACAAGCTTTTTTTCCCAAAGCTTTTAATTACAACAATGAGAAAAATATTCTATTTTGGTGTATCTCTCAACACTATAAAATACCCCAAAAGAAAACCCACAAATTTCCCCAAAGCTCACACAACGGAGAAACTCAACCCCACTATTTTATAACACAAACAAGTATTTATATTGATCTCTATATCACTATTCTTGGAGCAAATTGTCACCCAAGTGGCTACGAAAATCTGCGGAGAGGGGTGAATAGATTTTCCCGATTTTCGGATTTACGCCCTCTTTTCGAATATGTGGATGATGACCCAAATAAAAGTGCATAAATATAAACAATACACAATGATTATAGAGGTTCAACCCACCTAGGGCTTAATCCTCTACCACCCCTAGTAAGTTCGGATCGATTGGATTTTGAAAAGGAAAAAGTTTTATTGATACCAAATAAATACAAACCTTTACCTTAAAGAGTACCACACTCTTCTTACAATACCACATATGAAGATTACCACAATCTTCTCACAACAATAAAGAGCACCACACTCTTCCAACCTAAAAATCACCCAAGTATGTTCTTACCACAAGAACACTAACAAGGATGTCTTGTTTTGGATGTTTGAAAATTATAATCAAGATTACACTTTCTTTGAAAATATTACAACTCAAAAGTGCAAGTGTAATCAAGAAGGAAGCCTAATACTCAAGATATGCAAGTGTAAAAACTTAAGCTTAAAACACAACAACAATTTTGCTAAGAGAATAAGAAGTTTTTGAATTTTTCTTGTTGTTTGAATGCTTGTGTTGTTGTGTTGATCCTTCAAAGCCTTCATCTATTTATAGGAGAGTCTTCAAGATTGGATCTCCAACATAGGCTCCTCCATCTTCACTTTTATCTACAAAATAAGGATCCAAAGATCTACAAAAATGGTTAAGAAATGTAAAGTAGATCATGACAGAGATAATGGCTCAACAATGAGATAGAATGTTGTTGTCAAAATCATAGGTCAACCGGTTGACCGTTGAAAATTCGAATATTTATCTAAGATTTAGACTAATTAAACAAGGGTTGGACTTGGTTGACCAAGACCTCGACCGTCGCCTCCCTCCGTATCTTGGTCCACCTCTTAAATTTTCGAAACAGAGAAAGATTAAGTAGGCTTGTGTTCGGACACTGTCGACCTAAGGTCAATCGGCCGACCACACCGGTCGGCCTTAGGGTCGATGGTTGGCCTTGCTTGTTTTTGCTCCAGGTTTGTTTATGTTTCGACTTTTCAAACTTCAGCACGGGTTGCCTCAAATGAAGTGTTGTCCTATTTTTGTTAAAAATAAAGTTCAAGAAATACTTAAAAAATTAGTAAAAAACATTTAAATTATTTTAAAGTATTTGGACAACATTTGGGGACATTGTTTTGGTATAAAAAAATCATTTAAACAAAATCATTAAAATCAAGATAAAAAAGTTTTTCTAACAAACTCCCTTTTTGATGATTACAACCCAAAACAATTTTAGAAGAGCAAGTAAGTTTTCGGTCGGAAAATAGTTTATCCGTTTTAAGCAACATTAATCAAAAAAATTATCAAGGAAATGAGCAAAATTTTTCAAAATCAGTTTTAAGAAGCTCCCCTATCAACAAGCTTAATTAAAACAAAACAAAAAAAACTAAAATTTTAAGCATAAAAGCTAAGCTGAGTTTTTACAATGTAGCTTAAAAGCTATACATCTTAAAAAAACCTGTCAATAGAAATCATTAGTAACAATATAGGAGCAAATAGATAAAGAGGATTGTAGCTCCAAAAAGTCATTTTCTTAAGTGTTTTCTTAAGGGCTTTTGTTAATATAAAAAAGCTTAAAAGCTCCCCCTGTCAAAACAAACTTGTTAGAGGTGCTAAGGGTCTTTTTTATGCATGTTTTATGTGTATATTTGAGTAGAATTTGAGTTATTTTATTGTTAGTTTTGTAAATTTTTTATTGTACATAGTTCATATTACTCCGAGGTGCTTTTATTGATGTAGATTGACCATTCGGCTAATTTTGGTGAATTGAGACCATGGATTCATGTCAAAACATACCCGGGGTTTATGGATGCAAAAACACTCGAAATCCCAAGCTAAACGAGTCATTTCGGGGCCTTTTGAGCCGAACACGGCCCTGGTGTGCTTTCAAACACGGTCGTGCTTTTGATGGTGCAAAAACACGTACAAAACACGGCCAGGCCGTGCTTTTAACATGGCCATGTTCGTGGAAAAATTCGAACACGGCCTTGCTTTTGTCGCTTTCGCACTGCTTTTTGCGAAAATTATGGAGGCTTTCCCACCTAGCTTTTTGACAACTTTTGTGCAACTTTTACATCTCATTTTGTTGCACCAAGCTCTATTATTCTCTCAATTATCACATGAAAGCAAAGGATTCAACAACCCAACTATGGAAGTGGAGCAATTATTTGTCAAAAGATGACATTGTTAATGTGTTCTTTCACAAAAAAATCTATAAAAGCCAAGAGTTTGGGTTGGAGGATGCATTCCATTCATAACTCATTGATTCATTCACTCTAAGTTTCAAAAACAAAATACATTGAGAGGATAAAAGAGATTTAGAGTTGGAAGTTGAAGAGTATTAGAGGAGAAGGATTGCGGCTCAACATCATTGCGATCAACCAAGGAGGAAGTATTGTATTGGTCTTGAATAAGAGCTAAGTACACCATGTTCATTTTATTCAAATCTTCTTGTGTAGTATACTCTTTTATCAAAGCCATGTGTAGCTAAATTTCTAGTGTTTGAATGTAATGAACTCTAGAATGGATTTGTGATTAAGGTTTGTATGCTTTTAATAAAATTCTCATGTCTTGTGTGATTCACTTATATTATGCTTATTTCATTCGAGTTAATATTTCGAAAGATATTGATTTGATATCTATTCCTCATTCGGGTAATCGAGAGATTTATGGTGAGAAAGAACCTATATAAGTGAAAAGAGTTGCATGCAATCCTAGATATAGGACGACACAAATCTTCTCGGATTATGGTCAAACCTAATATGGGAATTCACAAATCGTTATAATGAACTCTTGGGGGTTTTAACTAGAAAGATATTTCAGTTAATCAACTTGAGATTTTCACCTTGAGAAACGGTTTAACTTAAATCGGGAATTTCTACGGTCCACAAAACATGAGATTTTATTAAAAGGGATGATTTTTGCTTAAGGGATTTTGGTTGTATTTTTATCTTGTTGAATCACAAAAACATTCTAGAGGATTTACATTCAAGCACATTTCTAGCTCTTGTGTTTCTTATTCTACAATCTACTTTTATTTGATTAGTGTAAGTTGTGATTATTTCAAATTCTTTATTTTTCATTTTTTAGTTTTACCCAATAAAAACTCGAAAATTGCTAGATTAGATAAAAAAAAAAGACGGTAATTACTAGTACTTACAATCCTCGTGGGAATGACACTTGGTACTCAACAATCTATTCTATAAAACGATAGGTGCACTTGCCTAAGGTTTTAAAGGTAGCTTTTGAGTCATCAAGAGGCAAAGCTAAATATAATGAGGGAGTACAAAAATATTTGTTCATAAAAAAAAAACTACAAAAGCTCCACTTTTGAAAACCAGCTTTTATATCCAAGAGCTTCTTTTGTGAGCTTTTACAAGCTCTTTTAGCTCATCAAAAAGAATTTAAGCTCAAGACAAGTTTCTCCCTTTGGAATCATAAAAAAAAACACCATTATCATTAATAAACATTAGAATATAGCATCAAAGTAGCGCATTAAGAGAGAATTATTCAAAATACAAGAGTTAACATTAACCAAATAAGAGAAATTAAAAGACAATAGTTTGAAAGCTAGTGACAACAAGGAAAAAGATCACTCTTCGTCGGAGAAGAGAAACACGCTTGATTGGAAGTAGCTCTTTGATAAACTTCTTCAATTTTTCAACCGATTTTTTAGCTTTGAGTTCTCTTAATGAAGCTCCTCATTTCGTGTTTCGAGTGAAGCACAACGAGCTTGAAGATTTCCAATTTCGGTTCTAACATCATCATTTTGATCATCTAAGACCGTTATTACCCTCCGGATTGCCTTCATTTCTTCCCGCCACCAATCTTTTGGCCTCTTCATCATCAAATATGTCATCCGAGGTATGCGAAGATGAACTTGTGATTTACCAATTCGAATTTGTAGGGACGTTTGGGCATGGTCCTCACGATTATAAGCATTTGTTAGACATTGTCGTTGTCAAAATCATCTTGGATAATTTGTGAGTTGAACTCGGAAGAACGAAGACCCGAGTGTAGAAGAAGTTTACAAATTCAATTTCCCATGGAAAATTTCTTATTCCCTTAAGTGTCCGACTCGATTATACATTGAATAAGCACCGCTCCAAAGTTTACTAGCTCCCTTTTTGATCTTGTAGGTCAAAAATAATCCATATATTTGGCAATTTGATGATTTTCCACAAACGCAATATGACACAATCATAGATATTAGACGGAGCTCGGTTGTCATAAACAAAAGAGTATAATCGGGTCAAACACCTAAGAACGTCTTAACCTCTTCCAAAGATACCCCAAAATATCATTATTCAAATGGGTGCAACCAAAATAGTCCCAACCTCCTTCTCTAATGTTCAACATATGACAAATATCATTAGGCCCAACGAAAATGACGCCCCTTAACAAACGAATTAATAGCAACAGCTTATCACCAAAATCATACTCAATCCATAAATTGAATAGAAAAATAGAATCAACTCGTCATCATACATAACGAAAGGATGTTCCCACAAATACATTCAACTCGAGTTTTAAAATATTTTCTAATAGTGTGAAATTCATTTGAAAAAGTACCAAAACGGCAAATTTTGGTCGGTCAATCGCTTTATTACTCAACTCCAAATCTTTGTAAAATATTTCCGCAAATTTATTGATGAACATCATTGTATTAGAATAACTATGAGCTTGAGATAAAAGAGACTTTTTACCTTTCATCCATTTGACATTGTCTTTTCGAAATTGTAGCTCGGAGCTCGGAAATTTGGGCCCAAGAGAGTTGGAGTTTGGATTCTTGGCTTGCCCATGGGCTATATTCCTTTGGGTAGCATGTATTTCGTGTTGCTCCGCTTCAAATTGGTGAGAACTCGAAAAACACTCTCCTCTTCTTCTTCATTGGGATTTGGATTTTCACCGGTGAAATTTTGGGAGGTGCCACATTTGTGATATTCTTGCAAAATCGAGAAGATTAGCAACAAGAATCATCAAATTTGGTGATTTATAGGAAAAAAACGAGAGAAAATGGTAGAGAGAAAATTAGGTATCGAAAAACGAAAGAGGGATTTTATGTTAGTTTGTTGAACAATCGAGACGTAAACTTTTATGCTTCGAAATTAGTTAGGTCGACAGGTTGACAGTGGGTGATCGATCCTCGGTAAGGTCGATCGGTCCCGTGCGGACCGGTGACGTGTGCCTTTATTTCTATCTCTGTTTTTGATTTTGCAAAAATTTAATTTTTCACCCCAAAAATTTTAAAATGCATCAAAAATGAAAATATAGCCTTTATTCAATATGCATTATGCATAAACGAGCTCGAATCGAATAAAAAGTCTCGACGATGTGCAATGATTTTGTGAAAATATCCATGAGTTGATCTTGAAACAGTAACAAAACGCATCTCAATTTTTCGTTTAGAAACACAATCCCTTAAAATATGATGTCGAACCTCAATATGTTTTGTTCGATTATGATGAACCGAATTTTGTGAAATATTTATAGCGGATGTATTATCACAAAAATAGGAACATTTTCAAAATAACATTTATAATCAAGCTAAAGTTTGTTTCATCCAAATAGGTTGAGTACAACAAAAGATCCGCGGAAATATATTAAAGCTTCGGCCGTTGATAAAGATACACACTATTATTTCTTAGAAAACCAAGATACTAGGCGATCGCTTAAAAATTGACATGATCCGGAAGTACTTTTATGATCATCAATATTTCCCGTATAATCCGAATCACTATATCATTTTAAAGAAAAAATTTCATTCTTTGGATAAAACAAGCCATAGAAATAGTGCCTTTCAAATATCGAAAAACTATTTTAATGGCACTTAAATGAGATTCTTTGGGATTGCTTTGAAATCGAAGCGATAGGCATACGACATGAAAAATATCAGGTCTACTTGCGGTTAAATAAAATAAACAACCAATCATACCTCGATATTTTGTTTGATCCGCCGGTTTAACTTTCTCATCCTTGTCGAGCTTGATATTGGTTGCCATTGGAGTAGCAACGGTCCTTCCTTTTTCAATTTCGAACTTCTTTAGAAGATCTTTTGTATACTTGGATTAGAATATATAAATGCTTTCTTGACATTGTTTTATTTAAAGTCCAAGAAAGAAGTTGAGTTCTCCCATCATGCTCATCTCAAATTCACCTTGCATGTGCTTAGAAAATTTCTTACAAAGAGACTCATTAGTAGCACCGAATATAATGTCATCAACATAAATTTGTACCAATAAACAATCTTGCCCTTTTTCAAAAACAAAGAGAATAGTATAAACTTTACCTCTTGAAAATCCATTTTATAAAAGAAAGGAGATAAGTCTATCATACCATGCTCGTGGTGCTTGTTTTAAACCATATAAGACATTTTTAAGTTTGTTAACATCATTCGCCTTCAAAATTTATCAAACCCAAGAGGTTGTTTTACATAGACTTCTTCTTGAATAAAACCATTTAAAAAGACGAATTTAACATCCATTTGGTAAAGCTTGAAATTTTTGAAACAAGAATATGCAAGTAAAATTCGAATAGATTCTAAATGTGCTACAGGTGCAAATGTTTCATCATAGTCAATATCTTCTTCTTGACAATACCCTTGAGCCACTAACCTTGCCTTGTTTTGAACGATGTTATCTTGATCATCTAGTTTTTTCGGGATACCCATTTTGTACTAATTATAGTTTGTGATGGAGGACAAGATACCAATTGCCAAACATCATTCCTTTCAAATGGTTCAACTCTTCTTGCATTTCAAGAAACCAATCTTCATCTTCAATAGCTCCTTTGCATTTTTGGCTCTTTTTGAGAAATAAGAGTTTTTTCGGCAAATTTTCTTCTAGTCATAACTTTGTCTAGAGGATCCCCAATTATGAGATCTTTTGGATAATCTCCTTTGAATTTTAATGCCACGGAAGATCCGAGTTGTCACCTTTATCTTGTGGAACATAGGAAGTTGAAGGTTGATCATTTAATGTGGAAGGTTGATCACTTTTAATATCATTTGGAACAATTGGTTCAATTTCATCTTTGTAGGTCCCAAGGGGTGTGAGTGTAAGGTTTAGAAGGGGGTTGAATAAACCTTACCAACTTTTCAATTTAGTCCTTTTAAATATTTAGAGTTAATACTTCACAAATTTGAGTCCTTGATGGACATCTAAGTTAGTTAATCAAATGAGTTAGTCACCAATAGACTCGATCGAGATGTTGATAGAATCACTCACTGTTTTGACTAAAGACTTAACTTGATCGTGATTAGTTTTCATTGGAAGACTTAACACCCTTGAATTTGATTAAGTTTGTTTTAATACTTGGTTTTAGCACACAATTGATTATCAATTGGATAGCAAATTTATCAAACAGATATAACAAGAAGATGCGTAATTTAAAATCTTGAATTGTAAATGACACAATAGATTTTATAGAGGTTCAAGATGGGGTAATTCTTCTACTCCTCTCTTCTCCAACTCCCTGGAGGAATCCACTAAGTATTGATCAATATACGAGTGGTTAACAGTCCGACAAGTCTTGATCACACGGTGACTTGATCCTTCGGGACTCACCGAGATGCCTTGGTTACTCCCTAGCTTCGCACGACTCAGCCTTCTTCACAGGCAACTGCCTTTGCTACTCTGACTCACTTGCTCAAACTTCTTGGATTTGATCACGAAGCCCTCCAATAACTCGAGACTGGTTCGACCTTGAACCTTCCTACAATCTTCCGTGGAATGACCCTTAATTCTTCAAAAGTTTTCTCTTCAACCGATTGAAGTTATCTTTTTCTTCACGGGTGAGTGTTGGATTGATTTCCTTCATAATGTAGGCTTGAGGATTGATCTTGAATGACTTGAGAATGTTTTAGGTTACAGATTCAAATATTTGCTTGAATGTTCGTGGTTCAGTTGTCAAGGTAACCTCTTCTCAAATAAACTCCTCGGCCTTTTATAGTGTTCTTTTGAAAATTTGCCCATTGAAGAGATAGGCTTATTTTCAAAAGACACTTGTGGTCGTTGGCTTGTCTTGTTGCGATCCTTTGAATTTACGTTTCCTCGTATGAACGATTCTTGACTTTTTAGAGTTCGACATGGTGCGAGCTTCCCATTGGTTTATTCCTTTTGCACGCTTCGAACCGAGCACTTCAAGAAAGGTAGTATGGAGGTATTACTTGTTTTAGTAATTCTCTTGAATTCTCGGGCAACGGATCTCTTTCGATTATCTCGACTTGATCGCATTTCCTTGCCTTCCCAGGTGACTTAGAGTCATCTTCCAATCATTGGATGACTCTTCCGTCACTTCAACTTGAGACTTGGCTATCTTGAGTTGACTTGACTGATACTTTACTCTCTTTGCATCTCACCTTGTATCTTGATCGAGTTCCGTCTTCTCTTCTTTGTTATACTCACCGCTTTGCAATGAGTTTCCTCTCAGTCTCCAGTTGTCTTCTTGCATGCTTAGGCATAGCCGACTTAACTCACTCGACCAAAGCCCTATCTATTACAATGCGATTTACAAGAAAAATGGGGTGCCAACATCCTATTCTAAGTTTTACATGGCATTAATCAAAATCTACAAAATAATTTCCCTTTTGATGATGCCAAAACTTAAAACATCCATACAATTATTTAACAAAGAAAGATACATACAGACAAATGTAGAACCACGAATGTATGTTTAGAATCGATCTTTTATTGATCATAACATCCTTGTTCTTTACATAGTTTCATGAGTGTATCGAGCTTAAGTCCCAAAAAAATGTATCGAGCTTAAACGGGACTTAGACTAACCATGCTTTGTTTTATATCTACTCACGTATTTAAATTGCATAATATTATTCAATGTACATAAGACTTACATAAAGTGTATTTACATAGTAAAATACATGAAGGGGTGGATAGCAACACTTCATCTCCTTCGCTTCCTCCTTCTTTTTTATCTTCTTGACTCTTCTCTTCGACCTTTTCTTTTTTTCTTCTCCTCTTCACCGCTTTTTTTTTTTTTCTCATACGCCTTAGGGCAGCTTCATCTCTTCTTAGTCTTTCTTGTCTTTCCTCCCATAGCTGATTTTGTCTTTTATTTTCTTCTTCAATTCTCTTCACATACTCAAGATTGTTCTTAGTCACTTGCAGGATTGGCTACTTCACAAATCCGCCCAATAGATCCCTCCTTTCTTGCGTGGATCTATGTACTCAATGTTTTTGGGGAGTTCTGTGTCCGAAACCTCTTCCTCCACCATCGCTTCTTCCTCCTCGCCTGCGGGCGTGTATTGTATCTTGGGGCCTTCTTTTTCCCAAAGATAGTGACTAGCGAGTGACTTCCGGTGGGCAGCTTCTTCACATAGTGTGAGACCTTTTTCCCAAAGACAAATCTCGTGCTCGAGCCATGGACATGTTTGCAAAGTAACCTTTAGATGCGAGCGTCTTAAATTCATCAACAGATCTTGGCTCGGTTAAGATCCGAAATGGCATAGGTGTCTCTGTCTATTGGAATGCCTCCATGTTGTTTCGAGTAATATCCATAACTCGAAAGCATTCATTCTTCCTTCCACTTCCTACATCCTTGCTTCAATCGTTTTTCTCTTTTCACCATTGGTACTGCAGAGTGTTGGAGTGGCGAGTCATCGAAGTTTGCCGATAATATCAGTGTGACAAGACCTTGTTGGGGTAATTTTGCAATCATCAAGGTCACATCTTTCGAGCCTTCCCCCTCAACAGACTTCCATTTCTTCTCACTTATTCTTCGCTTTAGTTAATTTGTCTTTCCTTCACAAATTCTTCCTCCTTCTCGACCGAGGATCCCTTCACGCTTTTTAGGTATTCCTCTTCCCCCTTTTAAGATCATCATCAAAGGAGAGAGGAACCCCGAAACAAGCTAGCAAGCAAGAAATCGAGTCTCGGGCGATAGTCGAGTTTCGTCAATGGCCGCTGCAGAGTAAGCCGCACGAAACTCGCAGCGAGTGGCGTTGGATTCACTACTACCAACTTCATCTCAGCCATGAGGAGACGAATTTTCGATCCATATTCTCTTCCATACGTAGGAGCTCATTTTTATTATGTTCACGCAGCAGATTTTATCTCTATAGTATGAGATTCATGCATTTGTTCAATGTGCTCTTGCAATTTTGTCTTTGCATCAAAGCATTCTCACTCGCTGGATCAACAACTTGTTGAACAATGTTCAAATATCGAGCTTGTTCCACATGCATTGTTTGTTGCCACCACTCCCGGATCCCCGACTATGATGCCTCTCAAATCGCCCAGTGAGGTTGCGCCCCTATTATCCAAATTTCATGTCCATGTCCGAGGCCTGGTGCCTCTCCATTCGCTCAATCTCGGCCGAATAGGGCTTTGAACACCTCCCAAACTTCGATGTTTCCTCTGTTTTCACTAACGCCAAGCAGAGTCAAAGTCATAGTTAGCCGAACAATGGTGTCCGATGGAATGACAGGATCAGTCCGGGAAGCGCAAGCGTGATCTTTGTCTCGATTCTTTGAGGTCGGTACCTCCGAGAGAAGGGAAATGATTCTATGAAAGGATCATCACTTGCAATCGGAATTTGTTCAATTATAAGTGGTGCTCGCGAAGTTCCTTGTGGAGTCGGACCCGCTGCAGCTTTGGGAGCCCGAGCGGTGGGACTGCTTTCACTGGGGTCAGCAGAACTCGACCACCTTCGAGCTTTCGAGCCTGTCTCAACAGCCTTCGCTTCGGTCTCGGTGGTTTTTCCTAATGAGTTGACCGGTCCTCGGCCTTATCGAGCGTCATCGGACGATGTAGGTCCCAAGGAGTGTGAGTGTAAGGTTTAGAAGGGGGTTGAATAAACCTTACCAACTTTTCAATTTAGTCCTTTTAAATATTCGAGTTAATACTTCACGGTGAGTCCTTGATGGACTAAGTTAGTTAATCGCCAGAGTTAGTCACGCAATGACTCAATCGAGCCGTTGATAGAATAACTCATTGTTTTGACTAAAGACTTAACTTGGTGTGATTAGTTTTCAGCTGGAAGACTTAACACCCTTGAATTTGGTTAAGTTTGTTTTAATACTTGGTTTTAGCACACAGTTGATTATCAATTGGATAGCAAGTTTATCAGCAGATATAAAAATAAGGTGCGAGTAAATTAAAGTCTTTGAAATGTAAATGACACAATAGAATTTATAGAGGTTCAAGATGGGGTAATTCTTCTACTCCTCTCTTCTCCAACTCCCGAAGGAATCCACTAAGTATTGATCAAGATACTGAGTGGTTAACAGTCCGATACAAGTCTTGATCACACAACCGACTTGATCCTTTGGGACTCACCGGGAGATGCCTTGGTCACTCGGTGGGCTTCTCGTCACGACTCAGCTTTCTTCTTCACAGGGCATTTGCGCTTTGCTACTACTGACCCACTTGCTCAAGCTTCTTTGATTTGATCACGAAGCCCTCCAAAACTTGAGACTCGGTTCGACCTTGAACCTTCCTACAATCCTCCGTGGAATGTAGACCCTTAATTCTTCAAAAGCTTTCTCTTCAACTCGATTGAAGTTATCTTTCCTTCACGGGTGAGTGTTGGATTGATTTTCTTCATAATGTAGGCTTGAGGATTGATCCACGAATGACTTGAGAATGTTTTAGGTTACTGATTCAAATATTTTCTTGAATGTTCGTGGGTTCAAGTTGTCAAGGTAACCTCTTCTCAAATAAACTCCTCACTTTTATAGTGTTCTTTCGAAAATTTGCCCGTTGAAGAGATAGCTTATTTTCAAAAGACACTTGTGGTCATGGCTTGTCTTGTTGCGATCCTTGAATTTACGTTTCCTCGTATGAACGATTCTTGACTTTTCGAGTTTCGACATGGTGCGAGCTTCCCATTGGTTTATTCCTTTTGCACGCTTCCTCGAATTGATCACTTCAAGAAAGGTAGTATGGAGGTATTACTTGTTTAAGTAATTCTCTTGATTTCTCGTGCAATAGATCTCTTTGATTATCTCGACTTTTCGCATTTCCTTGCCTTCCCAGTGACTTAGAGTCATCTTCCAATCATTGGATGACTCTTCCTCACTTCAACTTGAGACTTGGATATCTTGAGTTGACTTGACGATACTTTACTCACCGCATCTGTTTGTATCTTGATGAAGTTCCGTCTTCTCTTCTTTGTTATACTCACCGCTTTGCCTTGAGTTTCCCTTCTCTCGGGTCTCCATTGTCTTCTTGCATGCTTAGCATAGCCGACTTAACTCACTCAACCAGCCCTATCTATTACAAAGCGAGTTTACAAGAAAAATGGGGTGCCAACATCCTATTCTAAGTTTTACATGGCATTCATCAAAATCAACAAAATAATTTCCCAACAATTTCCCCCTTTTTGATGATGCCAAAACTTAAAACATCCATACAATTATTTAACAAAGACAAAGATACATACGACAAATGTAAAACCACGTAATGTATGTTTAGAATCAATCTTTTATTGATCATAACATCCTTGTTCTTTACATAGTCAAGCATACAGAGTGTATCGAGCTTAAGTCCAAAAAAAATGTATCGAGCTTAAACGGACTTAGACTAACCATGTTGCTTTTATATCTACTCACGTATTTAAATTGCATAATATTATTCAATGTACGTAAGACTTACATAAAGTGTATTTACATAGTAAAATACATGAAGGGGTGGACAAGAACACTTCATCTCCTTTTATCTCCTTCTTTTATCTTCTTGACTCTGTCATCTTTCGACCATTTCCTTTTCTTCTCATCTTCACCGCCTTCTTTTTCTCATACGCCTTCCGGGGGCGGCCTTCATCTCTTCTTAGTCTTTCTTGTCATTCCTCCCATAGCTTAGTTTGTCTTTTATTTTCTTCTTCAATTCTTTTCACATACTCAAGATTGTTCTTAGCCACTTGCAATTGGCTACTTCGTCAAATCCAGCCCAATAGATCCTTCCTTTCTTGCCACGGATCTATGTACTCAATGTTTTTAGGCGGGGTTCTAGGTAAAACCTCTTCCTCCACCTCGCTTCTTCCTCCGCCTCGGGCGTGTATTGTCTTTGGGGCCTTCTTTTTCCCAATTTGAGTGACTAGCAGTGATTGCCAGCAGGTGGGCAGCTTCTTCACATAGTGTGAGACCTTTTTCCCAAGACAAATCTCAGGCTTGAGCCATGGACATGTTTGCAAAGTAACCTTTAGATGCGAGCGTCTTAAATTCATCAACAGATCTTGGCTCCAGATCCGAAATGGCATAGGTGTCTCTGTCTATTGGAATGTCTCCATGTTGTTTGAGAATATCCATAACTCGAGCATTCATTCTTCCTTCCACTTCCTCCATCCCTACTTCAATTGTCTTTCTCTTTTCACCATTGGTGCTGCAGAGAGTGTTAGAGTGGCGAGTCATCGAAGTTTTTGATAATATCGATTGTGACAAGACCTTGTTGGGGGTTTTGCAATCATCAAGGTCACATCTTTCGAGCCTTCCCCTCAACATACTTCCCTTTTTCTCTCTTATTATCGCTTTAGTTGTCTTTCCTTCAACCGCTTCCTCCTTCTCGCACCTTCGGGATCCCTTCGGTGCCTTTAGGTATTCCTCTTCCCCCTTTTGGCATCATCAAAGGAGAGAGGAACCCCTGAAACAAGCTAGCAAGCAAGAAATCGAGTCCTGGCGATAGTGAAGTTACGCTTCAATCTTGCAGGTGTAAGTCGCACGAAACTCGAGAGCGAGTGGCGTTGGATTCAGCCCTACCAACTTCATCTCGGCCATGAGGAGACTGAATTTTCGATCCATATTCTCTTCCACACGTAGGAGCTCATTTTTATTATGTTCACGCAGCAGTTTTATCTCTCGTAGTATGAGATTCATGCATTTGTTCAATGTGCTCTTGCAATTTTGTCTTTCAAGCATTCTCATTTTGGACCAACAACTTGTTGAACAATGTTACAAATATCGAGCTTGTTCCACATGCATTGTTTCTTCTTGAAATTGCCACCATTCCGGATCCTCGACTATGATGCCTCTCAAATCAGCAAGTGAGGTTGGCGCCCCCGTTATCCGACCTCATGTCCGGCCGAGGCCTCGGTGCCTCTCCATTCGTTCAATCTCGGCGAATAGGGCTTTGAACACCTCCCAAACTTGATTGTTTCCTCTTTTTTGACTAACTGCCAAGCAGAGTCAAAGTCATAGTTAGCTAGAACAATGGTGTCACGATGGAATGACAGGATCAGCCCTCGTGGAACGCGTGCGATCTTTGATGCGATTCTTCGGGAGGTCGGTACCTCCAGGAGAGAAGGAAATGATTCTATGAAAGGATCATCACTTGCAACCGGAATTTGTTCAATTATAAGTGGTGCTCGTGAAGTTCCTTGTGGAGTCGGACTGCTGCGACTTGGGGAGCCCGAGCGGTGGACTGTTTGGGGGTCATTTATGAACTCGACCGCTGGCCGAGCCTGTTGTCTCAATGACTTAGCTTCGGTCTGTTGGTTTTTCCTAATGAGTTGGTGGTCCTCGGCCTTATCAAGCGTCATCGGACGATGTAGGTCCCAAGGGGTGTGAGTGTAAGGTTTAGAAGGGGGTTGAATAAACCTTACCAACTTTTCAATTTAGTCCTTTTAAATATTCGAGTTAATACTTGTGGTGAGTCCTTGATGGATAGCTAAGTTAGTTAATCGTGAGAGCAGACACTCAATGCACTGATTCGAGCCGTTGATAGAATAATAACTCACTGTTTTGACTAAAGACTTAACTTGATTCGTGATTAGTTTTATTGGAAGACTTAAAACCCTTGAATTTGGTTAAGTTTGTTTTAATACTTGGTTTTAGCACACAGTTGATTATCAATTGGATAGCAAGTTTATCACGAGATATAAAAATAAGGCGCAGAAATTAAAGTCTTTGAAATGTAAATGACACAATAGGAATTTATAGAGGTTCAAGATGGGGTAATTATTCTACTCCTCTCTTCTCCAACTCCCGGAGGAATCCACTAAGTATTGATCAAGATCTGAGTGGTTAACAGTCCCGATACAAGTCTTGATCACACGGTGACTTGATCCTTTTGGACTCGATCTTCGGAGATGCTTGGTCACTCGGTGCGGCTTCTCGTGACGACGGCCTATTTCTTCACAGGGTAGTTGCTTTACTACTACAGCCCACTTGCTCAAGCTTCTTTGATTTGATCACGAAGCCCTCCAAAAACTTGAGACTCGGTTCGACCTTGAACCTTCCTACAATCCTCCGTGGAATGTAGACCCCTTAATTCTTCAAAAGCTTTCTCTTCAATCGATTGAAGTTATCTTTCCTTCACAGGTGAGTGTTGGATTGATTTCCTTCGTAATGTAGGCTTGAGGATTGATCTTGAATGACTTGAGAATGTTTTAGGTTACAGTTCAAATATTTGCTTGAATGTTCGTGGTTCAGGTTGTCAAGGTAACCTCTTCTCAAATAAACTCCTCAGCCTTTTATAGTGTTCTTTTGAAAATTTTCCCGTTGAAGAGATAGGCTTATTTTCAAAAGACACTTGTGGTCGATGGCTTGTCTTGTTGCGATCCTTGGAATTTATGTTTCTCGTATGAATGATTCTTGACTTTTCGAGTTTCGACATGGTGCAGAGCTTCCCATTAGTTTATTCCTTTTGCACGCTCGAACTCGAGCACTTCAAGAAAGGTAGTATGGAGGTATTACTTGTTTAAGTAATTCTCTTGATTTACGGCAATGGATCTCTTTCAGTTATCTCGACTTGACCGCATTTCCTTGCCTTCCAGGTGACTTAGAGTCATCTTCCAATCATTGGATGACTCTTCTGTCACTCAACTTGAGACTTGGCTATCTTGAGTTGACTTGATCGATACTTTACTCATTTGCATCTCTGTGTATCTTGATCGAGTTCTTCTTCTTCTTTGCCATACTCGGTTGCCTTGCAAGGAATTTCCTTCCGGTCTCCATTGTCTTCTTGGATGCTTAGGCATAGGCGACTTAACTCGGCTCGACCCCTATCTATTACAATGCGATTTACAAGAAAAATGGGGTGCCAACATCCTATTCTAAGTTTTACATGGCATTCATCAAAATCTACAAAATAATTTCCCAACAGCAGACGATAATGAGATTTCCATGGGTGGCTCAACATCAAAGGTGAATGTTTGGCGAGTAGTCTTGAGGTCGACTTACTCGTGGTTGGAACATCCTCGGCTAAGTCTTTGGGATCGATCCACGAGGGGATGACTCAACTTCATTGTCTTCATCCGATCCGGAAAGGTTACATCGGGATTATCTTGGGAATCGTGAAGAGCACTTATCTCCTTTTCTAATGAATCAATGATAGCAGGAGGGATGTTCAGGCTTCCGCTTTCTCTACCCGGGAAGTCTCAACCTCCCGTTGGCCTTCATTACCTCCCGCAGTCTCAAGCGCAATGAGGCCTTGGTCATCCCTTTCGACAATGGTGTCTTTGTCTTGGGGTCTTTCGAGGTGGCATCCATTGGAGTTTCAACTCCATGGATTGCACTTTCATCGCCAGTGTTAACTCCCAGGCGATTCCGTCCTCGTGCCTCGATCGCATCGCAGCGTCATTAGCTGCAGAGTAGTTGGCACTTCACCGAGAGTCCTGGCCACAATCGCCCGAGCTTCACATCGATGACAACTTGTTGTGTATTTTGTAATTGTTCCTTCTCTACTTCGCCTCCTAAATTCATTGTGGAGTTAGCAAAGATCCTCCAGGCCTTTGCCGAGTGGAGTGAGTTTTTCCCCCGGTGGCACACCACGGTGAGTGACTTGGAATGGGGTCACTCATCTCCGGACTCGGTTGTTCCCATCGAGTATTCAGCCGTTGGGGCAGGTGGTAAGACACCTTCATTAGGGGTTGGCTTGGGGTCCCCACACTCCCGATTTCATCGCCAGTTCCTTAGTACCTTCCTCCGAATGAGGGGAAGTGGTGGCGGCGACAACGATGGCAATATGATGCACCACTCCCATTGGGTCTATTTCAACCGTGATTTGGAGGACTCTCCTGGTCCCTCCATCATTCTTTGCTCATGTAGGATTCTGGACTCTTACATTGCTTGTTGCATTTGCAACTCTTCCGTGGCGACCACATGGTCCCGATCCTCATCACTTTTACGATAGACGACAAGATGAGGTGTGTATGATCGGTGGTGCGGTGTGAGAGGGCGATGCCGGGCCTTCTCACGTGCCTCTGCGTCCTCACCGCTTTAGCCCATTCATTTTCTTTTCGAACTGGCAGTATATTGATGCAATTATCCTCATCAAGGGCTTGCAAAGACTGTGTCCACCTCAAGAAACCGAAGAGTTCTTCTTCCTCAAAGAATGAACTCGGATTTTCAAACTGCACTGGATAGGCCACTTCCATTTTCTCCACTCGCAGACGATTTTGGATGTCCGGATACAATCGAGTACATGATTACATCGTCTTCTTCATTCTCTTGTTGGCCCTCATTTCCAGGGGATTAAGGGTAGCATTCTTTCCGCTCGACATCCTCAGTGGCCTTTGTTCTGGTGGAGAAACAACCTCGCAACAGTGATTCGGTTGTCTCGGCATTCCGTGTTCCTCGCTTGTTCTGTCTCAAACTGGTCTTGAGTTGCCTCTACTTGATCGGCCTCAGCAGACTTGGCCGTTTCATCAATCACTCGGAGACTCTACTTCTCCAAAGAGTCTCGGTATCTTTTCCAACTAAGTGGCCGACTAGTTGTCTTCTCAAGCTCGGAGAGCTTGGAAAGTCTTCTTCTTCTCTTTGTTTTTACCAAAGGGATATCTAGCTCCACTTCCTCTGGTTCATTGAAGGTGAATGCCTTCGCAGATGTCTTAGAGGTAGCTGCCTTCCTTGTTGTGGCAGTCCTCTTCTTCTTGATCACTGGAGAAGGGATTAATGGTTCCTTCTCCATCTGCGGTGCGGGCAGAGACACGGTTGCGGGGGGCAGAGGTGACTACTGCAGGGGCAGGAGCAGATTTCTTTTTTCTTTTTCTGCAGAGCAAAAAGAGTCTTAGTCTTAACAAACGGTAGAGCACCTTTTTCTTTAGAGGAGAGGAAACGATTTGTATCTTCAGGGTCACCGATTCCCCTCACTCGTATCGCTCTCTTACCGTAGGCTCTCTTCTCGTGCGCCAAAGAGGTTTGATCTCGAACATCCTCTTGTTTACATGGAACGCCTTTCCATGTCGAAGAGGACTCCTTTTATCTCCATCAGTCACGGCCGTATCCTAGGGAACCTTCAAATGTTCCATCCTCCTTGAAGGATTTGTTCCCAACGCTCGGGCAGAGTCTGCTGTAGACAAACTCATTAGATTCACTTTTCTGTTCTTCATTGATCGCAGCCATTACGATCAACTTTGCTTTGATACGGTGGTCAAAGCCGCCAAATTTGATATCTATGCATTTGGCAACGATGTCCAAAGAAATTTGGTAGTCCTCCTTCGTAGTCTCTTATTAGTGTAGACTACTTTTCAAAGATAGTCGGACTTAGCTACTTCCTTCCAAGCAAGAAATCGAGATCAACATCGCCTTCATTGATTTCCAACATTCCTTCCGCCGGTAACAAGCATTGTTCTGCCAAATCATTGGCAAGTAATGATGAACTCCTTTCCATGAATAGAGGACTTGATGCCCTCATCGTGAACCTCGGCGTTCACGAGAATCGCGGCGACCTCTTCCACATAAGTCATCGGAAACTCCAACGTCGAAACGGTTTCAGCCCAGGACGTTTCCAATTTCTTAGCAATCTTCTTCACTAGGGTGTCGTCGGACCCTGTTTCACCATACCATCGAAATCCACAAAGAGACCCCGGTGTGGATTTTCTTTCCTAGTTTGACAAAATCATGAGTGGAAGCCATTTCTCAATATTTTACCGAATGAAACTTTAAAAAATGATCCGAGGATTGAAAGGGTTTTGAGAGAAAAATTTTGCTTTTGCTTTCGAGAGAGAGATGAACAGTTTTTGGTAAAGTGTGAGAGAAACGGACGAAAATGGTTTAAGTATGGTTCATGAAAGGGCGTGCGGGTGGTTTTTGAAATGTGATCAAAATCAACGGCTTAGATCTTGCACGCCGATTTGCATTTAATGTCTCGTATTTAATGCGGCAAAGATTTATATCCAATCATAAGCTTGGTGTGCGGCTTTTGCCTCGACACGCGTCATAATTATGCCGACGTCATTCTTAAAAACATTCCCGCTTAGAAAAAAACGATTTGCGTTTTGTCACTTTGCTCATAAATGACTCAGTTGCCCCTTAGCCGATTTGACTCTTCTTTCCTCGCATGTAAATACTCGGTTGTCGCCTAACTTGCACATACCGCCTTCCGACACTGGTGATTCACTTAGCCGATTTAAGAGTTCAACTCTTTTTCCTATTTCCGTGTTTCATTTCTTTTCTTTGAGTCTTCCGAGTGTCAACTCACTCAATTAACCCTAACTCGTGCTTGAGTTCTTCAAATCTTGACTCACATAATGGTTTTGTGAATATGTCATCCAACCTGTTTATCGGTTGAAATATATTCCAAGGTGATGTCCTTCTTTTCAACAAGATCTCTTATGAAGTGATATCGACATCGATATGCTTTGTTCTTGAGTGCAACACAGATTTTGAGTGATTGCAATTGCACTTGTGTTATCACACATGATTGAAATTTCCTTTTCTTCAACTTCATAGTCTCTCATTTTGTTGTCTCATCCATAAGACTTGGGCACAACTTGCCCAGCCTATGTTTTGGCTTTTCATTGTGGAGGTAGCTATTGAATTTTGCTTCTTGCTAAACCAGAAATTAGCCTATTTCCAAGCATTTGACATGTGCCCGAGGTACTCTTCCGTCAACTCTACATCCAAAGATAGTAGAGTCCGAGTAACCAATTAGCTTGAATCCACCTTCCTTTGGATACCATAAGCCAACTTCTTGGCTTCCTTTCAAATATCTCAAGATTCTCTTGGTCCGCGAAATCATGTGGCTTTCTTTTGAGCAGATTGAAATCTTGCACATACACCTACAAACAAAGGTGATGTCCGGGGCCCGCTTCTTTGTGAGATAGAGCAATGATCCAATAAGTGCTCTCAGATCTTGTTTGATCTACAGCTTGCCATCCGCATCCATATCCATTTTGACCGATGATGTGTTCATTGGTATTTTCACGTAAGACTTCTCTTCCATACCAAATTTCTTCATTAAATCTCCGTGTATTTTGTCCGACTTATGAAGGTTCCATCCTTCACTTGTTTCACTTGGAGTCCAAGGAAGAATGTCGATCTCCCATCATGCTCATTTCAATTTGCTTTGCATGAGGTTTGAATATTTATCACACGACTCTTTGTTTGTGGATCCAAAAATGATGTCATCCACATATATTTGAACAAGCAAAGATGCTCTTCCTGCCTTGAATTCAAGAGTGTTCTATCCACTTTTCCTTTTGTGAATCCATTCTCGATCGGGAATTGTGATAATGTGTCATACCATGCTCGGGTGCCTGTTTCAATCCATATATAGCTTTCTTGAGTTTGTATACCTTATCTCCAAGAATCTTCTCGCTCAAATCCTGGAGGTTGTTCAACATATACTTCCTCTTCCAATAAACCATTAAGGAATGCACTCTTTACATCCATTTGATATACAATAAAGTTCTTGTGAGCAGATAGGCAAGAAACATCATTATGGCTTCCAATCTTGCCACACAGAGCAAAAGTTTCATCAAAATCTATTCCTTCTTCTTGGCAATATCCTTTGGCTACCAATCTTGCTTTGTTTCTTACCACATAACCTTCCTCATTCATCTTGTTTCGAATACCCATTTAGTGCCAATAACATTTTGATGAGTAGGTCTTTGAACCAGATTCCCACACTTTATTTCTTTCAAATTGATTCAGACTCTTCTTTCATGGCTTGAATACAATGTGTGTCATCCAAAGTGCTTGTGGCACATCTTTAGGCTCTGTTTGTGAGATAAAGCGGTGAACATTGCTTCTTGATGAGTTCGATCTTGTTTTGACACCTTCTCTTACATCTCCAATGACCAGTTCCGTGGATGGTCTCTCACCATCTTACATCAAAGGTTGGAGTAAGTTATTGGATTGATCGTCTTGAAGCTATGTTGCTTTGATCGCCTCTCTCGTCATCACTTAGCCTGCAGATTTTCCAAATTGTTTTTGAGACTCACTATCTCATCTTCATCCGGGTTTATAATTCGGCCGGCTTGACAAAGATAGGGACTCTTCGCATGGTTGATTGATTCAGCTTATCGGTGACTCTTCAATGTCTTCTCCATTTACATTTGGCTCATCAAACACCACATGAATGGATTCTTCAGAATAATAGTCCTCTTGTTGAGTACTCAGAGGCTTTGCTTTCATTTGAGTATCCCAAGAAAATACCTTCATCGCCTTTAGCATCAAAAGCCTTTAGATTATCTTTGCCATTGTTATGGATGAAGCATTTGCATCCAAATATTCTAAAATATGCAACAGTTGGATTTCTCCTGTCCAAATCTCATAGGAGTCTTTGTCACCGTCTGCATTTTATCATGCATCTAATTTTGAGTATAGTATCTTTGTGTTTATGCTTCACCCAAAATCTTTTAGGTAGCCCCGTGACCTAACATGGTCCTTGCCGCTTCTTTGAGAGTTCTATTCCTTCTTTCTCGCAACTCCATTTCATTGTGGAGTCCTTTGCTTGCACAATTCATGACCAACACCATTTTCTATACAAATCGAAGTTATTATTCCATTGACAAACTCGGTTCCTCCTGTCGATCTTATTTTGATAATGGTTTGACTTTTCTCATTTTGAATCCTCTTCATCACCGTGGTAGTTTCGTAGAGTTTCTTTCTTCTTACACATGAATATTGTCCATGTATATCTTGAATAGTCGTCTACTACCACCAAGGTGTATTTCTTTCCACTTATGCTAGCCGGTTCAACTAGACCAAATAGATCCATATGTAGCAGTTGCAATATCCTTGTTGAAGATGGACATGTCTTTTCTTTGAATGATGATTTGATATATTTTCCCTTCGACATGTGTCACATATACTCTCCTTCTTGTATACTAAGTCCGGAAGTCCTTCCACAAGATTACTTCGGCAAGCTTGTTGTTAGGAAATTTATTGTTTAGATTTTGATGAATGCCATGTAAAACTTAGAATAGGAAGTTGGCACCCCATTCTTGTTGTAAAATGCATTGTAATAAATAGGGTGGTCAAGCCGAGTTAAGTCGCCTACGCCAAACATGCAAGAGGACAACCGGAGACTAGAAGGAAGACTCCACGCGAGACATTTGAGTATGGCAAAGAAGAGTAGACGGGAACTCTATCGAAGAAGCGGTGAGATGCAACGGTGAGTGGAGTATCGGTCAAGTCAACTCAAGAAAAGCCAAGTCTCAAGTTGAAGTGACAAGAGTCATCCATGATTGGAAGTCGACTCTAAGTCACCTGGGGAAAGCAAAGAAATGCGGTCAAGTCGAGATAATCGAAAAAGATCCGTTGCACGACAAATCAAGAGAATTACTTAAACAAGTAATATCTCCATACCACCTTTCTCTCGAGTGCTCATCCCCCCAGAAGCGTGCAAGAGGAATGAACAATGGGAAGCACTACACCGTGTCGAACTCGGAAAGGTGAAAAAACAATTCATACGAGGAAATGGCAATTCCAAGGATCGCAACAAGACAAGCCAACGATCGCAAGTGACTTTCAAAAATAAGCCTATCTCTTCAACGGGCAAATTTTTGAAAGATCACTATAAAAGGCCGAGAAATGATTTTGAGAAGGGTAACGGACTGTAACCAAAAACGTTCAAGCAATTATTAGAATCGAAACGAAATATTCTCAATCCTCAAGCCTACACTACGAAGAACATCAATCCAACACTCACCGTGAAGGAAAGATAACTTCAATCGGTTGAAGAGGAAAATATCGAAAAATCAAGGGTCTACATTCCACGAAGGATTGTAGGAAGGTTCAAGGTCGAACCAAGTCTTAAGCTTTTGGAGGGCTTCGTGATCAAATCCAAAGAGCTTGAGCAAGTGGTCTGTAGTAGCAAGGCAAAGCCGGGCTGCCTGTGAAGAAGCTGTTCGAGTCGCACGAGAAGTCGGTGAGTGATCAAGGCGTCTCGGACTAAGTCCCAAAGGATCAAGTCATTTGTGTGATCAAGACTTGTATCCGGGACTGTTACCACTTTGTATACCGATCAATACCTAGTGGATTCCTCCAGGAGTTGGAGAAGAGAGGAGTAGAAGAATTACCCCATCTTCGAACCTCTATAAAAATTTCATTGTGTCATTTACATTTCAAAGACTTTAATTTTCGTGATCTTAATTGTTTAAATCACGATAAATTTGCTATCCACTTGATAATTTCTAAGTACTAAACCAAGCACTAAATCCTTGTTTAACCAAACTTAAGGGTGTTAAGTCTTCCAATAAAAACAAACCACTTGTTGAGTTAATTTAGACCCAACAAATGAGTTATTCCATCAACATTTCGATTGAGTCTGTTGAGAGACTAACTCTACCGATTAACTAAATTGGTCAGTCCACCCAGACACAAATGTGTGTAAGATCAACTCGAATATTTAAAAGGACTAAATCGAAAATTTGGTAAGGTTTATTCAACCCCCTTCTAAACCTTACACTTACACCCCTTGGGACCTACAAGTGGTATCGAGCGGTTGGTTCATTGAACCCTCCGCACCGGTTCTTGAACTAGATCTCCAAACTTTTCAAAGTCCGCTTTAGTACTTAAACTTTCAAAACTCTTTTTATCATTAAAAGTTATTATCATGGAAGCAAATTTGACACGCATCCCTATGTTCACTATTGAAGAATTTGATGATTGGAAAATTCAGTATGCAGTGCTCATCTATCAAAGATTACATGATGAGATGTGGATAGTGATAGAGGATGGGCCATCGCAAATCTTAAAGGTGAACACATTTGTAAGAAGAAAGGTTTGAAGGAGAAGAGGATGTTGCTCCTGCACAGTCATGGTTGAAAAACCAAGAACCGAATGGACAAATGATGACGAGTAAAAAGATACAACCTGGACAATGTAGCCAAGGACATCCTTTACAAAACCTGGACAAAGCCATGTTCAATAAAGTCAAATCATGCAAAACGGCTAAAGAAATGGGACAAGCTAACATTGATTTGTGAAGGCTCGTGAGCAAATCAAAGAAAACAAATTATCAAAGTGGCCGTCGACGTAAATTTGAGAACTTCAAAATGATCTCGGAGAAAACCTGGATCACCGGATGCTCGATTCACGTAAATCACCAACGAGTTATCCGCACTTGGAAAGGAATATACAGAAGGAAATGTGTTGAAAATCCTAAAAGTCTTCCAATTTGAATGGGAAATGAAGGTCATGGCACTAAGACATTCCATGGACCTATCAAAGACATCCAACCATGAACTATTCTCGACCTCAAAGCCTACGAGTTTGAATGAGAAGAAAACACCAGGAAGAGACAGATGTACCCAAAACAAGTGCTCTAATTGTTAAAGATGGGAAGAGAGCCGAGGTCAAAGAAGTCATTGATCCAAAAGAAATAGCCCCGATGGTTAAAAAAGTTCAACAAGTTCTTCAATAAGAACTACAAGAGAGGAAAGGGCGAATCTTCCGTAAGACACTCTACCTCCCTCCAAATCAAGGGAAGATAGACCAACCAAGAGAACAGATCATCAAAAAGTCTGAATATCAAAGGGTCGACAATCCAAGAATGGAAAGAGTCGATCAAAAGGTGAATATCTATCTGAATCGTAGACAACCAGGTCACTATGCCATTGATCGCTCATATCCTCGTAGTTAACAAATACAGAATGAAGAAAGAAAGGTCTTCGAGAGAAAGAAGACAAGAAAAGAAAAAGGCAATGATGGTGCGCAGAGATCGGCCAAAAACCAAGTCAAGAGAGACAGTGATTCGAGAGCAAAGTGAAGCCGACTACTCAAGTGACTCAAGAAGAAGCCCTGGTCCGCTTAATGGCCAAGGAACAAGATCAACTCCGACCAAGAAGATGAGGTACACTCCAACTCATCAAACTCGGACTCTAGTGATAGTGATCGTGACACACACACTTCATCACCCACTCGATCTTTATGATTCATTAGGCAAAATGATGAAAGATTTTGAACACATTAAATCCTCACACACACTACTAAATGAGGAAAACACTCTTACTCAGCTAAAAGCTAAATCTCACACTAAGAGAGCGGGTACTCTAAGTCAAATAGCCGATGAGAATGAAAGTTTAAAGGTTGAAAATGCTAAGTTAATAGCAGAAATAGTTGCCATAGAAAAGAGGGAGAATGACCTCAAAAATGTTATTGCCTCATTCACTAAGGCATCTAAATCATTAGATGATCTTATTATGAGTTAGAGAGAATGTGGAGACAAGACAAAGCTAGATTTAACTCTCTCGTGATATGTCAAACTTCAAGAGTAATTTTGGAAAAAGGATCTTCAAGCAATGAAGAGTCTAAAAATCTAAAACTCTAAATGTTGCACACACATTCACTCCAAAGCACAATTACAAGCAAACTGGCCTTGGTTATAAAGGAAAAGAAAAAAAGCCGATTGAGTGCTGAAAGGACAAATGAGAAGATATTCACCGAGTTCCTCAAAGAAACTCCAAACAGAAAATACTGTAAAGAAAGAAGCAGAGCTACCAAAACCCCAGAAAATCCATAAAAGAAATACATATGATGGGAATGGTAGAAAATATCCAAGCCAAGCCGATTGGAATAATGTAAACTATCAAAGATAGACTTATGGAATATAAGCCCAAATGGCAAAGGCCTAGAACTCAAAGAAAGGCCATTCCAAAAGTATAAGAGCTTTCATCAAAGACACATATGCACCTAGGCACTACACTCGAGACACCACAATTACCCAAAGAAGGCGATTGCTAAAACTTATACACAGCATACGACAAAAGAGACAAATTTGTATGAACCTAGAATCCCCAAGCAATTTGCCGTAATTAATTATGATTATGGCATCGATAGATGGCAACCCCTTAGAGTCAAATCATTTGGCTATAAGTTGGTTGGATCATCTTACAATTCTAACCCCTCAGACCTGCGGACAAGTATGGGTACCTAAAACTAAATTTCCTTGATTGCAGGTTCAAGAGCAGTGAGTGCCAAGGAACCTGGTATATGGATAGTGGTCGTTTCCGGATATATGACAGAAATAAGAAAAATCTGTCAAAATTCAAGGAAGTTAAAGGAGCAAAAGTCATATTTGGAGGAAATGAAGCTCCAGGTGAAATAAGAGGCATTGGATCCGTCAAGAGGAACGGATTAGAAATCACAGATGTTGCATATGTCGAAGGACTCAACTTCAACTTGCTAAGCATAAGTCAACTCTGTGACAAGGGCTATAATGTTGGATTCAACATGGGTGTATGCCAAATCAAGGATACTAAATCGAATGAAGTTGTGTTGCAAGGATGCGCACAAAAGAACATGTATGTAGTAGATTGGTCAACCGCTACACACAAAGACTTGTCTATTGGCAAAGAGCACAATTGAATCAAGTTGGCCGTGGCACAAAAAGCCGAGTCACCCGAATTTCAAAACGATTAACAAGCTTGCGTAGTAGTCTTGTGGAAGGACTTCCGACTCGATTATACAAGAAGGAGAGTATATGTGATGCATGTCGGAAGGGAAAACAAATCAAATCTTCATTCAAAGAAAAGACATGTTCATCTTCAACAAGAATATTGATCGCTACATATGGATCTATTTGGCCCAAGTGGAACCAAGCCAAAGATAAGTGGAAAGAAATACACCTTGGTGGTGGTAGATGACTACTCAAGATATACATGGACAATATTCATGTGTAAGAAGAAAGAAATTCTACGTAAACTACCACGGTGATGAAGAGGATCCAAAACGAGAAGAGCCAAACCATTATCAAAATAAGATCGGGAGAGGAAGGAACCGAGTTTGTCAATGGAATAATAACTCAAGATTGTATTGAAAATGGTATTGGTCATGAACTATCGCCAGCAAGGACTCCCGTTGAGAATGGAGTTGCGAGAAAGAAAAGAACTCTCAAAGAAGCGGCAAGGACCATGTTAGTGAAGCAGGTTACCAAAAAGATTTTGGTCAAGCAATCAACACAAACTTGCTACACTCAAAACAGGATGTATGATAAAACAGACGGTGACAAAGACTCCTATGAGATTTGGATCGAAGAAAACCAAATATTGCATATTTCAAAATATTTGGATGTAAATGCTTCATCCACAACAATGGCAAAGACAATCTAAAGGCTTTCGATGCTAAAGCCGATGAAGGTATCTTCTTGGGATACTCGGTGAAAGCAAAGCCTACAGCAGTACTCAACAAAAGGACTATGGTTGCGAAGAATCCATTCATGTGGTATTTGATGAGCCAAATGTAAATGGAGAAGACATTGAAGAGTCACCGATAAGTCAATCATCCAACCATACGTAAGAGTCCTATCTTTCAAGTCAAGCCGGAATTATAAACTCGGAAGAAGATGAGATAGTGAATCTCAAAAACAATTGGAAATTTTGCAAGCTAAGTGATTACGAGAGAGTCGAACACAAAGAACACAACCGCAAGACGATCAATCCGCCTAACTTACTCCAACTCGATGTAAGATGGCCGAGAGACCATCCACGTAACTTGTCATTGGAGATATAAGAGAAGGTGTCAAAACAAGATCCTTAACTCAACAAGAAGCCATGTTCACATGCTTTATCTCGCAAATAGAGCCCAAAGATGTGTTACAAGAATTGACGACACACATTGGATTCAAGCTATGCAAGAAGAGTCGAATCAGTTTGAAAGAAATAAAGTATGGGAATTAGTTCAAAGACCCACACATCAAAATGTTATTGGTACTAAATGGGTGTTCGTAAACAAGATGAACGAGGAAGGTTCGTGGTAAGAAACAAGGCAAGACTAGTAGCCAAAGGATATTGCCAAGAAGGAGGAATAGATTTTGATGAAACATTTGCTCCTCGTAGCAAGATTGGAAGTTATAAGGATGTTTCTTGCCTATGCAGACTCACAAGAATTTCATTGTATATCGATGGATGTAAAAAGTGCATTCCTAAATGGTTTATTGGAAGAAGAAGTGTATGTTGAACAACCTCCAGGATTTGAGCAGTAAGACTCTTGGAGATAAGGTATACAAACTCAAGAAAGCCTTGTATGGATTGAAAGAGGCACCGAGCATGGTATGATACTTTGTCACAATTCCTAATGAAAATGGATTCACAAAAGGAAAAGTAGATAGAACACTTTTCTTAATTCAAGACAAAAAGAGTATATCTTGCTTGTTCAAATATATGTGGATGACATCATTTTTGGATCCACAAACAAAGAGTCATGGTGAAAATTTTCGGACCTCATGCAAAGTAAATTTGAAATGAGCATGATGGGAGAGCTAACATTCTTCCTTGACTCCAAGTGAAACAATCAAGGATGGAACCTTCATAAGTCAAACAAAATACACCAGAGACTTAATGAAGAAATTTGGTATGGAGGAGAAGTCTTCGTGAAAATACCAATGAATACATCGATCAAAATGGACATGGATGCAGATGGCAAGCCTCAGTAGATCAAACAAGATACAGAGCACTTATTGGATCATTGCTCTATCTTACAAAGAAGCAGCCGGACATCACCTTTGTTGTAGGTGTATGTGCAAGATTTCAATCGCTCCAAAAGAGAGCCATATGACAAAGAAGCCTAAGAGAATATTGAGATACTTGAAAGGAAGCCAAGAAGTTGGCTTATGGTATCCAAAGGAAGGTGGATTCAAGCTAATTGGCTATTCAGACTCGACAATCCGATGCGAGTTGATGAAAAAGCACCTCGTGCACATGTCAAATGCTAGGAAACAAAGCTTATTTCCTGGTTTAGCAAGAAGCAAAATTCAATAGCCACCTCTACAACCAAGCGGAATACATAGTCATGCGGGCAATGTTGCAGCCCAAGTCCTATGGATGAGACAAAGAACTAAGAGACTATGAAGTTGAGGAAAAGAAATTCCAATCATGTGTGATAACACAAGTGCAATTGCAATCACTCAAAATCCCGTGTTGCACTCAAGAACAAAGCATATCGATGTCGATATCACTTCATAAGAGATCATGTTGAAAAGAAGGACATCATCTTGGAATATATCTCAACCGATAAACAATTGGCCGACATCTTCACAAAACCATTATGTGAGTCAAGATTTGAAGAACTCAAACATGAGTTAGGGTTAATTGAGTGAGCCGACACTCGGAAGAATCAAAGAAAAGAAATGGAACACTAAAAGGGAAAAAGAGTTGAACTCACAAATCGCTAAGTAAATCACATTTGTATTGGAAAGACAAATATACCAAGTCACCGTTAGCCGAGTCACTAAGAGAATCGTGAGAAGAAGAGTTAAATCGCCTAAGGGATGCCGAGTCACTTATGAGCAAAGTGACAAAAACGCAAATGCTTTTTACTAAGTGGGAATGTTTTTAAGAATGACGTCAAGATAATGATGATGTGTACGACATAAAGCCGCACACCAAGCTTATGATTGGATATAAATGCCGCCGCATTAAATACGAGACATTAAATGCTAAATAAGCGTGCAAAATCTAAACCGCTGATTTCGATCACATTTCAAAACCACCCGCACGCCCTTTCATAAACCATACTTAAACCATTTTTGTCCGCTTTCTCTCACACACTACCAAAACTGTTCATTTTCTCTCTCGAAGCAAAGGCAAAAATCTTCTCAAAACCCTATCTATCTTCAAATCAATCTCTAAGTTTTCTTCGATAAAATCCTCGAAAAATGGCACCAACCTATGATTTTGTCAAGTTAGGAAAGCAAATCCACACCGGTCCCATCGTGGATTTCGACGGCATGGTGAAACAGAGGTCCGATGACACCCTAGTGAAGAAAATCGCCGAGAAATTGGAAACGCCTGGGCTGAAATCGCTTTCGACGATCCGGAATATCCGATGACCTATGTGGAGGAGGTCGCACGATTCTACGTGAATGCCGAGATTCACGATGAAGGGATAAAGTCATCTGTTCACGGAAAGCGGCTCACCATCTCTCGCCAAGGATTTGGTCAACACGCGCCACTACCAACGGAAGGAGCATCGAAATTAGCGAAGCCGATGTAAACCTGGCTCCTGGGAAGGAAATAGCCAAGCTCGACTATACCGATAAAATAATTTACACAAAGAAACAAGAGACTATCAAGGAGGATTATCACAAGCTATTGGACATAGTTGCCAAATGCATTGACATCAAATTTGGCGACTTTGACCAATGTCAAAAGCAAAGTTGATCGTGATGGCGCGATCATTGAAGAAAGGAAAATAAAATCGGGCCGAGTTTGTCTACGCAGACTATGCCATAATGTAGGGAACAAATCCTTCAAGGAAGATGGCACATTTGGAGGATCCCTCAGATATGGCCCGGTGATTGGCCGGATGATGGAGGTGAAAGAGTCCTCTTAGACATGGAAAGGTGTTCCATGTTAACAAGAGGATGTTCAGATCAAACCCTCTCGGCGCACGTAAGAGAGCCTACGCCAAGAGAGCGACACGAGTGAGGGGGAATCGGTGACCAAGATACAATCTGACTATTTCCTCTCCACCAAAGAAGAAAGCCGCCCCGCGGTTGCTAAGAAGATCTGCTCTCCCGCAAAGAAAGAAAGTCAAACTCGCTCCCGCTCGCAGAAGAGTCACACCGCCTCGCAGCCGTGTCTCCTGTGCCCCAAGCAGCTAGCGGTCGAGAAGGACTCTCAAATACCTTCTCCGATCGTCAAAAAGAGGAGAATCGATAAGTCAAGATGGCCAGCTCCGTAAGAAAACACTAGCAAGACGCCCCCACCCCAAGACTCGAAGAAAGAATCGTCAACCGTAAATCCCTCGGTACAAACTAGAAGACGAAGAAGAATCATCAAGCGCTCCGAGCTTGAAAAACCGGCCGAGTCGCCCACTCCTAGAACAAATACTTAAATCGCCAAGCGATCGAGTCCCAGATGTAATTGATGAAACAGCTAAGTCTGCAAGGCGATCGCAGAGGCAAACTCAAGAAATAGTTGTAGTCCGCGCGGTGAGACAAGAAGAAGCCGATAGAGCCGATAGTGATGTGATGATCCTATCTCCACCTTACCCGGACATCCAAAATCATCTGCGTGAGTGGAGGAAATGGAAATTGAGTAAATCAAGGGACCGGCCCAACGGCCCGAGTTTATAGAAGAAGAAGAGGAATTGTTAAACTTCCTTCGCCTAACCACCGTGATCCAAAGATCGGATGAAGACAATCGCACGAGATATCCCGCAGATCTTCAAGGACAAGGAGAAGGAAAGACAAGCAGAGGAAGCCGAGGCACGTGAGAAGGCCAAAGATCTCGCCCTATCTCCCGCACCACGAACACACACATCCTCTCCCTTGATGTCTTATCTCGACAGTGATGAGGATCCGGACTGTTGTCGCCACGTAAGAGTTGCAAATGCAGCAAGCATTGCACGAATCCGTAATCCTTCACGAGCAAATATTGATGGAGGGACCAGGAGAGTCCTCCAACAACACACCGAAATTGATCCAATGGGAGTGGTTCAGCAAATCGCCCGTTGTTGTTCCGCCACCACTTCCCACTCACTCGCAAGAAGGCAATAAGGGAATTGGCGATAAATGGGATAGTGGGGACCCCAAAGTCGAGCTAACCCCTATTGAAGGTGTTTTACCACCTTCCCCAACTACTGAACACTCAATAGAAACAGCCGGGAGTTTGGAGACGAGTGACCCATTCCAAGTCACTCGGTGGTGCGCCCGGGGGGAAACTCCCTCCACCGCAGCAAGGTCGGAGAATGTTGCGATGACTCAACAACGAATCCAGGAGGCGAAGTGGAGGAAGTACAAACACTAAACGAACAGCAAGTTGTCATCAACGAAGATCGACGATTGAGACTGCTTTGGTGAGGTGCCAATCGCTCTGAAGGCTAATGACGCTGGCGATGCAATCGAGGCACGAGGAAGGAACAACCCTGGGAGTTAACACTGGCGGTGAAAGTGCAATCCATGGGGTTGAGACTCCAATGGATGCCACCACATAAGACCCTAAGACATACCGACACTGTCGAAAGGGAGGTCCAGAGCCCTCGCAGTCAAGATCTGCAGGAAGTAATGAAGGCCCACGGGAGGTTGAGACTTCCCGGGGTAAAGAAGTCAAGTAGAGAACATCCCTCCCACTATCATCGACCCATCCGAAAAAGGAGATAAGCGCTTCATGAATCCCAGGATAATCCCGATGTAACCTTTCGGGATTAGAAGGCGACTTAAGAAGAAGCCGTTCGAGTCATTCCCCGTGATGACTCCAAAAGACTGTTTGTGGATGTTCAAAGCTCAAGCAAGTCCGATCCCAAGACTACTCGTCAAACCTTTAATTTTGATGATGAGCCACCAATGGAAATCTCATCATCATCCGATGACGCTCGATAAAGGCCGAGGACCAGTCCACTCAATTGGAGAAACCAATTGAGACCAACGAAGCCGTTGAGACACCGAGGCTCGAAGAAGTCGGGTCCACTTCACAAAAGACCCCAGTGAGACAGAGTCCACCGCGCAGCTCCCCAAGTCGCAAAGAGTTCGACTCAAAAGGAACTTCACGCGCACCTCTCATCATTGAACAAATAATGATTGGCCGTGATGATTCCTTTATAGAATCTTTTGTTTTCTCTGAGGTACCGGACCTCCTCGAAGAGTTAGAGAACGAGCTCGCATGCTTCCATAGACCAGCTCCGTTATTCCATCGGTACCATTGTTCCGGTGACATGACTTTGACGTTTGCATGGCCATCACCGCAACGGAAGAATCGGCTAAAGTCCGCAAGTGTTCAAGGCATTATTTGCTCGAGATTGAACGGATGGAGAGGCATCGGCCTCTATGGACATGCGATCGACAACAGAGATGCCAATCTTCTGGCCGACTTAAGAGGCATAACAATCGGGACGTGAATGGTGGCAAAAGAAAGAACAAACAATGTGTGGAACAAGTTAGATACTTCAGGACATTGTTCAACAAAGCATTGTATGGAGAGCCGAGAATGCCGATGCAAAAACGAAGTTGAGAGAACACATTGAGCACATGCATGAAGCTTACATGCCGAGATAAAGTCGCTGCGTGAGCAAAATAAGAGTGATCTATAGCGTTTGGAAGAAAACATGAATAGAAAATTCAGCCTTCTCATCACGGCCGAGATGAAGCTAATTTCAGCAGAGTCCAACGCTACTCGATTCGAATTTCGTGATGCATACTCGCGCGGACTGAGACGAACTCGACTATCGCCAGGCTCGACTTCCCGCTTGCCAAGATGTTTCCGTGCGTTCCTCTCTCCTTTGATGATGCCAAAAAGGGGAAGAGGAATACCTTAAAGCACGAAGAGATCCGAAGCCGAAAAAGAGGATGCATTGCGAAGGGAAAGACGGTGATGAGGAAGTTACTGAAACAAAAGAAAGGAAAATCGTTGAGGGGGAAGGATCGAAAGATGTGACCTTGATGATTGCACAAACCCCCAACAAGGTCTTGTCGGTGACATTATCGAAAGAAACTCCCGGTGACTCCGCCACCCAACACTGCTATATCTATGGTTGAAAAGAGAAAGACAATTGAAGCAGGGGATGGAGGAAGTGGAAGGAAGAATGGATGCCCGGGTTATGAACATCTTGAAACAACATGGAGGCATTCCAAAGAGATAGAGACACTTATGCCATCTCGGATGTCGGGACAGAGCCACGATCAGTTGATGAATTTAAAACACTCGATCTCAAGGATACTTTGCAAATATGTCATGGCTCAAGCTTGGGACTTGATCGGGAAAAGTGGTCTCACGTTATGTGAAGAAGCCGACAGCAAAGCAGACTACCGATCACTCACTTGGTCACTCCGCCGGTCACTCACCGAGAAGAAGAACCCCAAGACAATACACGCCTGCAGGTAGAGGAAGAAGCGTGGTGGAGGAAGAGGTTTGGACCCAGGCCTCCGCCCAAAAACATTGAATACGTAGATCCGGCAAGAAAGGAGGGATCTATCTTTGGCTGGTCTTGACCAAATAGCAAATTTGCAAGTGGCTAAAAGTAATGTTGAGTATGCGAAAAGAATAGAAGAAGAAAACAAGAGACAAACTCAGCTATGGGAGGAAAGACAAGAGAGATTAAGAAGAGATGAAGCTGCCAGGAAGGCATATGAAAAGAAGAAGAAGGCGGTGACGATGAAAAAAGAAGAAGAAGAGCGTAAGATCTTTGAACAAGATGAAAGAAGGAGACAATGAAGGAGATGAAGTGTTGTTGTCCACCCTTCATGTATTTTATGATGTAAATACATACTATGTAAGTTTTCCGCAATAAAGCTATAAATTCTTTATTTTTCGTGTAGACAAATGTTTGCTCGATACACCTTGTAAACAAATTGTGTAAAAGAACAAGAATGTTATGATCAATAAAAAGATTGATTCTACGCATACATTCTATGTGAATACACTATATGTATGTATCTTTGCTATTTGCATTTTTGAATGGTTTAAGTTTTGGCATCATCAAAAAGGGGGAAATTGTTAGGAAATTTATTGTTTAGATTTTGATGAATGCCATGTAAAACTTAGAATAGGAAGTTGGCACCCCATTCTTGTTGTAAAATGCATTGTAATAAATAAGGCTGGTCATTTGAGTTAAGTCGCCTACGCCCAAACATGCAAGAGGACAACTGGAGACTAGAAGGAAGACTCATTGCGAGACAACCGAGTATGGCAAAGAAGAGTAGATGGGAACTCTCATCAAGAAGCGGTGAGTGGAGTATCGGTCAAGTCAACTCAAGAAAAGCCAAGTCTCAAGTTGAAGTGACAGAAGAGTCATCCATGATTGGAAGTCGACTCTAAGTCACCGGGGAAAGCAAAGAAATACGGTCAAGTCGAGATAATCGAAAAAGATCCGTTTACGTAAATCAAGAAAATTACTTAAACAAGTAATATCTCCATACCACCTTTCTCGAGTGCTCAATCCCAGGAAGCGTGCAAGATGAATGAACCAATGGGAAGCACTACACCGTGTCGAACTCGAAAAGGTGAAAAAAACAATTCATACGAGGAAATGGCAATTCCAAGGATCGCAACAAGACAAGCCAACGATCGCAAGTGACTTTCAAAAATAAGCCTATCTCTTCAACGGGCAAATTTTTGAAAGATCACTATAAAAGGCCGAGAAATGATTTTGAGAAGGGTAACGGACGTAACCAAAAACGTTCAAGCAATTATTAGAATCGAAACTGAAATATTCTCAATCCTCAAGCCTACACTACGAAGAACATCAATCCAACACTCACCTATGAAGGAAAGATAACTTCAATCAGTTGAAGAGGAAAATCTTGAAAAATCAAGGGTCTACATTCCACGAAGGATTGTAGGAAGGTTCAAGGTCGAACCAAGTCTTAAGCTTTTGGAGGGCTTCGTGAACAAATCCAAAGAGCTTGAGCAAGTGGTCAGAGTAGCAAGAGTACCGCCTGCCGTGGAAGAAGCCGAGTCGTCACGAGAAGCCGGTGAGTGATCAAGGCGTCTCGGGATCGAGTCCCAAAGGATCAAGTCACTTTGTGTGATCAAGACTTGTATCCGGATTGTTACCACTTTGTATATCTCGATCAATACCTAGTGGATTCCTCCGGGAGTTGGAGAAGAGAGGAGTAGAAGAATTACCCCATCTTCGAACCTCTATAAAAATTTCATTGTGTCATTTACATTTCAAAGACTTTAATTCCTCGCATCTTAATTGTTTAAATATCTTTGATAAATTTGCTATCCACTTGATAATTTCTAAGTACTAAACCAAGCACTAAATCCTTGTTTAACCAAACTTAAGGGTGCTAAGTCTTCCAATGAAAAACAAACCACTGATTGAGTTAATTTAGACCAACACGGTGAGTTATTCCATCAACAAACTCGTTGAGTCCATTTGAGAGACTAACTCTAATGATTAACTAAATTGGTTGTCCACCAGACACAAATTATGTAGTATCAACTCGAATATTTAAAAGGACTAAATCGAAAATTTGGTAAGGTTTATTCAACCCCCTTCTAAACCTTACACTTACACCCCTTGGGACCTACACTTGTTAATCGTTTTGAAATTCGGGTGACTGACTTCTTGTGCCACAAACCAACTTGATTCAATTTGTGCTCTTTGCTAATAGACATGTGCTTGGTGTTGCGCTTAACCAATCCACGACATACATGTTCTTTTGTGTCGCATCCTTGCAACACAACTTCATTTGATTCAAGATCCTTGATTTGGCATATATCCATGTTAAATCCAACATTATAACCCTTGTCACGAGTTGGTCGATGCTTAGCAAGTTGAAGTTGAGTCCTTCAACATATGCAACATCCGTGATTTCTAATCCATTTTTCTTGATGGATCCAATGCCTCTTATTTCTCCCGGAGCTTCATTTCCTCCAAATATGACTTTTGCACCTCGACTTCCTTGAATTTTGACAGATTTTTCTTGTTTCTGTCATGTGTCCGGGAATAAAGAACTATCCATGTACCAGGTTCCTTGGCACTCATTTGGTCCTTGAACCTCGCAATCAAGGAAATTAAGTTTTAGGTACCCATACTTGTCCGGGTCCCGAGGAGTTAGTGTTGTAAGATGATCCAACCAACCTATAGCCAAATGATTTGACTCTAAGGGGTTGCCATCTATTAGTCCCATAATCATAATTAATTTTGGCAAATTGCTTAGGTGTTCTAGGTTCATACAAATTGTCTCTTTTGTCGTATGCTGTGTATGTGGTTTAGCAATTGCCTTCTTTGGGTAGTTGCGATGTCTCCGAGTGTAGTGCCTAGGTGCATATGTGTGCCGATGAAAGCTCTTATACCTTTGGAATGGCCTTTGCCGAGTTCTAGGCCTTTGCCATTTGGGCTTATATTCCATAGGTCGTTCCGATAGTTCACATTATTCCAATCACTTGGCTTGGGTATTTTCTACCATTCCCATCATATGTGTTTCTTTTATAGAACTTGGGGTTTTTGGTAGCTGTTTCTTCTTTACTGAGTATTTCTGTTTGGAGTTTCTTTGAGGAACTAGCCGATTTCTTCTCATTGTCCTCTCAAAGACACTCAACTGGCCGTATTCCTTTTCCTTTATAACCAAGCGCAGTTTGCTTGTAATTGTGCTTTGGAATAAATGTGTGTGCACCATTTGGAGTTTGGGATTTTTGAGATACTTCATTGCTTGAAGATCCTTTTTCCAAAATCACTTTTGGAGCTTGACATAGCACAGAGGAATTAAATCATAAGCCTGTCTTGTCTCCACATTCTCTTTGACTCATAATAAGATCATCCAATGATTTAGATGCCTTAGTGAATGAGGCAATTACATTTTTGAGGTCATTTTCCTCTTTTCTATAGCAGCAATTTTTGCTATTAGTTTAGCATTTTCATTTTTAGACTTTCATTCTCATCAGCTATTTGACTTAGGGTACTCGGCTCCTTAGTCAAATTTGTGAGTTTGGCATTGAGTAGGTTGTTTTCCTCATTTAGTAGTGTGTGTGATGATTTAATGTGTTCAAAATCTTTCATCATTTTGCCTAATGAATCATAAAGATCAGTGGGTGATGAAGTGTGTGTGTCACATCACTATCACTAGAATCGAGTGTGATCGGTTAGAGTGTACCTCATCTTCTTGGTCAAAGTTGGTCTTGTTCCTTGGCCACCAAACAGATCAAGGCTTCTTCTTCAGAGTCACTTGAGTAGTCGCCTTCACTACTCTCGAATCAATTGTGTCTCTTGACTTGGTGTCTCAGCAGATCTCTGCAGCCCAACATTGCTTTTTCTTTTCTTGTCTTCTTTCTCTCAAGACCTTTCTTTCTTATTCATTCTTGTATTTGTTGACTACAGGATATGGACAATCAATGGCATAGTGACTGGTTGTCTGCAGTTCAAAGATAGATTTTCAACCTTTTGATCACTCTTTCCATTCTTGGATTGTCACCCTTTGATATTGACTTTTTGATGCTCGTTCTCTTGGTTGGCCTATCTTCCCTTAACTTGGAGGGAGCGAGTGTCTTCTGGAGGATTCGCCCTTGCTTCTCTTGTAGTTCTTATTGAAGAACTTGTTAAACCTTTTAACCATCGGGCTATTTCCTCTTGGTCAATGACTTCTTTGACCTCGGCTCTCTTGCCATCCTTAACAATTAGAGCAAGCGGTTTTAGGCACAAACTGTCTCCTCTTGGTCTTTTCTTCTCACCAAATTCGTAGGCTTTGAGATCCGAGAATAGCTCATGGTTGGATGTCTTGGATAGGTCCATGGAATGTCTTAGTGCCAAGACCTTCATGTCCCATTCATTTGGGAGACTTTTTAGAATCTTCATACACATTTCCTTCTGTGTATATTCTTTTCCAAGTGCGAGATAGCTCATTGGTAATTTCGTGAACCGAGCATCCAGTTTATCCAAGGTCTCTCTCTGCGATCATTTTGAAATTCTCAAATTTACGTACAACAACCGATAGTTTATTTTCCTTGATTTGCTCGAGCCTTCACAAATTAATGTTAGCTTGTCCTGCATTTCTTTAGCCGTTTTGCATGATTTGACTTTGTTGAACATAACTTTGTCCAAGGTTTTGTAAAGAATGTCCTTGGCCACATTGTCCAAGTTGTATCTTTTTGTCATCATTTGTCCATTCGGCTCTTGGTTTTTCAACCATGGTAGTCCGGGAGCAAAGATCCTCTTCACCTTCACAGCAGCTCTCCTTACATACTGTGTTCACTTTTAAAATTTGCAGTGGCCCATCCTCTATCACTATCCACATCTCATCATGTAATCTTGATAGATGAGCCCGCATACGAATTTTCCAATCATCAAATTCTTCAATTGTGAACATAGGGATGCGTGTCAAATTTGCTTCCATGATAATAACTTTTGATGGTAAAAAGAGTTTTGAAAGCTTAGGTACTAAAACAGACTTTGAAAAATTTGGAGATCTAGTTCAAGAACTGTGCGGAAGGCTCAATGAACCAACCGCTCCGATACCACTTGTAGGTCCCAAGGGGTGTGAGTGTAAGGTTTAGAGGGGGTTGAATAAACCTTACCAACTTTTCAATTTAGTCATTTTAAATATTCGAGTTAATACTTCACAGTTGAGTCCTTGATGGACATCTAAGTTAGTTAATCACAGAGTTAGTCACTCAACGGACTGACTGAGCCGTTGATAGAATAACTCAAATTGTTTTGACTAAAAGACTTAACTTGATCGTGATTAGTTTTCATTGGAAGACTTAACACCCTTGAATTTGATTAAGTTTGTTTTAATACTTGGTTTTAGCACACAGTTGATTATCAATGGATAGCAAATTTATCAACAGATATAACAAGAAGATGCGAGAATTTAAAGTGTTGAATTGTAAATGACACAATAGATTTTATAGAGGTTCAAGATAGGGTAATTCTTCTACTCCTCTCTTCTCCAACTCCTGGAGGAATCCACTAAGTATTGATCAATATATAGAGTGGTTAACAAGTCCGATACAAGTCTTGATCACACAACTAACTTGATCCTTCGGGACTCGACCGAGATGCCTTGGTCACTTAGTCAAGCTTCTCGCACGACTCGGCCTTCTTCACAGGCGGTGACTTGCTACTACGACTCACTTGCTCAAGCTTCTTGGATTTGATCACGAAGCCCTCCAATAACTTGAGACGGTTCGACCTTGAACCTTCCTACAATCCTCCGTGGAATGTAGACCCCTTGATTCATCAAAAGCTTTCTCTTCAACTCGATTGAAGTTATCTTTCCTTCACGGTGAGTGTTGGATTGATTTCTTCGTAATGTAGGCTTGAGGATTGATCTTGAATGACTAGAGAATGTTTTAGGTTACAGATTCAAATATTTGCTTGAATGTTCGTGGTTCGGGTTGTCAAGGTCACCTTTTCTCAAATAAACTCCTCGGCCTTTTATAGTGTTCTTTTGAAAATTTGCTCGTTGAAGAGATAGCTTATTTTCAAAAGACACTTGTGGTCGTTGGCTTGTCTTGTTGCGATCCTTGAATTTACGTTTCCTCGTATGAACGATTCTTGACTTTTCGTAGTTCGACATGGTGCGAGCTTCCCATTGGTTTATTCCTTTTGCACGCTCGAACGAGCACTTCAAGAAAGGTAGCATGGAGGTATTACTTGTTTAAGTAATTCTCTTGATTTCTCGCGGCAACGGATCTCTTCAGATTATCTCGACTTGATCGCATTTCCTTGCCTTCCCAGGTGACTTAGAGTCACTTCCTATCATTGGATGACTCTTGTGTCACTTCAACTTGAGACTTGGCTATCTTGAGTTGACTTGACCGATACTTTACTCTGTTTGTATCTTGATCGAGTGCCCGTCTTCTCTTCTTTGCCATACTCGTTGCCTTGCGGCGGAGTTTCCCTTCCTCGGGTCTCCAATTGTCTTCTTGCATGCTTAGGCATAGCCGACTTAACTCACTCGACCAGCCCTATCTATTACAATGCGCTTTACAAGAAAAATGGGGTGTCAACATCCTATTCTAAGTTTTACATGGATTCATCAAAATCTACAAAATAATTTCCCAACAATCTTCTTCATCACTTTCATCATTGGATATCCTTTCAACACCCGAGGCTTCATTGAATTTGACGTGAATTGACTCCTCGACCACCATGCTTGTTTTGTTATAAACCCGATATGACTTACTCTTGGTCGAGTACCCCATAAAAATTCATTCATCGACCTTAGGCCTTAGGATCAAGTTTGTCTAATTGATCCTTAGTATTCAAAATAAAACACATGCAACCAAATATTTTGAAATAACTAATATTGGAGTTCTTCCTTTCCAAAGCTCATATAGTGTATTGTTTAACTTAGGACGAAGATATACCCGGTTTATGACATAGCAAGCGGTGTTGACGGCTTCCGCCCAAAAATATTTTGTAAGTGAAAATTCATTGAACATGGACCAAGCATATTTCTTGAAGTGTTCAATTTTTCCTTTCGACAACACTATTTTGTTTTGGAGTTCTCGAGTGAAAAATTATGTGCATACCCCTTGGTTTCACATAATATTCTAAAATCACCATCAAATTCTCCTCCTCGGTCACTCCTTATAGATTTAATCGTATCTTCTTTTTCATTCTCTATAAGTCTACACAACTTAACAAACTCATTAAAGGCATCACTTTTATTTGTAAGAAAAATAGTCCAAGTATATATCTAGAAAAATCATCAACTATAACAAATGTATAATGTTTTCCACTTAGACTTTCGGTGTCAATATCCCCATACAAATCAAGATGAAGTAATTGTAGAGGCTTGGTTGTGGTAATTTCATTTTTGTCTTAAAACTACTTTTAACTAATTTGTTCTTTTGACAAGTGCCACATAAGCCAAGTCGCTTATACCATAAACTTGTTAAATCATTATTGGCGACAAGACAAGAAATATTTTGATTAACCAAATCACTTGTGCAATTTTGTAAAGATTGTTTTCTAATTGCTTCACAAATAATTTTATCATTTTTGAGAATAAGGCATTTTCCTTTATTAAAAATAACCTCATAACTAGGATCACAAAGTTGGCTTACATTTATCAAATTGAACTTAAGCCCTTCTACCAATAAAATATTACTAAGAGAGAAAGAAGAGTTACTAATTTCTCTATTTCCAAGAATTTTTCCTTTATCATTCTCGAACATGACTATGCCTTCTTCTTGGAGCTTAATGTTGGTAAAAAGTTCTCTCTTTCAGTCATATGGCGTGAACACCCGCTGTCCACGAGCCATTTTGAATCTTCTCGAATTGTTATAGTCCCTAACACCTACAAATAAATCATTGTTAGGTACCTTATAATTTTGGTGTCCATGGGGTTAGTCTTAAGACCTTTGGGTCTTCAATAATGGCTATAGCTATCTCTAAGTTTACAATCATTAGCAAAATGTCCATTTTTACCACAATAAAAGAAAGTAATAATGTTAGGACTACTAGCACGTATGAAAGTCGGAACTTGGTTATTTTTCTTAGAAATAGTTTGAAAAGGTTTGTAACCAAGTCCTAGTTTGGAATGCTCACTTCTTGTGCACAAAGAATTTTTGTAACTTTATTTGTACTCAAATTAAAATGTTGCACATTCTTTTGCAAATTTTCAATTTTTTTGTGAGCATTTGTTTATCGGAATCGAGATTATGGACTTTTGTAAGAGTAATAGCATGAGCATGATCAAGTGATTCATAAGAAGTAAATAATTTATCATTTTCTAATTTAAGCTCTTTATACTCCTTTTTCAAAATCTTGTATTTGCAAATCATATGTCTAAATTCATTTTGCAATTCATCATAATCACATTGTAATTCATCAATTAAAGAAGAAGATGAATAATTAGAGCGTACCTCGTTGTTTTCATCATTTATGGCCATGAGACCATGTTCGCTTCTTCTTCTTTGTCGGATGTGGCAAGGAGCTCATCCCATATTTTGGCTTCCGCATTTAGAGCCTTCTTTTTTGGAAAAGGCTTTTTCTTCTTTTTCTCCTCTTCCGCTAATTTTTGGTAATGGCTATAAAGTGCCCAGGTTTTCCGCATTTAAAGCAAAGAGTTATCTCTAGTTTTTCTTGCCTTATTTTTATTTATAAATTTGGCAAACTTTCGAACAAGGGCGGGGTTTCCTCATCCTCCTCGTCACTAACATCATAAATATTATTTGAATTTGAAGCAAGACTTTTAGGAATAAGTTGCGTACCCGATTGAGAGGTGGATGGTTTGGAATTCTTCCTTTCTTTGAGATAGACTTCATATATGAGAAGATTTCCAATAAGCTCATCAAACTTGAGAGTTTCAAGATTTTGAGCTTATGTAATTGCCGTTATTTTTTTCGGACCAAGAACCGGGAAGAGCATTTAAGACTTTTGGTTACGTTTTCTTCTTTGGAGATGACTTTTCCAAGTGCCACAAGAGGATTGACTATGGTGTCAAGCCTTTCCACCATTTTTCAAATACCTTCACCTCGAGCATTATGAAGCTTTCAATATCTTTAACAAGCATCAAGCATGGTTTTTCTAGCTTGTTTAACCTTTTTAGTGCCTTCATAAATAGTTTCTAATTTCTCCCAAATTTCATGAGTGGCCTTATCCTCGAATTCTATCATATTCGGTAGCCATTTTCATTGAATTCCTTCAAGCTTTTGAGAACCGTGGTTCCATCCTCCATTTTCTTTGTTGGTTGAGCAATTACTTCGATGATCGCATTCCAAATATCAAATCCGCACCCTTGTAGGAAGCATTCCATCTTATCCTTCCAAAAGGCATAATCGTTGGCATCGAAGAGTGGTGGCTTGTTGGTGGAGGCGTCGGTGATGAGGTAGCTTTCGTTCGTAGCCATGGATCTCCTCTTTACTCGCAAAGATTAAACGAGATTGCCAAAGAGTTTGGCTTCGATACCACTTGTTAGTCCAAGTGGCTACAAAAATCTAGAGGGGGTGAATAGATTTCCCGATTTTTGGATTTACGCCTCTTTTTTGAATATGTAGATGATGACCAAAATAAAAGTGCGGAAATGAAAATAACACACAATAGTTTATAGAGGTTCAACCCACCTAGGGCCTAATCATCTACCATCCCGGCATGTTTGAATGGATTTCGAAAAGGAAAAAGTTTTATTGATACCAAACAAATACAAATCTTTACCTTGATGAGTATCATACTCTTCTTACAACATCACATATGAATATTACCACAATCTTTCACAACAATGAAGAGCACCACACTCTTTCAAAGACCTAAAATCACCCAAGTATGTTCTTACTACAAGAACACTAACAAGGATATCTTGTTTTGGATGATTGAAAATTACAATCAAGATTACACTTTGTTTGAAAATATTACAACTCAAAAGTGCAAGTGTAATCAAGAAGGAAGCCTAATATTCAAGATATGCAAGTGTAAAAACTTAGCTTAAAATACAACAAGAATTTTGCCAAGAGAATAAGAAGTTTGCTTAATTTTTCTTGTTGTTTGAATGCTTGTGTTGTTGTGTTGATCCTTCAAAGTCTTCATCTATTTATAGGAGAGTCTTCAAGATTAGATCTCCAACATAGGCTTCTCCATCTTCACTTTTGTCTACAAAATAAAGATCAAAAGATCTCGCAAAAGTAGTTAAGAAATGTAAAGTAGATCATGACAGATAATGGTTCAACAACGGATAGAATGTTCTTTGTCAAAAATCATAGTCGACCAGTTGACTGTTGAAAATTCGAATATTTAAAAAATTAATCTCGAGATTTAGACTAATTAAACAAGGGTTGGACCGGTGCAGGGGTGAACCGGTCGACCAAGACCTCGACTGGCCGCTCTCCTCGTAGATCGGTCCACCTCTTAAATTTTCAAAACAAAGTGAAAGATTAAGAAGCGAGGCTTGTGTTCGGACACGGGTCGACCTAAGGTCGACCACACCTCGGCACTTGCATGTTTTTGCTCCAGGTTTGTTTCGTTTCAAGTTTTCAAACTTTAGGCATGGGTTGCCCTGGGCGGATCGGGTCGCTTTCGAAACAAAATCGTTGTCCAATTTTTGTCAAAAATAAAGTTCAAGAAAATACTTCAAAAAATTGGTAAAAATCATTTAAATTGTTTTGAAGTATTTGGACAATATTTTGAGACATTGTTTTAGTATAAAAAGCCATTTAAACAAAATCATCAATATCAAGATAAATATATTTTTCTAACACAAATACTCCCCTCAATTAGAGAAAACTCTCCCACTCGAGAAAACACGGAGACAAACTCTCTGTTGTTGGCTTTTCTCTCTCTTTTTCTAGGTGTATTTTATTTCTTCCGAATGAAGCCTATTTATAGGCAAACTTGTGAATCTTTGGCAAATCACAATATTAATTTTTCAACCATTTCGGTACCAAAAAAAAGTGATGAGATTTTGAAGTCAAATAAAACATCTTCTCAATCTTTTTTTTTGTCAAATGTTGGCACCACCCTCACATGGGTGGGCCCCAACAATATGTATATTTATATTCTGAAGCATATATGTAAATTCTCATTAGAATTGAGTCATTTTTATATGAGGTGGTTTTATATAAGACTATTTCATGGACTTGAATTAGTGAGACGGGTTCCCAAAACACAAAAATATGAGTTTTTATGGGGTGTGCCTAGGTTGAAATCTATTTACGTATTGAATTCTTTTCATTTAAGTTTTAACCTTATTTTCTCTTTGAATATATATATATATATATATATATATATAGGATTTGGATCGGTGAGTCCACATAAGTTATATGAGTATGTGAGACCGATCTGGATCGTTTGCTTATTTTTTAAATGGTCTAGATTAATCGGTTTTTGTCCTTTTTTAAAGATTAATTTATTGAAGAAAAGGACTTTTGGTAAATCCAACTTATATCGCTTATTAGGGAGGAGTTATATTTGGTAACGGTTTTCACATTCCTAGAATTAAGGGAACGTGATTCTCTCTCAAATCTTCTACTCTCTCTCTCAAACTCCTCTCTGCACTCTGTCTCCACCCGTCCCCATTCATCATCTCACCTATTTTCTCTATCTATTTTCCTTCATCGCCTAAACCCCGACTTCAAACACAAAACCCCCATATTCTTCATGAAACCATCAATGGCGACTTGATTTGAACTCGGATGTTGCACAAAATAACCACATCGAAAATCCGAAAAAAAACAAGAATAAATACAACAACCCTAAGAAGCTCCGACGGCCATATATTCAAGGTCCCCGAAAATACCGCCGTTTTATCCATAACCTCAACAACCTAATGGAAGACGCATGCGTGGAAAACATAATCCCCGCCGAGAACGCCGATGGAAAAACCTTATCCACCATCCTCGCCTTCCTCAACGCGCACACCGACCGTGGAAAACGATTTAGAGGTAGAGAAGGATGAGAAGATCAAGTGGAATACTCGTGTAGTTGGAAAGGTGTTGATCGAGATGACACGGTTTGTTGGTTTTTGGGTGTATTGTTGTATTTGGGTAAGTTCATATGTTGGTAAAATTCTATGTTTTTGAGTTGGGTTAAATTGTTGTGTTTTTAGTTGGATGATGTAAGTCAAAGAGATCTGTGTTTTTGGATGATGTAAATTGCTATGTTTTTAACTTTATGTTCGATTCATGACTTTGGAATACATATATAGTGGCTCAATTGACATTGCTTTGGTTGCACACCATTATTGAGGCCATAGTTCCCTTTTTCACTTTATGTTCAATTCAACTATATGAATAACACGTGTCATTCAGACAAATATGAGTTGTTAATTAGTTTAATACATCTACACATGTTATTTTCCTAACGATAGGACAAGTGAAATAGGAAAATGTAACATTTGATGCCTGGGCTTCTCTCTTATATTTTTAAACCACGACCAAGATATTATTGGAGGGTTAACCATCATTAAAACAAGTGTTTCTCATCTTTAATCGAAAAAAAAAACTCTTTAGTGTTTGTAAATGTCAATTTCGCCCCATTTAGTCGAATCTAAAATAGGAGATAATTACTTTACTTTAAATTTTTGTTTCTTGTGGTTTAACTTTTACAAACAATTAAGACTTTTACAACTTTTTCACCAAATACTCTCAATTTTAATTCTATTTACAAATAGTATCAACTTATAATTCTCATCTACTTTATATTGCTTACAATAAATCATCAAAACACTAGTTAAGGTCATTCTCATTCAATAGGAGGTGAAAAAAAGAAGACAAATATTAGAAAACGCGGGAAAACTATTAGGGCACACACTTGCACGCGCTGTTACACCGATAGTCTCTTCTCAACTCCCCGTCTCATCTATTCACATTTCCAGGATGGAGTCCAATGACGTAGAAGAAGAGGAATTCGGGTTTTCTAGAAACTATTTTTTAGCAAAAGAACTCGGCGGTTCTGGCAAAAAATCTGCGCGCAAACTTTCCGACATTAATATCGTTGACGAGCAGGTATGTCCTTGGTGCATTTTAGGATTATATTGTAAATGTGATTAAGTTAATCAGGTTTTATACTGTACTTGCAGGAGCTAAGAGAAGCATATGCTAACATTGAGCCAAAGCACGAGAAAGAAATCAATGATTTGGTACGCAGTTATAAGAATTCATACTCAGAATGGGATGGTGTATTGAGGTACCTTTTTTTTCTTTTGATTATCTTAGTTAATTTAAGGCGCTTTTGCTTGAGGAGTATTTTTCCTTTACGAATTATTTCCTTTAGTGCTGAATTGTTTTTATTTCTATGTCTAAAAGGTGTGGCTTTGGGCTATTGATGTATGGCTTTGGGTCAAAGAAGGCATTGATAGAAGACTTTGCTTCAACGGCCTTGACTGATTATTCTGTGCTTGTGATCAATGGATATCTTCAATCAATCAATCTTAAACAGGTATTGGTTTTGTTTTCTTTCTTTGTGTTGCATTGGTGAAGGTTGTGAATCTTCTTTTATATCAGTGTACTGGAAGTAAATCAAGACATGGACTTTAGCATCCGTTTGCTAGAAAGTGGATTATGTCATCCTATTGACTAACTAATCGTAAGAAAGAGTGAAGGAAGGAAAGAAAAGATCAGGACAGTACTAATCAATATGCGATTGTGGCGAGAAGGTTGAGTTAACATATGAATCAATAAATACAGTTTCGACAGGTTACAAAAATATGGATGAAAGTAAGGAGTTTTGGTGCTATCTATTGCTATAGGAAGTTATTGCTTAGTGTTGTTGTGCACAACACATTGGAATAGGGCTAGCTGGAAAATGTCTCTGGCATGGTGCCAATGGCAGAGAGACGATACAGTATCATGTTCTAATTCATGAGCTGATAGCTTAGAAAGTGAATGTGCTATAAGCATCAAACTTAGTATGGCAGTAAAAAATTTACAAAGTTGATGAGTCATTGCAGAAATTCTGTTTTGTCATAGATGGATTTGTTATGATTATTGTTGAAAAATAGGTTTTGGTTATGCCATCTAACACCAGAAAAATTCCTGTAGGTACTAAGACCAGTGTGTTCTAGGTGTCTGCAAGAGTTATAATAGATAGTCATAATTACTAGAGTATGATCTGCCTAAACTCTGGACCTTCATTGTTGGAACTAGTCCACAGTTTTCCTGAAAAATCTGAACTTCAATAAGCTCCCAAATACCATAATCCTCAGTCAGAATATCTAGCACCAAATAGGCGAATAGCACTTTGCTAAGGTTAAACTTTAAACATTCACTTTTTGCAACATGGATCATGTGTGTAACATATTATTCATTTTTTATTTTTAAAATTACACGCGACTTTGTAGGTACGATTTGTCTTGGTATATGTAGTTCTATGCAAAACACATTGAGCTCCTGCATATTATTGCTTTTCTGTCACAGATATCTTGAAATACTCAGCATGTCAGTTGTATTTCTGTGGCTATATTCATCTGGAAAATGTAGAATGCTCGTTAACCTCATTCTGCTAGTTGTTTGTCCTCATAGTGATATCCTCTCTGTGAAAAAAGACACCTAATGGTTAAAATGAAAATTCAGTCAGTATCGTTATGATGCTAAACAAATCATGGATGTGGAATTTGTAGGTTGCAGCTACGTTAGCTGAACTCCTGTGGGATCAACTGAAAATACAGAGGAAAAGTACCTTGGCAAATCACCCTAAAAACCAGCAACCCTTTGATACCCGATCAATGGATGATTTAATTTCATTTTTGATGGGCCACATTTGGAGGATGATGAATGTTTTGTTTGCGTCTTAGTTAACAATATTGACGGCCCGGCTTGCGTGATTCTGAGACTCAACAATATCTTGCCAGAATCGCAGCTTGTTCTCATATACGCATGGTGGCTTCGATCGATCATGTGAATGCACCTCTCTGTAAGTATCATCCGGCATTATAATTTTGTCACAGAAGAAGTTTTAAGTTTTAAGATGGTTTCTCACACAAATACTGCTAGAAATCACAGCTTTCACATAGAAGCTCTATGTTAATTGCAAAATTTCCCTTGAGGTCTAGTCTAATTACAATAAAAACCTAATTATCTTTCAATATTACAAACACCCCTTGACATTTGTTTCTATTTTACAAATTGCACCCTCAAGAGGTGGGTGTTCGTTAAGCAAATACAAACCTCAAGAGGGGTGTTTGTCATGCCTTAAGGGTTATTTGTAATTTTGAAAGATAAATAGAATTTTTGTAATTAGGCTAAACCCTCGTGGGTAATTTTGTAAATTACCCTTCTAAAAAAGTTGCAGTTCTTCTTCCAAAATACCAAAAAATCAGATGATGATATATATAAGGAGGCTTTAGTTAGCCTAATATATTGTGTGAAACCCTGATCTTGATTCTTGAAAATTTTACGTTGCTTGTGCAGTATGGGACAAAAAAATGGTTCACACTCAGTTCAATTGGTACTGGTACCATGTTCCCACCTATGCACCCTACAAGATTGAAGGAATGTTCTTTCCTCTGATTCTCACACACACTGGCAGTGCACAAAGTGTGAAGACAGCTTCAATAGTTTTACAGAGTTTGACACCAAATGCACAAAATGTATTCAAAGTTCTTGCAGATCATCAGCTTGCCCATTCTGATGAAGAAGGCTAGTGTCTACATCTTTATACTCTAAAATATTAATTTTATATACTTCGCATCACAAAATCAGTATTTTTTTACTTTTATCTTCCAGGGATGCCGTTTAACAATTTGTACACAATTTGCCGAGAACGATTTTTAGTAAGTAGCCAGATTACTCTAAATGCTCATCTGACAGAGTTTAAAGACCATGAGTTGGTCAAGACAAGACGAAATTCAGATGGTGAAGATTGCTTGTACATTCCTCTCACAAGTGAAGCACTTCAAAAGCTTGTCCAAGAGATCAGCTAGTAGAAGTTTCCCTTCATCATGCATGCCAACCAAGTCTTCTTGTTTTGAAACTCAGATTTTTTAACCCCATGAATATGGTTTGTGACCTGAAATCTATTTATAAAATGTTTGTTTCTTTGTATGATTCCAATTTTCATAGGACAAATCGATTGGATTAGGACTTCCAATTTGGCATCAAATTTCAGTTCCTAGAGAGTTGTATGCTTAGAATTGTACAAAGTTAAGTTTTGTCACTTGGGTAAATTACAAAAACTACCCAAAAATTAACCCTGATTACAAAAGGATTCCGCATTGAGGTATGTATTTTCTTAACAAAATACCCCCTCAGAAGGTGCAATTTGGGAAATTGAAACAAATATCAAGGGGTACTTGCAATTTTTAAAAATAGTTGGATTTTTTTGTAATTAGACTGATTTTTAGTAGTTTTTATTAACCCTTGTTACTATCTGGGTTGGCTAGCCAAGGAAAAACTGATATAGGTAACATGATGATGCTTTGCCAACATGGTATTCTGAATTTCTGATAAGATCATTGTTGTCCTGTTAGATGCTGACCAAACTTTACCCACAGGAAAATCCCAAACCAGAAACTGCTTTGGAAAATGATACTTGCATAGTTGCATTTCCTTTTTGTTTTATAATTTACAAGACTGTGACAGGGCTTCTATCAGAATTTTGGAGTTTTCTTCTAAAGAGGATGATATTATGATGGTGATCCTAAAGGTATGGGCTGTGTTATTGCTTTCAAGTGAAAAAGAAAATAGAAATAAAAATTATTGCTTTCAAGTTTACCCATGTGTTCGTTGTATGTCCAAGTCTGATTTGACTCTGCCCGATTACATTTATTTATTTCTTTTCTCCTATGCAAATCTGAGTTTAAAATCATTTTTTGATACTTTAGAAGTTTCAGGGCTATTGTGTCATTGTGTGTAAACATTTATTGACTTTTTAGATAACCATAATCCCCCAAATTAAAGTATCTCGACCACTAAAAAAAAAAGGAGAATTTCATAAGAGGCCCAAATTTAAGAAAATCTATCACTATAAGACCTAAAATTTCAACCTTCTCAAATCGAGACCCAATTTTTATTTTTTTCTCGAATTGGGCCCTCCCTAAAATTTTGGGTTCTCACTTCAAGATCCAAAATTTCAACATTCTCAAATCAAGACCCAATTTTTATTTTTTTATCAAATCGGGCCCTCCCTTAAATAACCCGTTCTCACTCTAGGTTTTAGAATTTAATAAAAAGAGAAATATTAGTGTAATCTATCACGTCGAGTCACAAAAATATTTTTCTTCCTCTTTTCGCTTTTTCGCTCATTCTTTTTTCCTACTTCATACTTATTATCAATTTTGTTTAACGCAAGATACCGAGATTTGTACGTCTAAATGTAGGTAACAAGATGAAAAAAAATAATTATTATAATATTTGTCGGTTACTAAAAAAAATAAGATATCCAAATTATGAATGAAAAAGTAGTAAAATATTTTTCGGTTATTAAAAAAAATAAGATAGGCAAATATGATTGAATTTTAGAGTTTAAAACAAGTATCGATTATGAAAAAAGGGATGAGCAAAAAATGAAAGAGAAAGAAAAATATTTTTTGTGGCTGGCGTGATAGATTACATTATCATTTCTCTTTTAATTGAATTTTAAAACCTGAAGTGAGAACCGAAAATTTTGGGGAAGGGCCCAATTTGAGAAAAAAATAAAAAACGGGTCTTAATTTGAGAAGATTGAAATTTTGGGTCTTGAAGTGAGAACCCAAATATTGAGAGAGGACCTAATTTGAGAGAAAAATAAAAATTGGATCTTGATTTGAGAAGGTTGAAATTTTGGGTCTTGAAGTGATAGATTTTCTTAAATTTGGACCCTATTATGAAATTATCCCAAAGAAAAATCCTGAAAGAATAAATTACGACTTTTGACTATGGATATAATTGAGACGTATTAGCTTAATCTTCATTCTATTTTTTCTGATTTCTTTTGTTATCATTACTGATTACCATGGATCTTTAATTAAGAAGTACTTATCCTATAAGAATAATCAAACAAGGAGTATTGCGTATTAAAGGGAATCACGTTGCTTAATATTTTTTACTATACTTTTTCATGGTCAGCCAATACGTTTTCTACACCAATAACATTATTAAAAATCTTTCTATATTCTGCTATGGTCATTAACATTCAAAGTTTCTAAATGAGGACTCGGGGGTTTTAAGGTGCTATGCATAATTTCTTGTAAAAATCTCCGCTAGCCCATTGGTCACCGCATGCGCTAGATTCCCTTTGTCCGCCTATGATTTTTTTTTCCAATTAGGCCCTGGCTAACTCCGCACAGATCCCGCCAAGGCTGCCGCTGTGCCGCTGTTCGCCTTACCGCTTGACTATGGCCTAGCGCTTTTTACATTACAAACATTGTGCATAATTGCAGAGGATGCAATTTTTCAAAATTCCTATCTTGTCCCACAGCTATCAATAATGTAAACTATGCTATTTTTTTAATGAGTGAGTCTGATTGCTAATTAGACCTTTTACTTTTTATCCCAGCAACTAACTATTAAATAAATCTAAATAAATGTTCAACAACACTCTGATCTCTTAATCGTATACTATCACTATGTAATTAATCATTATTTATACATAAACTAGACATACATTTGTTTTTTTAAGCATAAAAATGAATTCTATTCATCGAAAAGATTTACAATCGATCACAACTTCGGGTAAGAAAAATTGTAACACCTACGGATCTAAATTAAATTTTAAACCTAACCAAATCAATAACTAATCCATACAAATCGGAAATCGCAAACGAGGACATTGGACAAAACACGCACCAATGAAATTGATCTCACATTTGCCACTTAATCATTGGGGACATATGAGCTCGCATATGAGGACATTCTCTTATTAAATCGAAACAAAAGCCACTTAATGGGGACAAACAAAAGCCACCTACAGGATAGACTTATTCAGAAAGAGATTAAAAACATTGAAAATCACTTCACTCATCATCCATGGGCACCAAAGCAGATCGAGGGGGATAAGGGGATTGCCCTCCAACCCCCCAAAAATTCTAAAATTTATTTTTTTACTATAGATCATTTTAAAATTTAAATTTATTAATAAGGATATTTTGTATTCATCCTCTATTATTATATTTCATGTACTTCGCCCCTCCAAATGTAAAATTCTACATTCGCCACTGCGTGGAGGATGAGAGAAGAAAGGCGGAAAGAATTTAGACAAGTGTCATTCTTTTTAGAAAAAAAAAAATTAATTTAAAAAAATACAAAAACAGACAAAAATGGGGATTTTGTGGTACCTTCTCATTATCTATATCACCATTTTTTAACTTACTTCCACCAACCATTATAATGATTTTTTCACCCATGAACCCAGTTCACTAACCACCACTCAAAACCTTCCACATCAAATATCCAAGGGCAATTGCGTCAACTCATGAAAAATGGAGGGGTAATACGGTAAATTGGTGCAGAACCAGCCCCCACACAAAAATATGGCACATTTTTCAATTTCCATGGTCTAAATGGAGATATCACTAAAGTCCATTCTTCCAGAAATTATTCCAAATTTTATGGCAACCCATAATATATAAAAAAAAAAAAAACAGCAAATTGTTCAACAAAAAAATCATTGTTATTTCTGGCAAATCACACCAACAAAAAACCCTCTTCGCTCCACTGTACAAACTAGAATCCCCCTCTTGACCGCTATCTAAATTCACATTTCGAAGACCCGTTCCTCAATTTCAAGAAATCTTGACTTCAATTTTCTGAGAATTGTCTTGTTTTTTTTGGAGGAAGAAAAGAAGAAAGAAACTAATATGTGGGGATTTGGGGAAGATATTATTGGGGGAGAAAGGAGAGGGGTAAAGTGGAAGGAATAGTTGTGGTGTTTGCATGGATGTCTAGTCAGGATAAGCACTTGAAGAATTATGTTGATCTCTACTCGTCTCTTGGATGGAATTCCCTTGTTTGCCACTCGCAATTCCTCAATCTGTAAGCTCAATTTTCCATTTTTGTAGTCATTCATAATTGAGAGTTCGATCCTGCTGTTGGAATTCTTAATATCTGCTTGAGTAAGGGCAATTGAGTTTGAACCAGTTGGTATAGATTTGATCTTTGGGGGTTTTCTTGATTTTGTTACATACTATGAACTTCTGTTTTGGTTGGGTGATTTATGAATCTAGTAAATTTTTCTTACTTAAACATGTTGGCTTCAGAGTTTACCCGTGGATAAGGTAGTCGGAGTTGATGGATACTTAAAGTTTGACTTAATTTATGGTAAATGAATAAAGTGGAATTATTCTAATGGAATATACAGTTAACTGTATGAATTAACTTTCGACTTTGATCTTGAAATTGAGTTGGATAGTGATGGTCTGCAGATATGCATAATGATTATGTTTCTCAGATCGAATTGCTGGTCGTTGATGCATTGTTCTGTGAATGCTATGTGGACAAGTTCTGTTTTCAAGATTTGTTGTTGAGACATTCGCTTGTAGATAAAAGTGGTGCCCATGTGGAGGATAGGATTTCTCTGAAATCAATCTTTTATCTGAACGATTTATAAATATTGTTAATGAATTGTGTTAACAACTAAATTCTCGTCCTTGGATTCACATTTTTGATTGGTGGATATTCTGATTATTTTCCAACTCTGCTATATCTATATTGTGTCTTGATCTGTCCAAAAGTTGAGCGCATCTTTAATTGACTGATATGAAGCTAATTGCTGTAAGTGCCTTATATTCACTCATGTACTTGTAGGCTGGTGCATTTGAAAAGGAGAAGTGTTTTGAAAAGCTTAATCCACTGTTTTATGTTTTAATTTTGACTAACATTTCATCTTCAATATGTATTTCGGTTGAATTTGCAGATTCTTTCCAGATAAAGCTGCATCATTGGCACTAGAAATTGTCGACGAGCTTGTTCAAGTTAGTCACATACACCTATTGTAATTGATTGCTCTTTCACGAATCAGCGTACCTATGATGTGATAGCTCTTTGAAAAAAATAAGCTCATGTAATATTTTTTACTTCCCTTCTACTCTAGAGAGCCTTTGCCTGAGATTAACTTTTAACCTGCTTAAAACATGGAAATATATCCTTTCAGAGAAACAGACGGAAACTAAGTCCGATTTATTGGTAATTTATTCCTTCTCTAGTGTATATGTGAAGACTATATGCCATTGATTTGCTCTTGGAGCAGCATCATTGCTACACTGTTAGGTAATCTGCAGAGGTCTTGGTATCTTAAGGAACACTTCCATTTACTCATTGTTTTCCATACTTGGTGATGAAGCCAAACCCCTTCTCCTAAAAGCAAATGAAAGAGTAGCAAGAAGAGTCGAGAAAATATACAAGACACCATGCTTTGTGGTTGCCAAATTTTAAAATTTTGTTATGTATGCAAAAAATTTAACCAACCTTCATAACTGATTTTCTTTATTCTCTTATGCAGGAGCTAAAACTCAGGCCATGCCCTGTTGTGTTTGCATCTTTTTCTGGTGGCCCTAAAGCTTGCATGTACAAGGTTCTTCAGGTAAATAGTATTCTTCAGTCTAAATGACTTACACATTTTCCATGTCTATCTATTCACATTTTCTTAAAGGCTTAGAATACTTAATTTCTTGGTTACGCTGTACTAAATGAAAGAACCTCACTCTCTTCTCTTTGCTTGCAGATAATTGAGGGAAAGTGTGAAGAGCAAATCAATCTGGTATTATATATTGCTCATCATCCTATTAATATCTAGTTTCTATGAAAGTTTTCGTATTATGTGTTGTATGGAATATGTAAATGCAGATTCTGCAGAGTTTTTGCTTCCATATAATCGATATGCCAATTTCACCTTAATTATGTGACACGCTGTTCCAAAAAAACAAAAAAAGTAGTGAACAAGAGCCCTATCTCTGCATTAAAATAATTCTTTGTATCCTCATGCAAGAATCTTAAAATAACAACTTTATTGCAATGATGGCTGATCTGATGGTCTATTTTTATGCGTAGGATGACTACCAGCTTGTTAGAAACTGTGTTTCTGGCCACATATATGACTCTACTCCGGTGGATTTTGTAAGTGACTTGGGCACTCGTTTTGTTCTCCATCCAACTGTTCTTAAAATGTCACGTCCTCCACCTCTGGCGTCATGGATTGCAAAGGGCATATCGTCCAGTCTAGATGCACTCTTTCTTAGCAGATTTGAATCACAGCGTGCTGAGTATTGGCAAACTCTGTATTCCACAGTTGTAAGTCTCTCTATATTATATAAGAGCTAAAGTTGCTTTCGAACTATTTACTTCATTATTCAGTAATTTTATTGATATGTTGTTAGAGCATGGGGGCTCCATATCTCATATTGTGCTCCGAGGATGATGATCTTGCCCCATTTCATATAATCTTCAATTTTGCTACGAGGCTTAAAGACCTCGGAGCTGATGTTAAGCTGGTTAAATGGAAAACCTCTTCTCACGTAGGTATGCTTTAAAAGTCATTTTTACTGTCTTCATTATTCTTGGTCCATACACACTATATGGTGGTGCTTCACATTTGTTGTGATCTTATGACAAATATCCTAAGGTTAAAGACTTGGTCTCTCTACATTCCTTTTGTTAGTTAAATGGCTAGAAACCTGGGCAATTCTGCCCATCTCTAGTTGTCTCTCTGATGTTATTTATTTGCCAAAACTGAGATAAAATAAAGAGAAATTAATTTGGTAGGTCATGTTGAAGTTCTTCTGGCTAAATACAGTGGTTTGGTTGGACTAGGGAATTGGGTTGGCATATTCTTCCCCATGTCCAATCTGCTGAACTTTCAAAATCGTTTAAATAAAAATTTTGGCTGGTCCGTCTTGGGAACAACATGGTAAATTAATTATTTGCTAAATTTATAAAAAAATACATATACAAGAATTCATATAGACCCTTAAAACATAGTTCATTTATTTTTTTCACATCTTTTAGATATGCCATTGTTGTGTGTATGATGCATGCATCACTATAGTTTTTTTTTTTTTTTTTTTAATTTAACTAGATCTCTATTAATTTAATGTTCGGATTAATATAATACATTGAATGTAGGTGTTCATTGAACAATGGGTTATGGTACATTGAATATTGCATGCACATACAAAACAGAATCTTCACTCATTAGTTTTCTTGTCATGCACTGGTACGCAGGCAGGGGCGGTTTCTCCTTGTAGTATGAGGGGTTTTAGCCCCCAAAATTTTCATTACTGTATAAATTTCATACTAAAAGATTAACTTTTAGCCCCCAAAATCTATTAGCCCCTCCAAAGTTGAAAGTCTAGCTCCGCCCCTATACGCAGGTCATTTTCGAAATTACCCAGAAGAATACAGGGCAGCTGTGACCAAGCTACTCGGGAAAGCTGCCGTAATTTACTCTCAAAGAATACGACAGCTCGAAGGGGAGAAGATGGGCATGGAAGGCACACATGACGAAATTTCTGATCCATTTCGCAACCTTAGAAAAGCAGCTGCCAAATCAAATCAGAGCTTCCAGAGAAGTGCCATTGAACTGAACGACCATTTTTTGTGCCCAGCTCCGTAGAATATCATGAGGATAGAGACGTTGGATCTGTGCAGGACGAACATAAAGAACGTTACATACCTTTATCGAGCCCTCCCAAAATTAGCGCATGGGGTTCTTGGTCAATTCCTCTTTGACGTTTGTGTCCCCAAGAATGTTGAAGACTGGGATCTAGGATCCTCGCTTCGATGAGAGGAGTGCCGTTTATCTCCGGACGAAGGCATTCTCATTTTAATCCTATAAAATGCATTCGACGCTCAAGATTATGATGTTTTGAGTCGATTCGTGTGGAGAATCTTTGCAAGACGAATGGATTGCTCTTCCGGGCTAGAAAATGAAAGCCACTGAATAAAAACGCAGATGAACAAAGAAAGTGTCCTCGTCTGATTTGCGCTGAAGCTGTGAATACTGTGCCTATGATGATATTTTTCTAACGACGTGCAATGTACTGCAACATCATCGGGAATTCTGTAACTTAGGATTTATAGAGAATAAAGAACTTATGTATCAGTGTAAAAATAGAAGAGTTTCAGAGTTTTAACTCCCACAGTTGCCTTCTTGCCCTGTTCATTCTTAGCCTCTTCGATTTTGATCCTGAATTTTTCGTGAGTTACACGTAATACTTATTATAACAGGGTGAAAAAGGCGCTAGTTCTCCAGGTGGAGAGTTGGTGGCGAAGAAACCAGAGAATTATTTATCTGTAAGTGTGTTGCTTTCTGAAACATGTTATTCATCGGTTGATGATAACTGTGTAGTGCATGTTAGCCTGTCTGCCTGCCTGTATAAAATCATTTTAGCTTTCTTGCATACTGTCAGTTGTTGTGTTACATGGACATGGTGGATTTCTGGTTGATGTTTTTACAGGTTTTCAAGGGAGATTTGACAGGGCCCTGAATTTGTAGGAAATTGAGTTATGCCCACCATAATTATTTTGAAAATAAGTTGATTGAAGATTAATGGACTAGCTACTGAAGATGCCTTTTCAGCTTTCAAGTTTAAGAAATATATAGCAGCCCACTAATTTGCATAATAAGAATTTCGGTTGCATTTGGATTGAAGAATTTGGATTTGAGGGAAGGATTTGGAGATTTTTTTTCTTTCTAAAATGACTGTCTGATTTGAAATATACTACAATGACTCAAAGTAGCTATAGATCAAATAAGGATTTGAAATACGTTGTACTATGACATTATCTCAATCTTCGTTTTTTTTTTTTTTTTTTTTTTTTTTGAAGTAAGCTAAAATTTTATTAATTCAAACAATCAGCAGATAAAAAGTTTATAATGCGGGGAGGTGGATAACTCCACACTTTTGGACTATCAAAAGAAAAAGATCTTTCGCTAGTTCATGAGCAACCATATTAGCACTCCGGTGAACAAAATCTACCGAAATTTCTGGTTCACCTTGCAACAAAACTCGACATTCTTGAATAATACTGTCATACTCTGACATCCCAATATCCAATGATACTAAGCCATCTACTACATATTTGGCATCCGTTTCCACAATTATTTGTCGGAGTCCCAAGCCATATATCCACGAAAGCGCTTCTCTTACCCCCATAGCTTCTGCTTCTCGAACTGAAAATAATCCTGCGAACCAAATACTTCTAGCCACCACAAAAACACCTTGATCATCCCGTATAACCATGCCAATACCTGTTCGTTTCCTGTTTTGACAAATGGTCGCATCAACATTACATTTCATGAATGGAAACTGTGGTTTCATCCATTTTTGACAGCAACTTTCATGACTTGCTACTACATTAATATGTTCCATATTTCTTCTATTGCTCCAATCTGTCAAAACACAAATTGCTCCCTTAACAGTACCAGCAACAGAGTCATGTTTTTGTTCCCAAACCTCACCATTTCTCTGCCTCCATATGCTCCAAAGTATAGTACAAAATTTAGCTCCCAACCATGCATCACCTTGCTTAATACCAGATTCCACAAACTCAGAAAAAGACTCAGTTGTATTTGCCCATTCATCAATAAAATCACCTAAACCAGCAGCAGCCCAACATTGAGAGGAAAACCTGCAAGTTACAAAGAGATGCCAACAAGTTTCAATATCTTCTTGACAAAACACACAAATAGAATCAACTTGTATATTTCTCAATACAAGATTGCGTCGTGTAGGTAGACAATCCCTACAAGCTCTCCAAACAAAATGTTTGATTTTAGGGGGTACATTCATACTCCATAGCTTATTCCACAAAGCCGAACAATCAATAAATTCTTCATTAGAACAATTACGGGCTATTCGATACCCACTTTTCACTACATACTTTCCTTTTTATCATAGTGCCAAATTATGCAGTCATCTAGAGCCACCGAATTAATGGGAATATTAAGGATTTGCTCCACATCTCTTTCATTGAACAATTCCTCTAATAAGCCTCCATCCCATAGTCTATTTCCAGGTATCATTAGATCACTGACAGTGATATCATCTAATTCTTGGTTCTTGGGAGTAGAAATATAGAAATTAGTATCATCCCTCAACCAAGGAAAACCCCAGACCTTTACATTACGTCATGTTCCAATCTTCCAACGAACACCTCTTTGAAGCACAACTTGAGAACTCCAAACGCTTCTCCAAATGAAACTAGGATTAGAGCCTAGCTTCGCATTTAAAAAATCCCCTCGAGGGAAATATTTAGCTTTGAAAATCTTGGTAACTAGTGCGTTTGGATCCGTTAAGAATTTCCATCCTTGCTTCCCTAGTAATGCTACATTGAAGCAAAACAAATCTCAAATCCCAATCCTCCATTCTCTTTTCTCAAGCACAATTTGTCCCATTTCATCCAATTAATACCCCTTGATTTATCTTTATTTGAACCCCACCAATAAGAATTCATCATTTTTCTAGTTCATCGAGTAGAGAGACCGGAAGTAAGAATGTACTCATGAAATAAGAAGGTATAGATTGAGCCACCGCCTTAATAAGAACTTCCTTTTCGCTCTAGATAACATCTTACCTCTCCACCGATGAATATATTTCCACAATTTATCGTTCACATGACCAAACACCTCCTTCTTTCTTCTACCAATAAGCGATGGGAGACCAAGATACTTTCCAGATTCAGCGGTAGTGCCACACTCCCAAATAAGTTTCACGATTGCATCCTTGAGAATTAAGGGGATATTACTACTAAAGAAAATTCGGACTTACCAAAATTCACCACTTGCCCCGACGCCCTTTTATACAATTCAAGGAGTTTTTTCAACTGATTACACTCCTCTAATGATGCTCGAAAGAATAACAAACTGTCGTCAGCAAAGAAAAGATGCGAAGTCGTTGGTGCTTTTCTACAAACTCGAGAACCATGAATAAGACCCTTACTTTCAGCATCTCTTATCAAAAAAGACAATCCTTCCACACAAATAATAAAAAAATATGGTGATAAAGGATCACCTTGTCTCAAACCTCTCTTAGGAATTATAGGTCCAACAAGTCTGTCATTAACTCCAATTGAATAAGTCACCGAAGAGACACACATCATGACCCATTCAACCCACTTCCGTGCAAAACCCATTTTCAACATCATAGCCTCAAGAAAATTCCAATTCATACTATCATATGCCTTGCTAATATCTATCTTCAATGCTACATCTCCTTCTTTACACCTCGAATTTCTTTTCATACTATGAATAATCTCAAAAGTAATCTGAACGTTACCAATAATTGATCTTCCCGGAACAAACGCGGATTGATTATAGGAGATTATATTGGGTAGTATGCTCTTCAACCTATTCGCCAACACTTCCGCCATAATCTTATAAACCACATTACTTAGAGAAATAGGGCGCCAATCCTTTAGCAGACATGGATTGTTAATTTTTGGAATTAACACCACATTTGTATCATTTAGGCCAATCGGAAAAAAACCCATGTTCAACCACTCTTTGCACGCACCAAAGATATCTTCCCTATTAGCGACCAATTTTTTTGATAAAACGCTCGGGTTAAAACCATCGGGCCCAAGCGATTTATCAGGATGCATTTGTTTTGACTTTAGTGAACTCAGATAACGAGAATTGATTAACAATAATCTCATTATACTTATCTCAGTAATGCAAGACTTGATAGCAACAATTACGGGTTCAACAACACAATCGTTGCATTAAAGATTTTTTCATAATAGCTTTTTACCATACCGCATACTACATCGCGATCTTCATGCCATATCCCATTATCATCCCGAATTTTTGAAAGATAATTCTTCCATCTTTGTCTTGAAGCAAATTTATGAAAGAAGCAAGTATTGATATTTCCTTATTTTAACCAATGAACTTTAGCTCGTTCTTCCAATAGCATTCCTCCTAGCTCGTTGCTTCCTCTTTGTTTAGAATGACAAATTTGAAACTATCAATTTTAAATCTATAATAATAATGAATCCGTTGAAATTTTTCGGATAATCTAACAATGGATTTCAAATTTTTCGATTCCGATTTTAAGTTATTTTTTGAATCATTTTAGTGAATATCCAAATCCTCCATTCAAATCAAACTTCTTCCATCCAAATGCAATAAATTACAAATTTGAAATCTTAGCTCAAATTTATTAATCCGATAAAGAGATAAAGTCCTCGAGGCATTCACACGTGGAAATCAATAAGTGTAAATTTATAGTCTTTTTCTTTTCTAAAATATCTTAGCTAAACTTGGTCGTTGTCAATATCTTGGCGGCCCATTTGGATGGAGGGATTTGAAATTCCAAGGGATTTCAAATGAATGGATTTCAAAGTCATTGGATTTGAAATCCACCTCTTGTTTGGATGATGTGAATTTGTGTAAAGATTTCAAATCCATCGTAAGTTTTGATAAAAAAAAATTAGAAGCTCTACTTATTTTCTTAATTGATATTTAATAAATAAAAATAAAATATATAATCTTATTATTTTGTAAATAATTATAATTTTATACACTAATAAAAATATGAAATATATAACTTATTATATTATGTTTGAATATGTGTGTGATGATAATGCGTGTGCATATGTAAGGAGAGTATGTGTGAGTTTGAGTGTGTGTGTAAATGTGTGTGCAAAGTGTGTGTGTGTGTAAATGTGTGTTTGTGTGTGTGTGTAAATGTGTGCGTGTGTGTAATATATGTAAATATGTGTAACGTGTGTGCAATGTGTGTAAATGTGTGTGTGTGTGTGTGTAAATGTGTTCGAGTGTATGTAAATATGTTGTAATGTGTGTAGTGTGTGTAAATGTGTGCGAGTGTGTGTAATGTGTGTAGTGTGTGTAAATATATGTGTAGTGTGTATAAATGTGTGTAAATGTGTGCAATGTGTGTAAATGTGTGCAATGTATGTAAGTGTGTGTGAATATGCAAGTGAGCATAAAAGGAAAAAAATAGATTTCAAATACCCAGGGTTTGGGAGGATTTGAAATCCTTTGAAAAATGGACTAAAACTTAAAGAGTAATTTGAAATCCATTGATTTGGATTTATATGCCAAACAAGGGTGTGAATTTAGCTAAGGATTTCAATTCTCTCCTCCAAAATCCCTCCCAAATTCCCCATCCAAATGCACCCATAGTAAATCAAGTTAAATAAATCTTGTGCAAGCAATATGCCACGTTGAGTTGGGGAAATTAACTCAAGTTAACAATTAAATTCAACTCTTACAATACCGAGTCGGGTTTTAGATTTAATTTTGAATCTATTACTAGAAAGAGTCTTAGAGCATCCCAAAAATCTCTTCAAATGAGAAATGCTCTTTATTTTGAAGAGTCAATCACTAAAAATCATATCCAACATACTCTTTATTTTAACATGAGATTTCACCAAAAACAACTCTATACAATTAATTGCATTAGGTTACTTGCCATTGAATGATCTTTTTGAATGGTTAGTTTCTAAAATAACACCAACTTTGAAATATATCTTAAATTACTTCCAATATCCCATGTGTTAATAAATTAATAGGTTATTGATTTTTTAGTACCGCCAATAGACACTTTCTTTGGTATGGTATCGACATTTCCGAGTTACCAATTTAGTACCCATACTTCACATTTTTTTATAAATTGGTACCTATTCACTTTTAAGGACTAAAATGCCCCCAAGAAACATAAGTATACTCAAAATGAATTTTTGACTATACTTATTTAAATTACAGTAATCAATTAAAATTTTAATTAATTTAATTAATAAAAAATAAAAAGAAGTTTCTAAAAATAGTAATGAATTTCTAGAAAAAAGTTTTATTAGATAAATTAGAACATAAATTAAATTTAACTAATCTAAAAGAAAAATTAGTTTAGTTAATTAATTTTAAATTAAAATAAAAATTAAATAATTTAAAAATTAAAATTAAGATAGTAATAAGAAAATTATAGCAATTTTTTTAATTAATTTTTATTTAGTTTTTTGATCAAATTTTTAAAAAATAAGTAATTTCTTTTTTTATTTTTTACAATTAAGAATTTAATAATTTAATTTAAATAATAATAAGTTATTTCATAATTAAATTTATTTTTCAAATTTAATAATTCGAATTAAAACTTAACTTTTTAACAAAAATTAGAAAAAAATCTGGGGGCATTTTTGTCCTTAAAAGTTAATAGTTACCAATTTATAAAAAAATGTGAAGTATGGGTACTAAATTGGTAACTCGGAAATGTCAAGTACCAAACCAGTAAAGTGTCTATAAGTGAGGTACTAAAAAATCAATAACCTTAATATTGAGAAAAGAGAAAATAAAGAGCCAAATACAAAGAGGGTGTCGAAAATTGTAAAACATATCACTTTTCAAATTTAAAAATGCTCTTTATTTTGCTATAGATGCTATTTAAATTCAAAGAGCCTCTTAGTTTTTTTTTTTTTTTTTTTGAGGACAAAAGAGCCTCTTAGTTGAATCAATACTTATGGGTTAACTTCACCATTATTAACAGTGCTTACACTTTAGGCTAAAAGTTAAAATAAAATAAGTAATATCGTAACTTTTTTTTTTTTTCTTTTTTTTTGTTGACCCGCAGTATTTCACACCATTTGGGGGCATAAACTCGAAAATTCCTTCCGACTATGGGACATTCGAATGTCACAAGGATGATTATAATCTTTGGGAAGAGAGACAAACCCCAACCCCTCTCTCCGTGTTAGTCAAAGTTTGAAACGGGACCTTGAGGTGCAATTGGAATCTCAAGGCGTCGCTAGGTCAATTCCTTCGTACTATAGGACATCCGAATGTCCGAAGGATGATCCTAATTTCTCGGGAAGGAAGGACAACCCCAACCTCTCCTTCGCACTTATGGGACATTCAATGTCCGAGGGATGATCCTAATTTCTCGGGAAGGAAGGACAACCCCAACCTCTCCCTTCGTCGTTAGTCAAGATTTGAACCAAAGACCTTGAGATCCAACCATTGGAATTAAGTAATATCAATATTATATCAATAGATTAAACATTGAATTTTTAGTAGTAAATTTAATCAACGCGCTTGGAATTTCCTTAATCGAAATAGCAATGTGAAAGACGCCAAGATCTCGGGGAAAGTCATATTCCAACTGCAGATATGTCAAACCATTTGGTTGGAGACAGAAGAAAAACGGTGCCCCACGCTGTCATCAAGTTAACATATTTCTAAATTCACTACTTTATCTTTTTCATCTCTAATTACCCCCCAAAAAAAATTTATTTCCTCATCACTTTAATATACTGATTTTATATATGTATATTGTCACATTATAATTTTTATAAGCCAAAAAAATTCAGAAGCACATATTGTCATGGGAGTTGCGCCTTTTTTCTAGTACAACGTCCCGCAAGAGATGAGACTGGTAAGATTTGATTCTAGATCATGGGTTTGGTTTAAATGGTCCAAGTGAGCTACAATCAATTCCCAATATTAATCTAACTTTAAAGAAAAAGAATATTTTAGTCCCAACAGGTCAACACTATATCTCATTTTATTAATTTAAAGATAATAAAGCGAATGTTTTGTCAAGTTCACAAGTAACCCTTTGTTTGACTAAATCATATGTTTCTTGACACAATCTAAAAATTTGTTGTCAATGAACATTCGTATTATATTCACACAAATCTTATTAAATATTTGGCCTCGTTCCTTTTACAATTTTTGACTTAATCCTTTTTTTTTTTTCCTTCTTTCGAACGTATTCCTAATAGCCAATAAGCCAAAACTATTTGTCATTGACCTTTTTCATGCATTTGTATCTAAAGATTAGATAATATGATGATTGATGAGCAGCGTACACGTTAATGGAAATAAAATGATGTAAATAAACACTCATGCAAGTTATTGATCGCTGATTGTGATTGGCATGGGCTTTTGGATTTAATGGGATCCACCTTAATAATTATGTTGTTAAAAATTATGAAGAAATGATAGTATTTGATTTTATATTTTATATCTTATTTTTCCCTAAATATTCTATTAATTCTCTTGATTTGGGAATTTGTGTTTGAATTGACTTGCATGCACCTCAAAATTTTAATTTTCCCAATTCCATTAGAGCTCGTTGTAAAATCTCTCGCCTAACTTCATTAGTCTCCGCAGGCATTAGACTCCCCTTGTCCGCCTATATTTTTTCTTCCAATTAGGCCCCATCTAATCTCACCCATATCTTGCCTAACCTCGCCAAGGCGCTAGGCCCCATCATGCCGCCCGACTAGCGCCTCACGCTTTTTACAACATTGATTAGAAGCATAACACTACAAGAAAAATTCAGTTTACCTACGTAAAAATCAGAGGTAAATGTTAAGAAAATTGTAAAGTGTAGGTAAAATCATTGTAGGTAAAACCATTGTAGGTAAAATATTTACCTACGTAATCTAAAATCATTGGTAAATACCTAAAATGCTCGGTAATTGAAAAGCGCATTCGGTAATCTGTCGGTAATTTGTTGGTATAATTTGGGAGAAAATGATATTTTTTATTCTGTAGGTATTCTGTAGGTAATTGTAAAATTTAGTGACAAAATCATTTCTGTCGGTAAATTCTGTCGGTCAACTAGAATTTTCTTGTAGTGTAATTTTCAGCAATTTGTATCAAAATTAGGAAAATTTTAAAAACGTTAATGACTAGTGATGTATTTTGCACGTGACAATCATTCATACGGTGAAATATGAGATATAATACACTATTGGAACAGAAGGTCTCATCCGATATTTTGCGGCTACTCCTGTTTGAGAAACACCTTTAGAGAGTTAACACTTGATATTTACATTTTCATATTAGTGTAAGAAATATAAAATTAGAAATGCAATTGGAATTACAAATCAAATATCACCACAAGAAAAAACCAGTTTATCTATACAAAATCTGTAGATAGGTATTAAGATAACTGTAAACTGTAAGTAAACTCGTTGCAAGTAAAATCATGGTAGATAAAATTTTACTTACAAAATCTAAAATCGTTGGTAAATATCCTACAAGATTTACGTTAAATTTAAAAATTATCGGTGATCTCGTTGGTATAATTTAGGAAAAATAATACATTTTCGTAGGTATTCTCGCTTCAGAACTATAAATTTAGTGACAAGATCATTTATTTGGGTAAATTTTATCCAGATCTGTAATTTTTTTTTTTGTAGTGTATCGCGAATACAACTCTTTGAACTTAGTCTATCTTAAACTACTAATCTTAGTGGGCGATCGAGGGGAGCGTAACACAAAATTTTTCCATGGATTTGTTAAGCGGCGGTGTGTCGCTAGATCCACTCGATTGACGATGATGGGGTAACGATCACATAGGATTTCGAGATTAGGAAGTCGGCAGATTCGATTCTTTCAGTCTTTATTGACTTCGACTTGGAGTATCCGATTCCCCCCCGTAGATGAGTTCTTTCCCGCTTCCCGATTCCGTTGATCTTTATGGACTTTGTGTTATGCCGACGGCTCGGGAGGTTCGCGATGCGGTGTTTGAGATTGATCCGTCTAGTGTTTGGGGCGATGGTTTCTCATCGTTGTTCTTTCAAAGATCTTTGTTGGGATTTCGTCGGACGGATGTTGAGGATGCGGTGGTTGACTTTTTCTCGGGAAATCTCATGTCGTCCACATTCACGGCTGTAAGTCCAAGCGGCTACGATAATCTAGAGGGGGTGAATAGGTTATCTCCATCTTTTGAATTTAGCCCTCTTTTTAAAACCGAATGCTCAAACACAATAATAAAGGTGTGGAATGTAAACAACACACGTCGATTTAAAGAGGTTCAACCCACCTAGGCCTAATCCTCTACCACCCCAAAGATATCCAGGGATGGATTTCAAAAGAAAAAGAATTTTATTAATTACCAAAATTAATACAAATTCAACTTACAACACCTTGAAGAGCACCACACTCTTCTTCAACACCTTTGGAGATTACCACAATCTCCCTTTGAAGATTACCACAATCTTCCTTCAACGGCACCTTGTGAAGATTACCACAATCTTCAACCTTGAAGAATACCAAATTCTTCAACACTTCAATAAGAAGATCACCACAATCTTCTTGCACCTATCACCTAGATCATCCAAGTGTGCTCTTACCACAAGAACACTCACAAGGATATCTTGTGTTTGAATGATAACCAAAAATCAAGATTACAACTCAATAATGAATATTACAATTTGAGTGCAAAGTGTAATCAAGAATAGCCTAGACCTCAAGGATATGAAAGGGATAAGCTAGGCAAATTTACAACAAGAATAATAACAATGAAAAACCAAGTATTTGCTTGAAGTGTATCTTGTTGTGTTGTATCTCAATTGTTGTATTGGTTGCTCCAAAACTTCCTCTATTTATAGGAGATGATTGATCAAGCATAGGCTCCTCTTGGGGATTGAAAATCTCTGAGAAAAATACAATTAAAATCAAGAATATAGTCTGTTAGAAATCAATCCCACAATTTAAGGAAATGTGTCTGTTGTCAAACGGTCATATTTTTGTTGTCAATACACGCAGGCGACCGGTCGCACGTAAATAAGAGAATTACGAACACTTTGAAAATTTCAACAGGGCGGCCGGTCGACATAGGCTTCGACGGTCGACCCTGCCTCAACCGGTCATCCTTAATGAAGAATCGAAGAAGAAATGTTCTGTTTCAAAACTAAACATGCAGTACTGGCCGTCTGGCGCCGGCCGACCAGCGATCGGTCGACGCCTTGATGCATGAGCGGCCGAGTCGACTGCCGATTTTACTTCCGTCTCATTTTTCTGTTTCAAGAATCATCTTCAGGTACGGGTTGCCCTATAGGGCGGACCGGTCGACCACGAGACAGTAAATGTTGTCCAATTTTTGTCGAAAATAAAACTCAAGAAATACTCGAAAATTTAGTAAAAACATTTTAAACCAATCGGGAGTATTTAGACAACATTTAGAAATCTTGTTTAGGAGTAAAAGCCCATTGACATAAAATTATTAAAAGTGTTGTCCATTATTATCAAAACTAAACTTGAGGAAATACTCCAGGAAAATATTAAAACCATTTTAAATCATTTAGGAGTATTTGGACAACCTTTAAAAACATTGTTTTGGTGACAAAATAAAATCATCAAAATTAAGATAAAAACATGTATCAAACAATCTCCCCCTTTTTGATGATTACAAACCAAAACAATTTTTACACAAACTAAGAGAGCAATTGTAGAAATGATTTTCCCGGTAAAAACATTTTACCGTTTGGAAGCAACCAAAATTTCCAAAAATATTAAAGCAACCAAGTAGGGAGTAAATATATTCAATAATAAGCACAAGCTCCCCTATCAACAAGCATATCAAGAATAATGTAAAAGCAATTTTTTCATAAGCTAAAAGCTTTAGCTTTTACAATTTGTTCAAGAGCTTATAAGCTCCCCCTGTCCACAAAACATCATTAAACAATTATATAAGTCCATCAAGCAAAAATTGGACTAAAAACGAATCACAACTTATGGCTTTTATGAGCCATAGCTTATAGCTTTTATGAGAAGCTTTTATTACCTTCTTTGAGCTAATGAGCCAATATCCTGTTTCTCCCCTTTGGAATCATCAAAAGAATGTTAGTATGATAAAAGCATCATACAAATATGTCAAAGTGCGCAAACGAGGCGGTTTATCAACCATCGAGCATTTTATACATTAAGTCCAAGGAAAATGGGAGAGTTGTAACATAAGAGATCCATAAGCTTATTAGTTAGCTAAAAACATGATTTCAAAAAGATTTTAAGATATTTTGAAGCAAGAGAATCATGTAGAAGTTGAAAGTTTCATTGCGACATTTCATCGAGCACCTTGTGTGCGTGAAAAATAAAAGAGGTTGTATATAGTCCTTGTAAAAGTTTTAAGCCAAAAATTTCATACCTTCATCAATCAACCTCATTCCAAAGCTCAATGCAACATATGCAACATTTGTTCATCAAATAGGAGTCTCAACAAAGAGATTCTCAAGGGTTCAACCCAATTGAGATAATATAAGCTAAGAAGAATCAAGGCATTTACAAATGCCAAAAAATTAGAGCATCCATCAAGTAATACAAGTCATGCCTTAACAATACATGTATGATATATCCAATGTCCCATCATATCCAACTAAGCATAATGATCAAAGTATCAAAAGAAGCACTTTTACCATCAAGTACTTCATACCAATTATCAAACAATGCTTAAATTAGAGTATTTTTACCATCAAATACTCCATCAAAATCATGATCATCCACAAGTCATTATCAACTTGCAATTTTAACCCTTTTAAGAAAACAAGCAAATATCATTAGTACGAAGGAGTTTTACAAAGGTTCATAAAAATACAAAGCATCATTAATGAAAATGCTTAGAAAGTAAAGGGGGACATCATTCCTCATCCGAGGAGAAGCAAGATCCGGAATAAAGTCCTTGATGAATTTCTTCAACTTCCCGATAGACTTTTGCATTTTGGAGGTCTTTTGCTCCAAAGCCTCATACCTCGTCTCATGAAAAGCCCTCATCTCATCAAATTCGGCTTGAGTATACCTCCTAGGCGGTTGAGCACCGGTATTACCCTCCGGATTGCTCGGTTCGCCTTCTTCCGCCAATCTTGCGGCCTCGGCGTCATCAAAGTAGTCATTAGGATCGGGGGACTCTTGACCTCTTCCTCTAGCCATTTTAGTTGGTCGGATGTCCATATTCTTGCGCATCGTGACCATTTGGGAGATGTTATCAATGTCGAAGTCATTTTGAAATACTTCCGAGTTACACTCCGACGAAGGTAGTCCCGATTGAATAAGAAGTTTACAAATCCAATTTCCCATAACCAACTTCTTATTACCTTGAGTGATGGACTCGATTAGACATTGAATAAGTATGGCACCAAAGTTAAGTGGTTCCCTCCTAGCAATCTTATAAGTCAAAAAGTAATCCATGTTGCTAGGCATCTTTCCTGACTTACCACAAATGCAATATGAGACAATGACCAACAAAATACGATGCTCAAGTGTCATTGCCAACAAAGAATACTTTGGCCATACTCCCAAACACGTCTTCACTTCTTTCATTGACACCCCAACATTTCATCATTCCAAGTCCCACAGAGAAATAATCCCAACCACCTTCTCTAACACGTAAAAGCCGGCAAATATCATTGGGAGTCCATCTAAAATGACGACCCTTTACAAGCTAATTAACGGCAATCGGCTTCCTTTCATTATCATACCCACATATTAGCATAAAAATGTTGGATAATATCATCATCATACAAAACATAAGCATGCTCCCATCGATACATCCAACCTTGCTCCTCAAAAATCCTCTAATAGTAGGATACTCATTTGTAAATGAACTAAAACGACACATTTTAGTCCGAGCAATAGATTTTCCTCCCATTCCGAATCCTCATAATACCATTCCGCATACTTATTGATGAAATTAAGAACATTGTGGGAATTAGGAGCTTGAGTAACAAAGGATTTTTACCTTTCGCCCAACGACAATTTTGGAGTGAAATTGTTCGCGTAGCTCGGTAATTTGGGCCCGAGAGAGAATGGGATTTTGAACATCATCACCTTCTTGAGCCACGTTTCTTTGAGCGGCTCGAATATCCCTTTGTTCGGCTTCCTCTTGCCGATTTCTCGAAGAACCCTCTCCGCCCCTTCTACGCTTGGAGATGGGATTTCGACCGGAAGAATTTCTAGGAGGAGCCATATATGTAAGATTCTTGTGAAAATAAGAAGATTAGCAACAAGAATCGTGAAAAATGATGAAGAATTGAAGATTCTAGAGAAAAGGGGATGAAAAAATCGTGCCAAGGGTTTGAGAGATTTCCTGCGTCTGTTTTGAGAGGAAGATAGAATGATTTTAAGTTGTAAAAATAGCCTGGGCGGCCGGCCGAGGTAGGGTGCGACGGCCGACGCGTGCGCGGACCGGTGGCCCCCGCTTTGACCGCCCCAGGTAATTTCTCTTTCCTTAATTTTCCAAAATTCGATTTTTCACCCCAAAAGTTTTAAAACTTTGCAAAAAGATAATCTTGGACTATATCCAACAAATATGGGTTTTGGGAAAACATATATTCGAGAAAATCGAGACTTAACAAATAGTGCCTTTTTAAAGAGAATATTTGCAAAAACATTTAGGGGCACTTAAGGGGTTAAAATGAAATATCTTGAAAGATATGTGCATAAGCATAATATCGAGTTCTAAGAAAAATACGAGTGAAGGTACCTCGATAGTTTAAGAAACTTGATGACGTAATAGCCAATGAATATGAGATACATATCTACACAATTCTTAGACAAAGTTTGCACAAAAAAATACAAGTGTAGGCAAGTAATAGGAGATATCAAAAAGAGCTTATGCTATAAGATTTCATAAGAGATAATAAGCCACATAAGTCTAATTAAATGCACAAGAGTTTTAGAAAATCATGCAAGGTCTTCTTTTAAAAATATTTTGAAACTCACAAATATATAAAAGACCTAAATTAAAAATAATTACATGAAAACTCATTTTGCAATTAAGACATAAATAAAAACATGCATATAATTAAGATAAAATGCATATATAAATGGGGAGATACGGTTTACCAATTACGTCATTTCCATGGGTTGCGCCTTTCCCATTGTTGATGATATCTTCTTTTTGAGAAGTCACTTTGTTGATGATGACTTCTTTGATTATTCCATTTCCAAGGTTTGTTACCTTCCCTTTGTTGATAGTCTCTTCTTCTTTGAAAATCATCTTGTTGATGATGTCTTTGCCATTTCAAGGATTGTGTTCTTCCCATTTTTGATTATATCTTCTTCTTGAAATTGGCTTTGTTGAGAATAGTTTCTCCTTCTTTGATCAAATGAAACGGTCATTTGATGTCTTCTTGGCGGTATGAATTTTCTTCGATCATTATTTCACGGGTACCTAATATGACATTATTTTGTGGTACCCTCATGTGTTTGGGTCCTTTGGGATTAGTCTTGAGACTTTTAGGTCTCCAACGATAATTAGAGCTATTTCTAGCTCGACAAAAATTAGCCGTATGACCCTTTTTACCGCAATAGAAACATGTAATAATTCTAGGAGCATAATGACCAACATGCTTAGAGACTTGATTCTTTTTCATGTGATTGACATCCTTAGGCTTATGATCAAGTTCTAGTTTCGAACAATCAACAATCTTGGTCATTTTATCGGTACTAAGTTGGATTTAGATAAATCATTTTTCAAGCAATTTATATCCTCAACAAGAGTACTATTTTCTTTTTCAAGGTTTCTAACCTTGTCAAGTGTGGTGGTGTGAGCACATGATAGTGATTCATAGGAAGTAACTAAACTATCCTTATCATTTTTCAAAACATTGAATTCCTTTTTCAAATTTTTGTATTTAACAAGTAAGCTTTGGAATTCATTTTGAAGTTCATCATAATCATTTTGCAAATCACTATAATCATTTTGAATGACAATATCATAGGAAGTAGAGGGTTTAAGACATACCTCATTTTCTTCATTGATGCCCATAAAACAATATTCAACTTCTTCATAATTGGAAGTTGTAAGAGGCTTGTTCCTTGGATATGAACTTGTATCCCTTTGAGAAGTATATGCTTTTGTTTGGCTTCTTTCATTTGCAAATACTCCATAGATGGCTTCTAATTTTTGCCATACTTCATGTGCCGACTTTATTCCTACAATATGTTCATATTCTAAATTAGTAAATGAACAATACAAAATATTGAGAGCTTTACCGTTTAAGAAGATGGTTTTTTCTCTTCATCATTGAGCTTTTTGAAGCCTTTTGAGGTGTGTGGTGTATCTTTCATCGGAATGGATTCTCCATTAATGACGGTGTTCCAAATGTCGAACCCGCAACCTTGTAGATAGCATTCCATTCTTTCTTTCCAAAAATTAAAATTTTTGGAATCAAATAGTGGTGGCTTGGTGGTGGAGGTGCGGAAAAATGAGCTTCGTTCAGAGCCGACGATCGTTTCTCTTCACTCGCGATGTGAAACGAGCTTGCCAAAGAGTTTGGCTCGATACCACTTGTAAGTCCAAGCGGCTACGATAATCTAGAGGGGGTTAATAGATTATCTCCATCTTTTGAATTTAGCCCTCTTTTTAAAACCGAATGCTCAAACACAATAATAAAGGTGCGGAATGTAAACAACACACGCCGATTTAAAGAGGTTCAACCCACCTAGGGCCTAATCCTCTACCACCCCAAGATATCCGGGATGGATTTCAAAAAGAAAAAGAATTTTATTAATTACCAAAATTAATACAAATTCAACTTACAACACCTTGAAGAGCACCACACTCTTCTTCAACACCTTTGGAGATTACCACAATCTCCTTTGAAGATTACCACAATCTTCCTTCAACGGCAGCACCTTGTGAAGATTACCACAATCTTCAACCTTGAAGAATATCAAATTCTTCAACACTTCAATAAGAAGATCACCACAATCTTCTTGCACCTATCACCTAGATCATCCAAGTGTGCTCTTACCACAAGAACACTCACAAGGATATCTTGTGTTTGAATGATAACCAAAAATCAAGATTACAACTCAATAATGAATATTACAATTTGAGTGCAAAGTGTAATCAAGAATAGCCTAGACCTCAAGGATATGAAAGGGATAAGCTAGGCAAATTTACAACAAGAATAATAACAATGAAAGACCAAGTATTTGCTTGAAGTGTATCTTGTTGTGTTGTATCTCAATTGTTGTATTGGTTGCTCCAAAACTTCCTCTATTTATAGGAGATGATTGATCAAGCATAGGCTCCTCTTGGGGATTGAAAATCTACAGAAAAATACAATTAAAATCAAGAATATAGTGTTAGAAATCAATCCCACAATTTAAGGAAATGTGTCCATTTGTCAAACGGTCATATTTTTTTGTCAATACACAGGCGACCGGCCGCATTTAAATAAGAGAATTACGAACACTTTGAAAATTTCAACAGGCGGCCCGGTCGACATAAAGGCTTCGACCGTCGACCCTGTCTCAACCGGTCATCCTTAATGAAGAATCGAAGAAGAAATGTTATGTTTCAAAACTAAACATGCAGTGTACCGGTCGACCCGACTGGCGGCCGGTCGGCCGATCGATCGGCCGACGCCGGCACGGTCGACTGCCGATTTTACTTCCGTCTCATTTTTGTTTCAAGAATCATCTTCAGTCACGGGTTGCCCTATAGAGGCGGCCGGTCGACCACGAGGAGAGTAAATGTTGTCCAATTTTTGTCGAAAATAAAACTCAAGAAATACTCCAAAATTTAGTAAAAACATTTTAAACCAATCGGGAGTATTTAGACAACATTTAGAAATCTTGTTTAGGAGTAAAAGCCCATTGACATAAAATTATTAAAAGTGTTGTCCATTATTATCAAAAATAAATGAGGAAATACTCCGGAAAATATTAAAACCATTTTAAATCATTTAGGAGTATTTGGACAACCTTTAAAAACATTGTTTTGGTGACAAAATAAAATCATCAAAATTAAGATAAAAACATGTATCAAACAACGGCTACATCTATAGTTCTCATGTTGTGGGCTCAATTCTTGATCGCCAAAATCTTTGTTACAATGGGCCGGTCTCCCCGTAGAGCCTCAGAACACATAATCATAGTCATCGGTGGAGGCGCTTGAGGCGGATCGGTATTCGAGCCCAGGAGCAGATTTTTCGGTCTATCGCGATGTGGTAGCCGTGGTCGGTTTCGGGATGATACTTGGTTTGGGCATCGGCCGCATGCGGATCATTGTTTGATCGGCCGTTGGGTCATATGACGGTTGAGTGGTTTATTCGCGATGGTATGTGGGATAGAGATAGATTGTATCGTCTTGGTCTCCGGATGTGGGCTTCCTAAGAGTCTCATTGAGGATATATCCAGGGGTTCCGATTTTTTGGTCCGAGGATATCATGCGGTGGATGTTTACCTCTCATGGTGGGTTCTCTATGTCTTCTCGGATTCTCTCCGGGGTAGAAATGCTCGAACCTTCAGATGGTGCCATTTGGAACGATACTCTTATTCCTACTATCTCTATATTCCTTTGGCGCCCCTTCCTTCGTAATCGTTCTTCCCGTGGATATCAAGCTCGTGCACGTGGCACTTCCCTTGCCTCACGTTCTTTCGTTGTTGCTTGAATAATCCACATTCATCTCCTCAGTCGAATCTATCCCTCACCTCTTTTTGATGAATGATATTGTTCGGTCGTGTGGAATCACTTTCTTCCTTGGTTTGACACTACACTTCCACACACCACCGATATGATATTGTTCCTTTCATTTTGGAGGAATCGCACACACGGATCACACACGAGGCACTTGAGTTTCTTGGTTCCCGCTTGATTTTATGGTTTGTGCGGACGGAAAGGAATTGTGTCAAGCATCGACACCTTCCTTTCTTGGCATCTCACATTATTTGGCGGTGGAGCGGTATCTCCGGATTCTTGTTTGGTCGCGCGTCAACCCATCGTTGGTCCGGATGTTTCCCCCTTGTTGGCTTTTTGCGGGGGAGTGCTCCACCACGGGTTCCACGCAGTCGAGGATTGTGATTTGGCGAGCCCCTCGGTTTCCTCGCATCAAGCCGAACACGGATGGTTCGTTTGATCGGACACTTTGATTCTTTGGGGGGGAATTGATTCGAGATCATTGAGGCGGACTTATGTTGGCTTTTCATTGTTCTCTCCAGGCGGTGTCTAGCTTTCATGTCGAGCTTCTAGCATTGGAGATGGGACTACGGCATGCCCGTCTTTTTTTCTCTTGATTTGGATCGAGTTGGACGCAGTGTGCGGTGGTCACCACGATCACTTCCGTGGCCTCGCTCTTGGCAGTTCAAGACACCCCGATTCACATTCGGAACATGTTGAGGACCTTGATTCGATTTCCCACATACATAGAGGGAATCGACCAAGCCAGATCACCTTGCGAGTTGGGAGTGTTGTCTCTTGGGATCACATTGTTGATGAGGGCACGACTTCTCACCACCTCCTAGCGCTCATTCGGATGGACGGTGGGATATCCAAACTTCGATTTTCATAGATCATTGGTTCTCCTTTTATTTTTAGATATCTCATTATGATAGTCTTTCTAGATATCGTAGTGATATGTTATTTGTTCTTTGATTTTTCCCGCCGACACGTTGTATGACATTTTGATTATTTGATATACGGTGGGGATCACGCCTCAATCCCCCCCCGGGGTGTTATTTTGCAAAAAAAAAAAAAAAAAGTGATATTTGTCAAGGTGGTGTTTGTAACCAGTGTTGTAAATATCGGCTAGGGCCCGTAAAGGCCGAGACGATTTTGCTCAAAATGATGAAAAAATTGTCTAAGCCAAAAAAAAAAAAAAAAAAAAAAAAAAAATACTAATCTTACCGAATATCAATGGCTATATATTTAATACAATACGCCTATTTAGTTAAAGTATTAAAATTCTTATGATTTATAAACGAGTTCTCAAATTTTTTATCCACAAAAACTAATTTAATTTGCGTAATTACATAAAGTATTATATAATATATATAATTTATTTCCAGTGGAGGCTAAAAGGGGAAGAAAAAGACAACCTTTTCACAGCTCAGATTCCAGCCTTTTCTTATTAGCACCGAAAAAACGCAAATGGGGAGGGATGAATTGTGGGCATGTCCATTGTCGTTTCTCGCACTGCACATGAAAAACCCAACAAACACACACAACAACATAAATCCACACACTTTCCAATTTTATTGTTATTGTTACACACATATATGATGTGTGTAAAATAATGTGCACAGCATAATTATTTATTACTCTGCCAAAAATAGCAGAAAAGAAGAAAAATAGCCGGAAAGCTTCTTTTACGCACCCAGCGTTAATTTTCTCTCTTAAGGTACAGAAAAACGCACAAGAACCGATTTTCTTGCAGCGTTGAAACCCAGAGACGCCGGGATCTGCGTTTCTTGATGAATCCAACCCGACAGCATTTTTCTCCGTTGTTGACTATTTTGTGCGTTTTGTTTTCCTCTGTCTTTTGCTGATTTTCATGAATTATTTATTTATGGGCAGGACCCTTTATCTGTTTTAGCGTTTTAAAACCCTGTCAATCCACATTGTGCTTAGCATTCGATGTCTTTCGTTAATCTTGAAATTTTATGATTTTTGTGTTTGTCTAATGTATTGGTTTGCCTTATTTTTGGAATTCATGAGGATCTTGATTTTATCGTTTCGCATGTTTTGGTATTATCTAGAATTATGAAGTAAATTGTCTCCTTCTGATGTGGTCGTTGGAATTGTTGTTTGTGAATTTGTGATGGCTTGTAGATTTTTAAGTTTTTCTGAAATTTTGTTTGTATAGGATTTCATTGGATTTGTATTGATTGAATTTAGTGGACCGGCGGTAACAAGAAAAGGGAGGATTGATTTGGCAGAAGGCTTCACCTTTTGAATCTTTGAAAAAAAAATTTGGAATCAAAAAGAGAACCTGTTAGTGTTATTGGGATTGAAGCTGGGGCAAGAAATAATGTCTAAGAGTGGTGACCATCATACGGTCCCATTATCGGTGTTATTAAAGCGGGAATTGGCCAATGAGAAGATCGAGAGGCCCGAAATTTCGCACGGTCAGGCCAGTCAGAGCAAGAAAGGCGAGGATTTTACGTTCGTTAAGACTGAATGCCAACGGGTATTGGGTGATGGAGTCACCACATATTCTGTCTTCGCGGTATGATATCACATGATTGTTCTTGTTTTGTTTTCAATTAATGCATAAAGGTGCGATCGGACATGCTTTCATTTTGGAATTTTTTGCTCTGCTAGAGTGATGGATTTTTTTGAAAGACGAGAATGATATTTGAGAATGTGATTACATATGAGATGAAAATGTAATGATGAAAGTTGATTTGATATAGAAATAGTAAAATAATGATTATATACGATTGATAGTTTGAAATATCAAATATGTTAGTGGGTGAATAGTAGAATTGTGGGAAAATGTGTGTAATAATGATTAGTGATTTGATTTTTTTTGTTGAATGAGTAGAAGTGATTGGTGGAAGAAAAAAGTGAAAGTGAGTGAATAATATATTTTTCTGAAAATTTTCATAAGCAATCGCATTTTGGGGTAAAATTAATTCTCTATTGAAACCAAAATAGGAATTTTTTGGTATCCAATCGCCATCGAAATGTCTTGTCCTATTTTGTGTTTATGGAACTTTATTTACTTAACATGAGAATGTGATGAGATATCACTTAACATGAGCATCTTTTAAAATACATGTAGAAGAGAGACAACAGTAGTCTGTGCCTTATGAACGAAATTAAAAGGACAAATTAGACACGAGGGTTGATCGATAAGGGATCTATTGCCGTTGGATTACATTTTTATTTTATAGGTATTTAAAATTTCCCCTTTTTTCCTTATTTAGCAGGTAGCATAGACATGTTATATGTTGGAATACGTGACTTCTTCTTTAACTTCTTGAATTCATTCATGAAGTTAGAGAAATGGTAGAATTGAGCGTGCTAGTCATGATCGGCGTGGATGCTATTCTCTCCCATCTTGTAACTATCTGAATTGAAGAACTGATAGGTCTAACTGTCTAAGTGTGTTAGTTGTGTTTAGGGTAGATGTATATTATCATCTTTTAGTGATGGCTGTTAAACGTTCCTTTTTCCATCATATGTAAGTGGTAAATTGTCTCTTTTTCGTCGAAGGGATTTAAACTTTTGCCCTTGCCTTCATATTACATCCTTTGCTTTCTTCTTACAGTTGTTATTTTTTCCATTTTCCTCATTACAGTTATTTGATGGCCACAATGGATCTGCAGCTGCCATATATTCCAAGGAGAATCTCTTGAACAACGTCTTGAGTGCTATTCCTCCAGATCTTAACAGTGATGAATGGGTCTCGGCACTGCCCCGGGCTTTGGTTGCAGGGTTTGTGAAAACAGATAAAGATTTCCAGGAAAGAGGTATGGCTATTTCTGAAACCATTCATTATGTAGAAACTTTTTATTTGGTTTAACATTTGATTGCAATTGTTGAGCAACTTTGTTTGGTTATGTACTCTCTAACATTATACTTTGAGTTTCACTATATCTCAGAAACTTGCAATATAGATTTATCTTGAAAACTTTATAAGCACTGACCCTTGCAGATCATCTGTTTATATGGAAGAGGATCGCGGCTTCGGTACTCAATGTAGAAAAAGGATTTACATAAATACAAAAGTTATTTGTTAAATAAATTTGAAATTTCCCCATTTTCATTGTGAAATATGCTATTATATTTGTAAGAAAATTGGCTGTCCAGTGATAATATTTGAAGTTGGTTTCAAATATTATTCACTAGGAACTTCTTAAGAATATATGTTTTTTAATTTTATTTTTATGTGAACACTGGAATTAATTCATATGATTTTGAAACTTTAGCATCCATTAGCATTTTCAGCTAAAATGATCTTTAATGTTTTAGATCGGGGTATTGGCTGAGAAGTGAACAATTTTGTGTTTCGTCTTTTCCACTTTGAAAACCAGAACATGATAAATTTTATTTTAAAGTTCCAGATCTTGCTAGCTATATGTTTAACCCTAGATCTGGGTGCTTTTCGTCGCATTTGCTAGAGTTATTTAAATTCTTGTGGTAATTGGTAAGTTGAGGAATCCTTTATTCTTTAACTACATATTCATGTAATTTTATGGGTTCCAGTTTGCATGTGGGCAATTTCGGAGCAGATTTTCTAGTTATGTGGTCTATCAGCTGTTACATTAAATCTTAATTGATTTCATGTTTTCATCATGTTAAATTCTATACCTCTTTTTCTTTCTCTCGTATCTCATTTATTGATCTGGTAATATATCAGCGCAAACTTCGGGAACAACAGTCACCTTTGTAATAATTGAGGGATGGATCTTAACAGTTGCTTCAGTTGGTGATTTCGTGCTGTACTTGAATCTGCTGAAGGGGATATATATTACCTTTCAGCTGATCATAGACTTGAATGCAGCGAAGAAGAGTAAGTAATTTGTTTTTCACCTGATACAAAAAAAAAAAAAAGTAAAATAAAAATGGATGGCTCTTTTACAATAAGGTGTGTGCTCTTTGATTGTTGATGAAACAGGAGGGAACGAATAACTGCAAGTGGCGGTGAGGTTGGTCGGCTTAATACTGGTGGTGGCACAGAGGTAATCTTCTTATTTTTACGTCAATTCGTACCTGTAAAGATTTGTACTTAACACTATGGATTGATATTTTTCTTTACTAATAATTTACTCGATATTTGAATGCGTGGTATCAAATTGCAACTTCTTTTTTGTGTAAAAGGCGTGCTATATTTCATAGGAATATGCTTGCAATTATTTCGTCTGTATTCTGGTGTAATTTCATCTGCTGATGTGGATATTGGATGGCATGATTTCTTTCTTTTTCTTTTTTGTGTGGGAATAACCTTGGACGTAATTATGACCAACTTAAGGACTCACATACTTCCAGTGTAAAATTTGTGGTTTGTTTCTACTTTCTTGTGTATGGTTTTGTTTATCGAAAAGTTGCATCTGATGCTAGACATATTCTTTTTTCCGTTTTGGCTGTTGAGGGTCAATAAACACAATCTATCCATCAAGTATAATACTTTTAGTTTTAGTTGATTTTGCTCTTTTGAGTATAATTTTTAATCTTACTATGGTATTGGTTCACTGTAGATTGGTCCATTAAGATGTTGGCCTGGTGGGTTATGTCTTTCACGATCTATTGGAGATATGGATGTCGGAGAGTTCATAGTTCCTGTACCTCATGTAAAGCAAGTAAAGGTTCGTTTTTTTATCATGTTTTCTGTCTGCTGAATTGTTGCCGGTAAACTGAGTTTGTTTTTCTGACGGAAAAATTTAAGCAATTATTGTGAACTTCTATACCTTTTTTTCTTTTGCTATCTCTATTGGAGCAGAAGCGGTTCTTGAGAGAATAAAATTGATACAAGTATACAGATTTTGAAATTAGACTTCAGCAATAATGTGGATAGTGAAATTTAGATGATGCCTGGTGCTGGTAATTTGTAGTTCAACTTCTCCAATAACTTCATCAATTTTACCAAACATGTAGTTTATTTACCTGAAACTGTTAATTCACTTGTTTAAATTACTTTGGTGTTCTATACACCATACATTTGTGTTTGGACATAGATATTTGGAATTGGATTTGGATACTTTGAAACATAGATGACCCGTCAATGAATGTTAAAGTTGCATTGTTTAGTTGTTTTACCATATCAAGGGACTTACTTGCAACAAAGTCACACAATGGTTAAGAAAAACTAACTCTACGTTAAAATACAATATAATTATTTTCACATGTCGTCTGAATTAATTTTTCATAAAAAATATTTATGGAGCTATTACCACCATTTAGAATTGTGAGTAAGAACAGTTTTTTTGCTAAATCATTTCATGCATCTGCAGCTATCATCAACTGGTGGCAGGCTTATAATCTCAAGTGATGGTGTTTGGGATGCGTTATCTGCGGAAACAGCTTTTGAGTGTTGTCGAGGGATGTCAACAGATGCTGCAGCTTCACAGATTGTCAAGGTAATTTTAGCACTTGATGTATCACTTTAACTCTAGACGTGTTTGGTAAATTTTTCCAAAACATATCGTGTAATCTCCCAAAATAAGATGTTAGGAGCTCATAAACCGTTCTTTTAAAAAATTCAAACTAAGATCTTTTTTTGACCTCCTTTAATTTTGACTGTTTAATGACAAAATTGCCATTATTAAAATTTTAAAAGTTTGATCATCTTATTTTATCCAAACATTTTTCAACTTATTTTTCAAATTAAGATCTATCATTTTATGAACTCTAAAAACTTCTTATCACTTATATGTGCTTATAAGATCTTTTAAAAAAAGCCTAGCCATACACCCTCTCAATGTTTTGTATTTGGTTACCCCACCCGTGCTTGCAGGAAGCCGTACAGGTAAAAGGTCTTAGAGATGATACAACGTGTATTGTAGTAGATATACAACCTCCAGAGAAGCCAGATCCTCAAAACCACCTCCCAAGAAGCAAGGGAAAGGAGTTTTTAAGTCTATGTTTCGCAAAAAGCATTCGAATCATCTTCTCAGGTTGACAAGGAAGAGTACTTCGAACCTGATTTTGTGGAGGAACTCTTTGAGGAAGGCTCAGCTTCACTTTCAGAAAGGTCTGAATTGTCTTTTTTTTTTCAAGTATTTGTAGTTAGTTTATAAACTGAATATAGTGAAGAGTTACATTCTTTTTAAAGGAAAAAAACATCTACCTGTGAATTAGGAAACTTTATAGGGATAATTACAAAAACTATCCCTAAGGCATTCCAAATATCTCTTTGAGGTTTGTATTTGTTTTACACATCAACCCCTCAATATGGTGCAATTTGCAAAATAAGAACAAGGAGATAATTACAAAAAAACCAGTAAACCACCAATGTTTGTCTAATTACGAAAAAAACCCAGTCAAAATTTCAAAAGCTCTCTCAAATTTGATTATGTCTTAAATTTAAGAGGTTAACTGTAATATTTCTATAAATATCAGGGCGTTTTTTGAAATGTTTTTTTGCTTATGAAGGGGAAAATATACGATGAAATCATAACTCAAGGTTTTTTTACCTCTAGATTTTTTTGTAATTAGCTCGAACCTCATGGGGATTTTTTGTAATTATCCCTAAAAGCAAATATCAAACGCGTATTTGTAATTTTGAAAGATAACTATATATTTTTGTAATTAGGCTAAACCTCAAGTAAACATGTCTTAACTGTGATTGGCAAAACTTTGTATTTTTTGATGATTTCATTTTCTCATACTGTGATTACAGGTTGGACTCGAAGTACCCCGTCTGCAATATGTTTAAGTTGTTCATGTGTGCGGTTTGCCAAGTCGAAATAAAACCTGGAGAAGGTATTTCAATACACGCAGGAACAGCTGAGCCGAAAAAGTTGCGGCCTTGGGATGGTCCTTTCCTTTGCTTGAGCTGCCAAGAGAAGAAAGAGGCCATGGAAGGAAAAGACCTTCTGGAGGTACGCACCTGCATACTGTGAAACTTTTTGAAATGGATAATTACTACCCTTAAGGTTTAGTCTAATAACAAAAAAACACCAGTTATCTTTCAAAATTACAAATACATCCTTGTCATATGTTTCTATTTTTCAACCCTGAGGTTTGGGTTGATTACAAAAACCAGAGATGTTTGAAAATTACAAAAAAAAAAAAAACTTTGAGGTTTGATTATGTGTTAAATGTAAGAGGGTAATTGCAATGTTTTTACAAATGTAAGAGGCGTGTTCGAATGTTTTCGCCTATGAAAGGGATAAAGTGTAATACACAATCAAAGCTCACAGGGTTTTTTGTAATTTTAAAAAACCTGTGGATTTTTCGTGCTTAACTCAAACCTCAGGGGTAGTTTTTGTCGTTATCCCTAAATCTTAGGGTAGTTTTTGTAGTTGTCCTTTTTTTGAAATGATGCAACTGTATTTATTTATTGCTTCTGTATTTCCATTTTTTTACCAGCTGGTAGATATGATAGTGAAAGTGAATAGTCAATCTCCTTGAGTTAGTTCCCATCCCGTGAGAAATTAACGTTTTCAAGCTGATCGTAACTGAGAAGGCCAATCTGTCCGACAAGATTTACATTGTGTTTCCATAAGCTGTGAGGGTAAAACTGAACCCTTTTTGTGAATAACTAAGATACCAACAGGATCTTCCAGCTTCAGTTTGGTTTGGACAATTTGAACGCTTGATAACAATGTATAAATTCTGGGTATGCCTTCGTCCGATCAAAGATGACTTAGTAATTACCTTTAAATACATCGGAGATAACTTATTTGCTTCCTGAGTACGTTTACGGGCACATTTTCCCTTCGATAGAGCTAACAAGTGAAAACTTTCCTCCTCATTGTAATATTTGTCATGTATAATGTTTGACTAAGATTCTGTAGGATTTTTCATCTCTCTTCAGCATTGATTTTTTTCGTTAATGTAAAATTGTTTTGTACTTCCTTAAGTGATGAAGATTAACATTCACATAGAAAATCTGCATTTTTTTCGGATTCGACATGGACCTTTATGTGTATTTGCTGCCTTTGTGATATTTTTCAGAAATTTGAGAAATTCATGTTGCACATCTTGTTATGAAGATTGTCTTGAAAGCACTGTGGTCTAATAAGGACATGGTCTTGGCACTTTTTTGAGTTCATCTTTCTGAAAGTTGACATGGTGGAAGAGTGTTGCATTAGATATAGAGTTAAATTACAAAAACTACCCTTGAGGTTCAGCCTAATTGCAAAGAAATACAGTCAATCTTAAAAATTACATATAACCTGTTAAGGTTTGTGTTTGTTTTATAAACATCCTCCCTCATGCAAAACGTGCAATTTGTAAAATAGAAATAAATTTCAAGAGGGTATTTGTAATTTTGAATCAAGGGTACTTCCATGCTTCATCTACCATGATTGGAGTCGTCAAAACCAACCCGGCCTTATGAAAAGGACGGGTGGAGCTACAATTTCATAGGCACGTAAGGGACCGAGTCTGTTCGACCAGGAAAAATTGGGTCGTCCCGATTGACTCGATGCATTTTCAAAATATGGACTAGGTTGGGCTCAAAAAATAGTGCAATGATAGAATTTCGGCACTATCCAACCTGACCCGATTTTTTTTCTTTTGTCGGTGAGAGCTTTAACCATGATGATTAAACAGATATCTCAACTCCCATGTTTGACTTGGTCATCATTGTGGTCAGGTACACCGTACACGAGCAAGAATTTTAACATAATCTTGAGTCCAAGATTTGATCTTTACTTAAAAACAAAGGGAGAAGGGCAACGAGTAATTTTCAGCCATGTGAAAGACTTTGTCGGCCAAAATTTTGAACTTTAATAGATTTCATGAATATATTAAGGGTGTCTATTTCTATACAAACACAACACAATATAATTGGGTAGGATTGGAGTTAGAATTGAATCGGACCTGAAAAACATGAATAATAAACAGAAGGGTTATTATTGTGTTGGTTTTTATAAGCTTTTTACAAACTTTTTTGATTGATTGAATAAATTGATAGTATATTTATTGAATTATAGAAAATTGTAAAATATATGTAAATTTAAATTTTGAGTTGAAAGTTAACTCATATAACCTATATAACCCATATAATCAACATATATAAATGTGTTATTCATATTTATAAAATAGAGATGTCATTTCGGGTTACACGTGTATAAACATGTTGGGTTCGGGTTGAGACATTATATTTGACATGAATAATTAAACAAGTTGTGTTTGAGTTGATAAATCTGTTTCAATTTTGTATCTCGACTGCACTCGGACCATGAACCGGACACGACCGAATTGTCATCCTTGCATAGAGAGTGTTTGCAAACTCTAAAAAACAACTTTTGGATACTAAAAACAACCATTTTTTGATATTTTTCCGTCGTAAAGCTGTGAATCACTTTTTTAGAATTTTGCAAACGCTCCCACTATATAGTCTTCAATTAGCTCGAGAAGGGACGACTGCTCCCGCCAACCCCGTCTCTCCATCCCTCCTCGTTGTCATGACCGCAACTTGGACCTTTTTTTTTTTCCTTGATCTTCTTCGTGCAACGGTCTTAATCCCCGTCTAGGTTTGGCCATGTGCGAGCGTGTGTAATGTGTATGTGCTCAATTTTTATGCATTCATGAAGGGGTTTTGATAAAGGGGGAAGAGGGCTAAAAACATGGGATGCAACAAAGCCATCACATTCAATCCCTCTAAAAAACATCCTTGGTGGGAAAACCTTTTTCTGCTTTTGCCAATAGCCACTCATAAAATCTTGTGCTTACCCTAAAGACAAAAGAGTCTTAGGAAGACAGGCCAGGCTTGCAAGCAACGTGACATGAGACAAATTACTTTGCAATCTCCTTCTTACCCTTTTCTCTCTCTCTTTTATCTTTAGGTTTATTAGAATAAATGAATGAGTGGTTAAGTTGAGAAGATGACTCTGCCAACCCAAATAATGCATCTATGATTGTGATGTCGACCTTAACTATGCAAACAAAGTTTTTCTACATCAAACATGGCCTAGTGGACCATAGTGTACACGTGTGTGTGGGCCGCTCGTCATGCTATCGAATTGTGACATGTACATGTTCGAAGATCGGTCCGATTTCCCATTCCACGTTCTTATTTTTTTTGTTGTTAATGAATGGCGTGTGTATTTGAGATAAACATATGTAATATATTTACATGTGTACTCATTTATCCATATGTTGGAATACAAAAGTTGAATATGAAATCAATCCCGCTCTCCGGGATAGGATTTTTAATCCAAAATGTGTTTCATCTCTTATCATATCATTATGAATAATTGCTACATGTACAAAAAAACCAATATTAAAATGCCACAATTTTAGGCTTGGTTTATCTTCAAAATTAATATGATAGTTTCATACACGCGTGTCAAACATCTATGCGGTGAAATAGGAGATGAACACATACTTGGAACAGAAGATCTCATCCGCCCACTCACACCCTCCTAAGTAATTGCCACGTTTCATATAGTATGAAGTCAAAATTTTCAATTTTTACTAACTTATTATGTTGACTATAATATTGAGTGACTAAAGTTTAAAATTTACTCTTTTTTTTAACACTATCTAATGTTAATCAATGAGTTGTCTATAAAACTTGTTATATTAATTATATTGCACTAAGAAAAAATGTTAAATCGTCTGGTTTAATCATAGTAAGAAAATTAAGAATCTGTTTATAATGTGTAAGATGAGAATTTTCATGGTGCAAGAACGTAATCCCTCCTGAGAGCAGCAAGCATATTCCTTTTTCAGTGTCACGCCTTTAACAACTGAAAGGTAAACTGTGTCCTAGGAAAGATAATTTAAGTTACAGTTGAAAGTCATTCATGTTGTCTGTTTCAATAAATCATTGTATGGTGGGGACAATCTGGTCTTTCTAGTCAATGAATCATTTGCATTTATGTGTACGTAAATTGCTACGAAATATCCATTCCAAATTCCAATCTCCATCTATCTCAACAAGCCTAAATATAAAAACCAGCCACCAAAGTCGTTGATCATGAAAGATCGATTGACGGGGATCATTTTTTCTACATTGTAGAATAATTATTTCTTTATTATCATTATTTTTAAAACTGGGGAGCCCAACATCCGACTAATCTCGGATGTCAAAGACCATAAACTCATTGGCTGGCGTGATGTGAATCGCAGGATGTGTCAGAATGGTCGGAGTGGGAACCAGGACCTAATCGACCCCAAATTGAAGCGTGACGATCTTTGCTTCCAGATCGAACCCATGTGGCTGAAGGACATCACGAGTTTGTTAGCCCTCTTTACCACTCGCAGGATGGGGTGGGGTGGGGGTAGACTTTTTTTTTTTCTTGAGTGAGTTCGGAAGATTTTAGGATTAATGATTACGTGTAACACATAAATTGGATCAATTTGTCTTAAAAAATTATTATACATATATTGGTGTATAAAATCTTTTACTTTTATTTTTGACCGTCAAAGTTCTTAGCATCTAGCAGATTAAGAAATATTATTACGTAGTTGTCAATCATCATCGACAGTGATGTACCACCACTCTATACATAGAGAAACTACATCATAATATTTTTAGCTGAATTTTTATACAATAAGTGATATATTACCATAATTTATGCATTTCAAAACCAGATTGTAACATACGAAGCTTTGTCCTATGCTGACATATTTTCAAAGTTTTTGCTGTCAGTCCAAAAATTGAATTGAAAGTTTGAAACGCCCCTCCCAAAGTATATGCGTGCAAAAAGAGAACACAAAGCCTGTGGATTTTTATGATTTTCTACAATCAAAGATTCTTATTGAAATAGATGCCTTGATTTGTCAACTCTACCCCTATGAAGAATAACTTCTATACAAAATTATGAGGACAAATTAGTACCTTGGCTCAAAATTTCCCCAAGTTTTGTTGTATTTATATATGTAAATATACTTTGCCATTGTATCTATATATGAATTTTAGCGCAATGTGTGATTTGGTAGTGTTACTTTTCCCAAAATGAGTACCTTATAGCTGTTGATAACATATAACAAGGCCCCACCATTTTCAGCTTCCATCCCTTAGCCACCACATGCACCCTTGCCAAAAATGTGTGAAATGTAATTGCCACACTTAGCGATGACAACGGGTGATTGTACAGTTGGAATTTCGTGTTCCACTTGATAGGATAAATAACACGTGTAGATGCATATTTTTTTTTTTTTTTTTTTAACGATAAAATTATATTATAACAACTCAAAAACTAAAATTACAATCGCAATCGTAGCCAATGAGCCAAGAGTAAACAAGACTAACTAAAAGCTAAATGGGGAATTGGTAAGACCAATTGATTCACAACATGGACTAAAAAACTACCCACACCCCAAACTAAATCACTCCACTTAGGAGACTTGACTTAAAGAAGGCGTAACACACCAAAAAAAACTAAAAACCAAGCACGAGCAACCACTACATCTTTGCGACGCAGAAAAACCGATCCGCCTACGAGTTTCGCAAATCAACCTAGGAAAAGAAAATACAAACAAAATAAGAAAATAACAACTATAGCTAACAAACTAGAAAAAAAAACAAAAATTGCCTCTCCCTCTCCCAAATCTCATGTCGCGACCCATCGTCTTCTCACTCCCGAGACACCTCAGTGAAGCTCCGACCCGCGCGCCCGGGCCAAAAATTCGGCCACCTTAAATGCGCCTGAGGGACCGCCATTGGTGTCCTCTAAAAGAAAACATGGAGGGGAGGGGGAGAAGCGAGGGGGGGTTTGTAAAAGGGAGAAGGAGAAGGAGAGGAGGAATATCTTTAGGGTTTTCTTTTCTTGGGGTTAGAGAGAAGGAGGGAGAGAAATAAGGTTAGAGAAAGAAATGTTTCTCAACGTTTAAACCAAATACGTGTAGATGCATTCAAACAATCAATAATTCGGGTTTATAGTAAAGAAAGTGGAACTAGAAATCTATTCTAGTGCCAAAAATGTGTTTTTACCCATCCCGAATCCAACTATAATGATGAAAATCGCTCCCAAGAGGGGCGGGTTCAAAGTTTATCCGAATTTAAACTCGTCTCATTGTGACTCCGGGTTCATATTTTTGTTCCCTTTTATGTTCCAATTCTGTTCCATTATCCGAATGAATGATAAGTGTATTCAACAATACATGTTTATCCGAATGACACTTATTATTCGCCCGTGAGAAGAAAACAGGGGTGTGGAAGAGGGAACATGGCAATTGGTCCATGTAAACCCCTCCAATGTTGTGAAATCAAACAGGACCTCGATTCAAGCGGGCTTAATCGGGGAACTAGGTCACATGCCCGAGTTAGATTTTTTAGTAAAATCAAGTGCCTAAAAATCTTTCCCACCTGGTCAACTCGGGGAAAAATCCAAAACCGGTGACCCATTAACCGAGGGAAAAATCTTTTTTTTTTTTTTTTTTTGGTTTTTTTCAGTAAATAAATCTTTCTTTGTTTTATTTCAAGTGTAAGGAAACTATGTTTAATAAATTTGCATATAATTTCTCCTTATATTCGATTTTCATATATATATATATATATATATATATATTTGGATATTTTAATTTTCTAATTTAGTTTTTTTTTTGTATTTGTTAGAGCTATCAAAAATGGCCCGACTGTAATAGGGTTGTCTTTGCGATTTTGTAGGCCCAAAGATTCGGACCTATGTCCAGGTCCATTAGGCCAAAAACACCAAGTGTCACCAAGAAATCAAGTGTATTTTTAATACATGGATTGGGTTAGTCTCCCAAAATAGCGGCTCGAAGAAATTACGCCCAACCCGATTTCCCCCCCCGATGGAGATGGACAAGCACGGTAGGACAATTTTGACTCTAGTATTTGTTAGTTTTTATACATTTGTACTTGTGTTTGTATATATGTGTGTATATCTGTGCCAATCGATTTTAAGAACGATTTAATCGGTTGAGCAGGTGTAAATGCCTAAATAACCTCCATTAATCCGGTTCGATGTACGATCCGAATTTAAAAACAGTGACCCCTCCACCCCTCCCAAACCACACAAGACCAACATAAGAACTCCATACTTCCTAATTATCCTTATCCCTTTCCTCCTACCTCCTAGATACTCTGCTCACATATGTAACCAGAAAAGAAAAAGAAAAAACTACAAAGACAAAGTGAAAAGAAAAAAAAAAAAAAAAACCTCATATCACAGCTCTTCATCAACAAAGCCTCATGGAAATAGAAAGACAGCATCAAATGCTAACAAACAAACAAGAAAAGAAGCAGAGTGAAATCAAAAGGGATGGAGTACAACAACTAAAGCAGCAGGTACAACAACTCAACCCATCCGCCTCACCACCATCATCTTCATCCTCTCCTTCCCATGAATTCTCCTTCACCATCTCCCTCCACCCCTCCGCCGCCGCCGCTAAAATCCCCGACAAAAACAAATCAAATCCACCTCCATTCGCAATCGACTTAACTCCGGCGGACGAAATTTTCTTCCACGGCCACTTACTCCCCCTCCACCTCCTCTCTCACCTCCCCGTCTCACCACGCTCCTCAACAAATTCACTGGACAGTTTTACCCTTCCGATAAAAGAATTATCACAAGACAACACCACCAGAAATGACGATCAATACACCAACAGTAACAGCTGTCAGGAAAGAACTCTTCTAGAAGAAAAAGCGAGAGGGAAATCGAAATCGTTCTCCCTGTTCGGATTGCCGAAATGGAGAAAGGGGGAAAAAAACTGTCAAGAGGGGCAAAAAGGGAAATCCAAATTCGAGATAAGCCATTTTCTGCAAAGGTACATGAGATTGGTTAAACCATATCTTCCCTTCAGAAAAAACCCCCAAATCCATCGGCAGCAGCCGTATTCGTTTTCGGGGAACTTAAAACTGAAAAGCAAGAAGGAATTGAGAGGTAGAAGAGGGGAATTTTCAGCACCTGCTTCGATGATAAATTCACCTACGAATAGTGGGCTTTTGGTGGCGAGTGGAAACCATACTCCGACGAACACGAGTGATAGCACCATGGAAGAATTGCAGGCTGCAATTCAAGCGGCGATTGCTCATTGCAAAAAGTCTATTGCCACAGAAGATAAAAACAAGTTGCCCTAATTATATAGGTTTGTGTATATTTTTATTTATATAATATTTATATGGTAGAAAAATATTACTTACTGATTTTCCATGTGTTAAAGTTCGACATTTTTGCAGTGGCTCATATGGGATAGTCTCATAGTAGTAATCAAAAGGGTACAGTTTTTGCAGCACAACTTACAAAATTACTAGTTGGTGCAATCAGTTATCAGCCTGAAATAAAAAAATTCAAGTAGAGGTATGAAGTAGTAAAAATGGATTGAGATTTCGTCTTATAAATCCCCATTCTATTCGTACCAAATGGTACGTGTAGATACATTCAAACAACATTCAAACAATCAATAATCCGTAGTTACTTCAATGACACGTGTTATTCATCCGACCAAGTGGAATAGTAAATGACACGAAAATATTTTTAGCCATACTTGAGATCAATTGCTATTGTGCCTTTCTTTTCATTTCTAGGGACTAATACATATCTCGAGACGAATCATTTCTGAAAAACATGACTAATTTTTAAAAAAATGGTCAAGCATCTCACCAAATAATATGAGGAGAGTATGACCACTATTTCTTAATCAAGATGTGTGAAAACATATTTTTGAAAAACATGACTAATTTTCATTTTTAAAAAGGTAAATGGTCAATTGGCATATTTCCAAAAAAAATGTAGCATGTGAAAAACTTATAACCCATTTATGGCTAGAGAACTAATTAATGCACCCTTATACTAAAAAAAGTATGAATCTCATTTCTGATGGTCATCACTGTGCTTTAGTGCTTTGTTGAGGAAGTGCCTCCATCTGTCTTTGTCCGGAGCTTTGTAGAGGAGGTGAATCGCGGGATATGCCATTCGGCGCTTGAGCGCCATAGATTGAGTTATCACCACACCGAAAATCCTCCTCCACAATGATACTGAGGGAAATTGAACCTCCACGTTGCGAGTCCAACAAACACACAACACGCAACTCGGATCCTTTACAGGTTGAAATTTATCTTTCAGGAGCAATACACCCTTATATTGAATCATCTGATAAGTGAAATGTTACTTTCAAGAACCTCGTGCACATGCAACTAATGCCAATTTAATTTATTTTATGTACGAATAATTTAGTGCATTTCATTTTGGAGTTAAGATTGTGTAGGTTAATGTTTGTGGTTGAGTACGAGTTTTAAATAATCACAATAGAAAAAACGTTACCTGACATTAATGACATTAATAACAGGAAAGTTGAATGTTGCACGTGTTAATCAATATACTGCAAGTACGAAAATAGCTTTTGAGATAATGATACGACTTTGTGGCATCACGAGAGTTAGAACAAAAATGTGATTTTGTGAAACATGACTTCACTTTATTAATATATTCACCACAAAAATTTGTATGAGTCAGTCCATGAAATGGATCCTATATTTAAATAGAATTTCAATCCAAATCCATACTCATATAAATAATTCATATTTTTGTGTGTTTTAGGATCCGTCTCATGAACTTAGATCCATGAGACAGTTTTACATAAGACCTCCTTTATATTCACTCGTATCTGAAGTTCATTTTTCATCACATAATATATGGAACACAAAAACTTGTCAAGTTTAATAATATACAAAGCCAGTTATAATAACATTATTACATTATGTATCATTTTATATACTCTTTTGATGATATTAAAAAAATGAAGGCTTGGCAAAAATTGGGCTTCTTTTTTTCTTATTTCCTTTTTCCATTTTCTTGTTATGATGAATATGATTACCAAGTAATCATGAATTCATGATATCATGATGAGTTGTAAAGACTTATGCGAACGATTGATGTTTTTTTGGTAGGTCTTTTTATGGGGTTTATGTCAGTTTGGTGAGAGCCCCACTAAAAGGAAGTCATTAATGGGCTCAAGAAAGGAGAAAATAAAAGGAAAAGGACATAAATACCCCATTTTCCATACCCAATCCCCGCACATAACGTCTATTTTCTTGATTTTGGACAAAAATACCATTTTCCATTTGAATTTGGACAAAAATACCCATTTTCCCTCGAATTTGGACAAAAATACCCCATTTTCCATTTGATTTTTGACAAAAATACCCATTTTTTGATTTTTGCGTTGGTTTCTTTTTTGTTTCTTTATTGTTTCAAACATGTTTGTTGTTTCTTTGTTGTTTCACTGTTTCATTTATGTTTCTTATATGTTTCACTAAGCCAACTTTTCATTGAATTCCACGATTGCATAGAGAAAATCTCGGTTGTGGTATGCCACAATGGACAATGGGAAGAACATAGAGAAAAGTATACCAACTTTGAAATAACAAGAATATTGATTCCAATGGATCGCACATTCAAGACCCTAAACGAAATCTTGGAACAACAAATTCAATTGAGAAAATTTGAGCTTACTTGTCCATCATCGCCACGAGAAATGGACACGACTCATTGTCAGGACCAAAAAATACTTTGTATTGACTTCCAACATCGTAGAATTATTGAATGCATCAATCGAAGTGGGCAAGACTTACTATTAACAACTTCGCTAGAATACGTGAGATCTTTAGTTCAAGATTAGACATGCATACATCGAAATGAAACAACGATCAACATTTACAAGTATGACAAAAAAAATCAAGAAGAGTATATGGGAAAAACTAAACTATTTCTCTAAATTTAAAAGCAATTTACTACAAACTTTTATCACATGATCGTTTCACAATTGTTTCTTACATGTTTCATTTATGTTTCTTAAATGTTTCAACTGATTACACCATCATTAAGATTTACGTAACAACAATTCTCTAAAATCATTAGGAAGTGGAGGTAGAAACTCAATGTTGTTGTCATCGTCATCACCATTTTGCAGCTTCAACTTAGCATGATTGTGAAGCGATAGACATCGAAGTCTTGCTTGTTCATTCTCTATCTCGAACGCTTCAACGTCCATAACCTTCCCAACAACGACATAATAAGCAACAAAAAATCACACATTCACTACAAAAGAAATAAAAAAAGATACACAGTCAGATAGATAACACAACAAATCAAAAACAATAAAAAAGAACAAAATAAATGGAAAATACATAAAAGAACAAAAGAAACATAAAAGAAACAACTTCAAAAACAACATCGAAACAAAGGAAAAACTTCAAATCACAAAATAATAAAAGAACACGTAAAATGGGTTTAACCTCTCGAAGTCTTCGCTTGACATTTCATCATCATACGTACCAACCCGATACTAACCCATAATTAATGTTGAATGTCTCAATACTATTAGGATGATAAAATTCCTTAATTACGCATAACTTTTGTTGTTCTAATTGAATGAATCACTCAAAGATACAAGTCGAAATTAGTTTTTACAGCTGAATTTACGTAACATAAAAATCTACTAAAATAATGAAATCCACATGTCTTTAAACCAATACCAAGAAATATGAAGAACAAGTTAATTGGCGAGGTCAAAACTAGCAGAGCCACCTCAGTTGAATGCAAGAAAAATTACATCATCTTTTAATAGCTCAAAATTAATTTTCACCTCCACTATATTTCTAACTTCTACAAGAAGCTCACCAAGTGAAATATGAGATCTAAATATTTACAGACCAAAATTAAAATAAAACAAATAAAAAGAACAGCAAAAAGTCAACTCAAAACCCTTTTTCTGATGCTTATGAAAGCAATATTGCATAATTCACAGGAACAAAAAAACATGAAGCAATCATAAACTCCTTTTTCCCTTGAAAATAAGAAAAAAGAACACACAAAATTTGTTTTTCTGTTTTTTTCTTTTTCAATAAAAAGAAAATGAATAATAGAAGAGAAGCTACTGTAAAACTGGTAATATGTAATAATATAAGTTCAAAATTGCCAAAACAATCGATTCTAATCCCTAATCTGATCAAAAGCATAAAAAGCCCTAATTTGTGGAAAAGAGATAGATAATATCTTACCTGGGTGGCCCGACAGGCTTCGATGGGTGCGTCCCTCGTCTTCGCCGGTGCAGCGGAAGGAGGGTGTGGAAACCGAAGCACAAACAGACGGAAGAAGTGAAGAGGAGAAGAGGAGAAATATGGGAAGAAAGGTAGCGGACTGATCGGGGGGGGTTACCGTGAATGGGATGAATAATTGGGTATATTTGTCATGTTTATGATCGGATAGGGTATATTTGGGATGGGGTGGTATTTTTGTCCTTTTTTAAAAAATCAGGGTATTTTGTGGTATTTCCTCAAAATAAAAAGGAGATGCGACTTGATCTTAAGAATTTTAAGGCGAAAAATTATTAATCATCAAATTTTGCATAAAAAGTGATTATTTTTAGATTTAGAATTTCAAGGAGAAAATATATAGATCAATATGTCTAGCGTTTGGTCAACAAGAAAGATACAATAAGATTTTAATACGTGGAATTGTGAAATGGACTCACGAACAATGCTACTTCCGCCTTTTTATATAAAAGGGGCAGAAAATCTCTCGGTCGGTTTGGCTTTTACTACCGGATTTTTACAAGTGTTTTTTTCTCTACTATCTCTCTTGATCTCCCCCTCTTCCTAATAAATGAAACATATTTATACCCATCCCATTAGTGGTTTTTAATCATCATTACATCTAACATTAGAGTGATTACAAAGGGACACGTGTCCTATCCTCAACATGCATGTTAGCAAGTATTTGGCACTTGTCGACTCATCTTGTTATTATGTTGACAAGTGGCGTTTATTATACTAATGGGGCACTCGACTTTCCTTAATCGGATAGTTATCCTTCAAATTTCCCGCCATAATTGTGCTTGGAGCGAGCCGAGCCCGCTCCGTGCCACGTCACGAGCCTCTACTGGCCGACATCATCACATTTCAGTGGGTAGCGCACGTGCTCGAGCTAAATGGCCACGTGGACTAACTTGTTGCCCGGCTCGGCTCGGGTATCATCAATGTCGTTTTCTTCCGAAATTGAAGAAAAATTCAGAGAAAATATTAGTGAAATATAAGAGTTGAGAGGTGTTTTTAAATTAAAAATTTATTTGGAACGTTTTTCCCCATGAAAGTGAACTTTAATAGGTTTTCATGCTTCACTTTTCTCTTTATCTTTCCTTCATGAATACCTAGTGTAAAAACAGTCTTCTTTGATCTCACACACACCAAAAGCAAAAAAAAAAGGGATAAATAAGAACACAATTTTCTATAAGCAAAATTGCGTAAAACCACTAGACGATAATCCGATGGCAAAACCTTTTTGGCCGAGACGGATTTTCCATTAATTGTGACATAATCGCCTCGGCCAAGGTTGCTTAGGCGAATTTTTAGAACATTTCTTTTTAATAAGTTGAGAGTAGTGGTTGGAAGAGAGAGAATAAACATTTTTTAATATAGTAATTCGAATCCTAATCAACACCATTAAAAGGGGTTAGTGAGCTACAAGCTCGTGGTGAAAGGGGAAAACAATGCTCACACTTTTCGATGCACATAACATTGTCTATATGGTGTTCTACGCAAAACGATTTTTCATTTTTTTTTTTTTTTTGAGAAAAAAAGAGCACCTTCCTCCTTGTATGGGTAATGGGCCCACCAGGTGGACTTCAATTCTTCAAACTCATCTACATGTAAATTTGGGCTTAAAGCCACTTCTTACTTTAGCCCATTTCATAAAAGCCCATACAATATCTAAGACTATAGCTGCTATACCCTTAAAATTTGAAAACATAAATATGTCCACGTACGTAAAAGATTGGGAGAAAAAGGGATGTTATAATTTGGATGACCACATATCCGTCACGAATTGTCGTGAATCCACCTTAAAGTGATTTGATTTTAGAGTCTATATATTGGGAAATTACATAAAATACCTCTTTTTGGTAAATATATCACAAAATACGTTTTTATCACTTTTATATCTATTTTTTTTCCTTTTTGTACCTGTTCTTTTTCTTTTTTTACGCTCCTACATATTTTTTTTGATTATTTTTCCTTTTTTTTTAATTTTTTTTTATTTCTATATTTCTTTATATGTTATATATGTGTGTTTCGATGTTTAAATTTGTTTATTTGTTATTTCTTTGTTGTTTCGATGTTTCAAAACAACTTTTACCTATTTTTTATGCAGTTTTTTGTTCATGTATTGTTTCGGTGTTGTTATATAATATTTTAATGTTATTCTAATAATTATTTTTTGTTGTTTCCATGTAGTGTTCAATGTGTAAATACAATTTTTTACTTATTTTAAGCTCTTTTTATTCATGTAGTGTTTTTAATATTTTTTACGTTGTTTTAAGGTTGTTTCCATACCCTTTTTAATGTTGTTCGATTTTTCTTTGTTGTTTCCATGTAGTTTCGATATTTAAATACAATTTTTACCTATTTTTAACTCCTTCCGCTCATATGATATTTCTATATTATTTCCGGTTTGTCTCTATATTGTTTCCATGTTTTTATGTTTTCATGCATTGGATCAAAAACCGAATTGTGTTTTTTATTCTTGTTGTTTCTATAATATTTTTAATTCATTTTTTAATGTGTTGTTTTATGTGTATATTTCTTGATTTTTATAAGATTTGAGTATAAAATGTTAGCGGCGGAAAAATTATTTTTTTTTGAAATTTTATTGAAAGAAACATGTTAAAACAATTTTGAAACAACAATGGCGTAAAAAAGTCCGAAAATTTTGGTGGGAGCATAAATTTGTGTAAAAATTGGGCGGGAGCGTAAATTTGGGCGAAATAGTACATGAAGCATAAAAGGTGACATTGTCTCAGAAAAATGGGGCAATTGTGTTAAAAGCCCCTATATATGTATATATATATATATATATATAAGATTTAGTTCAAATGAGACCACCCTCCCTAGGTGAGACAAAGTGTGGACTCATCTTATCCATTGATCTTAAAAAATGAAGGGATGTGATTGATTGATTTTTTAATTATTTCCCAATTTTACGATTTTAAGGGTAAGATTGTAATTTTGTAATTCAAATTAGTGGTCAGTGGATTTTACGGGTCAAAATGAAAAAGCTAGGATTTTGTGGCGGAATTTAAGGAACTGTTTTCTTTCCAAATATTTTTATTTTTACAAAGATAGTTAGGGTTCTTCTCTTGCATAATTAGACATCAAGTAATGCATATTTAGTTATTTTGTTGGTAATTGTTTTACGAAAATAAGACATAATTGAATATAACGTCTTTGCATATTTAGTTATACTACACTTCGCATAAATATGTTCAATATAATGTATATTTAGTTATGGAAATGGGATGTTGCGTTTGGAAATTATAAAAATTGGATGTTACATAATGTCTTTCGCATATTTAGTTATTCCACAATGCATAGATAGTTTCCGGATAATACATAGTTAGTTGATTTTGTTGCATAGTTTATGACGTCTTGCATAGTTGGATATATTGTACTACATATTAGTTTTTTACGTTTGCATAGATAGTTTTCGGATAATGCATATTTAGTTGAGTTTTGTTGCATATTTAGTTTTCGAACTCACTGTTCGTTATTTCTCTGTAATATTGCACCGATTTTCTTGTTTTTTCTCGTAATTTTCATGAAGCGTATTTTCGAGTTCGATCTTCACGATTTTTTCTTTATTTGCGTTAATGGAGGAATGTGTGTGTGTGTGTGAGAAATTGGGATTGGGAGATATATGAGAGAGAAAGAGATTTGATTCCATTTTTGTAACTAACTTGTTATGTTATTACCCTACTACCCTTATATTGATTAAATTAATATTTTAATATATTTTTGATCTATTAAATCATACCCATTGATTAATAGTGGGGATGGTTGTGATTAGTCCATTGTGTCTCACCTAAAGATATGGTCTCACTTGATCCTCCCCTATATATATATATATATATATATATATATATATATATATATATATATATAGGAGAGGGTTATATGAGACCACCTCATAGGGTAAGTCCATAGGGACCAATCCTAGCCACATATATCTAAATTTTTCAATGGTTGTGATTTTAGAGCAAAAATTTAGATTAAATGTTGGTAATTAGAGAAAGGGGTAAATTAGTCATCCTACAAAATTACCCAATATTCATGGGATTCTGCATTCACATTATGATCACACAATCTATCCAAATCTCACATCAAATTCAACGTGAACAAATCTCATCTTCCTTAATCATCCTCCTTCTTCTTCAACTCACTCTTGAGAAATCATTCATCCTTCTTCTTCAATGCACTATTGTGTGAAAAAAGTGCAGACAATTTGCCATAGTTGCTAGAGTTTGACTTGATTAAGTTTGCTTATGAAGATGTAATTTTTTGCTTGTGTAGATGTGTCGTTGTGTTTTTATATACTATTAACTACATAAGCAAGTCATAAGCAACAAATCCATACTACATAAGCAACAATCCTATACTACATAAGCAAACAAATATGCACTACGTATGCACCACGAATACATTAGCTACATAAGCAAGTCAAAGAACAAACCCATACTACATAAGCAACAAGCCTATACTACATAAGCAACGAATATATACTACGTATGCACCATGGATACATTAACTACATAAGCAAGTCATAAGCAACAAATCCATACTACATAAGCAACAAATATACACTACGTATGCACCATGAATACATTATCGCATAATAAGCAAGTCATAAGAAACAAACCCATACCGCATAAGCGATAAGCATATACTATATAAGCAAACGAATATACACTACACATGCATCACGGATACATTAACTACATAAGCAAGTCATAAGCAACAACCCTATACTACATAAGCAACAAAGAATTTTTTTGAAATCAAAATTTGGAGAGAGAGTATGCGTGAAGAGTGGGTGAAATCGCGTGAAAAAGGGAATGAAATCTTAGTAATCGATTCTAAAGTGCCAAATTACCACCCTACCCTTTTTAATTTTGAAACAAAAAAATAAAAATAAAAAAGCCCTAAAAACTGGACCACCCAAAATTGTTGATCTATGGTTAGGATATGCCCCCAATGACTCACCCCAAGTAGGAGGACCTATTTGATTTTGGGACACGTTTTAATATTTTGGACTTAGGCAAATTTGGAGTAACTTGTGTGTGTCTTGTTCAATCCGTCCCATTCTCATCGTATATATATAAAGATCTTGTATATTACATTGATTTATATGATGATCGATGTGTTTATATCAAAATAAAATTGTATATTACATTTTTTCCCTCTAAAACACCCAAAGGGTAGAAGGTTTAAAGTACACCTACAACCTATGTATTAACATATCATAGTTTATTACATTACAAGAATGTAGATCACTAATTCACTATCCTATCACACAAAAGTATAACGTTGCTTAGTTATAAAAGATACCAGCCCCAATTAGTCTATTCTAGTCAAACCCTTGGGGATGGAGAGGGGAATATACTATACAATTTTGGGAATGATAACCTATATTAGCTAGAGCATCAACTACCGTATTCCCTTCACGGAATATATGAGTAATTTGTACATCAAAAGCAGCAAGTAGAATATGAATTTTAACTAGTAAAGTCTGAATCTTCCAGTTGCCAAGCAGATTCTGAGTAATGATTTGAAGCAGAGTGTTGGAATGATCCAAACTAAAAAAAAAAGAACTTGTTGATTAGATAAGAAAAGGTGAGGCAGAGTTTCATTAGTTGAAGAAGAACAACACCAGCATTTAGAAGCTAGAGCAATCTCTCTATTCTGAAGTTTTTCGTCCACTGGCAATCTGTTTTTAAGGAGCCTCCACATAAAAATGGACATAGTAGGGATAAGAAAGTAGTTCCACAAATCAGAAAATAGAGGAGGTGAAGGGAGAATACCTTTGATTTCTTGTCATGCTGAAGATAATGAAAAATTACCATTTGATGATGGTTTCCATCTCATAATGTCCTCTTGGTTCTGAGAAATTGGAACTTGGCTAATTCTTGGAGCCCACTGATGTCCCAAAACATGACAAAGTCTAGAATAATCCCATGTATGATTATGCCAAAAATAATCAACAACAACATTTTCAAAATTAGAAAAATCAGTCTGTATGAGATTGACTAAAGTATGGGAACCAAACCAGTGGTCATGCAAAAAACTGATAGTGCCCTGACCCAACCTTCAAAAAATGTGTTGATTAGCCCGAGTTTTCAAATTTACAGATTCTTTTCCATATAGCACCATCAGTATTAGCAACTTTAATTAAAACATCAGCTCTACCTCCCACATATTTTTTATCCATGAATTTGGCCCATAAGGAGGATCTTTCTCTGAACCTCCACCACAATTTATAAGTGAAAGCAGTAACAACATCATCAATATTTCTAAGCCCCCCTCAGACACAGAAGTACAAATAGTAGACCAGGAGATCCAATGGATAGCCTTATGAGAGTCGAATTGTAAGTCCAAGAGGCTACGATAATCTAGAGGGGGTGAATAGATTATCTCCATCTTTTCGATTTCGCCTCTTTTTACAATCGAATGCTCAAACAAAATAATCAAGGTGCGGAATGTAAACAACACACGTCGATTTAAAGAGGTTCAACCCACCTAGGGCCTAATCCTCTACCACCCCAAAGATATCAGGGATGGATTTCAAAGAAAAAGAATTTTATTAATTACCAAAATTAATACAAATTCAACTTACAACACCTTGAAGAGCACCACACTCTTCTTCAACACCACCTTTGAGATCAACCCACCTAGGGCCTAATCCTCTACCACCCCAAGTATCTCCAGGGATGGATTTCAAAAAGAAAAAGATTTTATTAATAATTACCAAAATTATTACAACAAAATCTTACACCAACACCTTGAAGAGCACCACACTCTTCTTCAACACCACCTTTGAGATTACCACAATCTCACTTGAAGATTACCACAATCTCCAACGGCACCTTATGAAGATTACCACAATCTTCACCCTTGAAGAGCACCACACTCTTCAACACCTCTACAAGAAGATTACCACAATCTTCTTACACCTAACACCTAGATCACCCAAGTGTGTTCTTACCACAAGAACACTCACAAGGATATCTTGTGTTGAATGATTACCCAAATTCAAGATTACAACTCGATATTTGATAATACAATAGAGTGCAAGTGTAATCAAGAAAAGCTAGACCTCAAGGATGTGAAAGTGAATAGCTAGGCAAATTACAACAAGAAATAAGACAATGTAAGAACAAGTGTATTCTTGAGTGTATCTTGTTGTGTTGTAGTTTTCTCTCTTGTTGTTGTGCTTCAAAACTTCCTCTATTTATAGGAGATGATTGATACTTGATAGGCTCCTCTTGGAATCGATTTCTACAAAAATTGCAATTAAAATCAAGATTATAGTGTTAGAAATCAATTCCACAATTTAAGGAAAAGTCGTCACGCACAACGGTTAGAATTTTGTCAAACTTAAGGCGGCCGCCGCATTTAAATAGACTTTGAAAAAATCGTATCAACATTTACACAGGCGACCGTTCGACGTAGAGGTTCGACCGGTCGTCGTCTCGACTTCAACCGGTCGCACAACCTCAAAAACGGAAGGCGACGCGTTCGCTTCAATTTTTGCTCCAGTGCACGGCCGCCAGTGGTCGCCGGTCGGCCGACGCCACCGGTTGCCCTATAGGGCGGCCACCGGCTGTTGCCTCGACCATTTTTCGCAAACATGAAGTTTTTGTTTTTCTCAACTTTCGTGTACGGGCGGGTTGCTATATCGCCAGGTTGACCTCAAAACAAAAGTGTTGTCAATTTTATTGAAAATAAAACTTGAAGAAATACTCAGGAAAATATTAAAACCATTTTAAATCATTTAGGAGTATTTGGACAACCTTTAAAAACATTGTTTTGGTATAAAAACAAAATCATCAAAATCATGATAAAACCATTTATCAAACAAGAATTCCCTTAAAAAAAACTTGGGCCAAAATTTGATCAAGTTTATGAATGATGAATTTAGGAGGTTTAATGACTTGAATGAACATAGAGCTCAAAGTACTCTTTTTGTTTGATCGGCAAGCTCAAAGTACTCTTAATGAGCATGAGTTTGCCCCTATAGACGGATATCTCATTGACCATGAATTTTCCTATGCATTTTCTCAATGAGAGAATGAAACAGAATGCTTTTCTTTCTCCCTTTATAAATGGGGCCTCCCAAATAGGTGAAAGAGGCTTTGATCTTTGAAACCGAGTAAGGGGCATGGCCTGGGCTAAATGCACAAGAGGGATATCAAGATGCATGATGATGGAACTCTTAGGGGCACTAATGGCTTGACCAGAAACTTTCTCATAGTGAGATAAAAAACTTGACTAGTTGGGATAGAGAGTTGGGCTTATTATTGGTGAAAATGAGGACATCATCAACATAAGCTAAATAAGATAAAGGGAAATTTTTTTAAGTACCCACTATGAATAGTGGGTACTCATTTCTACCCACCAACATAACAAAACTCTTTTCTACCCAAATTGACAAAACTGCCCCTCTTTTAAGTTGGTGACTTTTAAATTTTGAAATTGAATTCATGTATACCCCTATTAAACTGTATCCAAAACCGTATGTATTCCATAACACACACACTCCAAGACAAAAGTTAAAAGGCAAAAGTAAAAGGCAATAGCAAGAAGTAAAAAAGAAGCAAAATCTTAAACCAAATCGTGCCTAAATCGTGCAAGTAAAAAACCAAAAGCTCTATGGATTCACACCACCATCGTCCGACTCCGCCGCTGCCGTTTCCGCCACCAAAACGCCCAACGCACCTTCCTCGTTAGAGTTTCATTCTCAAATCTATGTTAGTTCGAAATATATTTGGTAATTGATTTTTAGTGAAATATATGTTGGATTTTCAAGGATTAGTATGTTAGTTGTTGGTTGATAATGAGAATTGGTGTATTGGTTAGTATATTCGAAAATGGGTTTGCATTATAACTTGATAATGGTGCTTTGGTTCGAAAATTGGTTTGCAATTTCCTGGTTAATGTCGTACGATATGCCGAAGAAGACGATGAGGCGTGACTAGGGTTACGACACGATATGCGGCACGATATGTGGCGCATATCGTGCCTATATCACGCCGTAGGCTATATTTTGGCACGATTTAGCTTATATCGTGCCGTAGGTTATTTTCGGCATGATATGGCCTAAAATCGTGCCTATCTTGCTTACACTACTTATATCATGTCTATTATGTGTGCCTATTTTGATATCGTGCCTATTTTGTGTGCCTATTATGAAATCGTGCCTATATCGTGCCATTTTGTGTGCCTATTTTGAAATCGTGCCTATATCGTGACTATATCGTGCAATACTGCATGTTCTTTAATTTTTGTGCCTTATCACTACATTTCTTCAATTTTTCAACAATTCATCTTGTTAAATTACAATTAATTATTGTTGTAGGTTGGTCCACAGTGGAGGAGATCCTCTTATCATCGAGAGAGGGCCCAGATCGCGGGGTACGTTCAACCGAATATAATTCAGATAATCAAAGATGAGTTGCAGGAGATCGGTGGTGGTTTATATGGGCAGTTTAGACGGTCAGTTTTCCGTCATTTTTTGGATTTTGGGTATGACGGAGTTAGCTGTAATACAACACTTCATGCATTGGTTGCGATGGAGGTGCGTGTGTCGGATGCTCCGAATCAGAGTTTTGGTTCCACGTCGGAGAGCAGGCTATTAGATTCTCTCGTCGTGATTTTGCTATAATATCCGGATTGTGGTTTTCGTGGTCCATATTTGACCCTAACGGTGTTTTTAAGGTACCGAGACCTGGTATATATGGACGGTATTGGCCTCGGGTTGATCGTATTCTTGCCGCAGCGATTCGTGATTTATTTGCCGATGGCACCTTCCGTGACTCACCGTGATGATGCCCTAAAGGTGGCAAAGGTGTTATTTGGCGTCTCCTTTGTAATCGTCTCCTGTGGATATCAAGCCCAGGCACGTGGCACTTCTCTTGCTTCACATTTCTTTGTTGTTGCTTGCATAATACACATTTTCTCCTCGGAGTTGAATCTATCCCTCACCTCTTTTTGATGAATGATCTTCATTCGGTCCGTGTGGAATCACTTTGTTCCTTGGTTTGACACTACACTTCCACACACCACCGATATGATATTGTTCCTCACATTTTGGAGGAATCGCACACACGGATCACACACGAGGCACTTGAGTTTCCTGGTTCCTTGCTTGATTTTATGGTTTGTCTGGACGGAAAGGAATAGTGTCAAGCATCGACACCTTCCTTTCTTGGCATCTCACATTATTTGGCAGGTGGAGCGGTATCTCTGGATTCTTGTTTCAGGTCGGCGTTTGAGCCCCTCGGATTGGTCTGGATGCTTCCCTACAGTGAGTTTTTTGCAGGGGAGTGATCCACCACAGGTTCCACGCAGGCCGAGGATGGTAATTTGGCGAGCACCTCAGTCTCCTCAGATCAAGCTGAACACGGATGGTTCGTTTGATCGAGACACATTGATAGCTGGTGGCGGGGGATTAATACGAGATCATTTGGGCAGACTCATGCTAGCGTTTCATAGTTCATTCCAGGCGGTGTCTAGTTTTCATGCCGAGCTACTAGCACTGGAGATGGGACTGCAGCATGCCCGACAGTTTTCATTGCAGATTTGGATCGAGTTGGATGCAGCGGCGGTGGTCACCACGATTACATCTGGTTGCCTTGGCTCTTGGCAGGTTCAGCATACACTGATTCGCATTCGGAACATCCGAGGACCTTCGATGATTCGATTTCCCACATACACAGAGAGAGGGAATCGACCACAGATCATCTAAGCGGAGTTAGGAGTCGCGCCTTGGCTTGCAGCGATCATATTGTTTATGAGGGCACGACTTCTCACCACCTTCTAAAGCACTCATTCGGATGGACCAATTGGGATATCCGAGCTCTAGATTTTGATTGCGCATTAGTTCTCCTTGTATTTTTAGATATCTCATTATGATAGTCTCAGAGTATAGATGTCGTAGTGATAGGTTTCTTGCTTTTTGATTTTCTCCCCGTGACGGACATGACATTGTATGATACTTTGATTATTTGATCTACGGTAGGGATCACGCCTCAATCCCCCACCCCGGGGGTGTTATTTTTACCAAAAAAAAAAGGTGTTATTTGCCTTTTATATGGTACTGTGTTTCGATGGCTGACAGACCGCAGTGGATCATTGTCTATGGTTTTTGATCGAGGGCGATGCACAGTGGGAGGCTTTCCCTTGGGGGAAACACTCATTTGAGATATTGATTCATTATATTCGGCAGCTGCATGATGTTCTGCCACCTGGCCGATATACTAAGGAAGTTCCACTTTGATATCGCCCACCTAGTTATCATTTTTATGGTCCCACGTATGTCTTGCTGGCACATATATTTTTTTACTTTATATATATTTGTACTTAGTTTTTTTAAATATTTAAAAAAATCTTATTTTGACACTTATCAATGTTCTGACAGATTTGGGCATTATGCCTGGGCGACTCGAGTATCCGACACCCAGATGCCTAGGTGCCTCCATTGGAGGTTTCCGAAGACCAGCGTTGACATGATTAATTTTTTATTTGACACGGTATGCATTAGCATTGTTTACATATTTATTTATTTAATTAATAAATTATTTTTTTAATTTATTTATATATTTAATTACAGGCTTTAGTTTGTCATGAGATATTGGATCCGAGTGAGGAAGAGCTCCAGCAGATATATATGGAGCGAGTCGATGATCCAGTTATTTTGTTAGGTCCTCTTCGGTTCATCCCAAATGAGAACCGCTTTTAGACGGTGGTCTTTGGAAGGGCGGCGAGAGCAGACGAGTACATATTCGATGAGCCCCAACCCCTATGGCGGAGGCAGAGTGTCAAAGACGGCCCTGGGCCCCCAATTTCCTAACATAAGTATTACATTGAAATAATTTTTGCCTAATTTTCATCATCCGGGCGTCTCGGGCATCTTCTACGGGTATGATCATCTGCTCGGCATATTCGGCATTTCTTCTTACTATGCACTTGTCTTGAAGGACCCAGTTGTGTCACTGAGGCACTTCCGCGCTTATCAAGCGGCAATGACATAGTGCATTTGACGCAATTGGGGCCAACACCCCCACACCCTTGAACAAATTTGACTCTCACGTGAACGCTTACTTGATGATTCAACAACAGAATTACTCTACTTTATCTAGGACGACCTGCTTGTCTCGGGTTATTTAGAGGGGTTGCATACTAATTCTCGCACCTCTTATGGTAGAACCCATTCACTCGGATCAGGAACTGGTAAAACTTCATCCGCCCACATTTGTTGAAGATTTTATTTTTATAATAATGGGCAACATATGAATAGATATTGAGGTTCTCCTTTCTGCACAAATAAATAAATAATTATGTGAAAATATTGAACGAATTATGCAAAAATATTGATATAAATTTTAAATTTATTTATACCTAATTGCTGCAGATGCATGGGAGCAAGGCATCAATTCATATTCAAATTCTCGATAGTTGCACGTTCTTTGGGATAAGTCAACCAAATAGGTATTTGTTCCATCTTTCACTTTGTACTTCACATTACTAAGACATTGTACATCCATTCTACGACTTATCTCAACTGTACTACTTAATCTTTTGGTTGCTTCAAGTATTAGCTCTTGATCTCTTTCATTAGCAGCAATGCGTCGTTCATAAAATCACTTTTCAATTCGAGCACACTCAAGCACAGCACAAATATGTAATTTTTTGGCCCATAATAACCGACTATTGAATCTCTCAGCCGAGTTTGATGTCATGAACCCATAACGTCGGACATGACACTTAACTCGAGACCACTTGTCTTCCCCTGCACGTTCTAACTTCTAAAACACATCCGTCTCACTAGCAACTTTTATGTTTTCAAAATACTTATCATAATCTTAACGACGGTATGAATATCGCATTCCTAAATATTGCTACTATATGTTGAGCGTATTGAGCCAAATTAGTTTGCAAATGATAAGTGCAAAGCCCATGTGATGCTTCCGGGTATACTACTTTTATGGCATTATCGATGTTCTTGTCCGATCGAAACAATCGATAGATCACGAGGGCAATTATAAACATCTCTCAAATGTCTCAAAACCATGTCAAGGATTCGTCATTTTCAACATCCCCAATTCCAATCGCAAGTGGGAAAATTCGTTCATTACCATCTTTTGTTACGGCAACAAACAATATTCCTGGTACTTGCCTTTAAGGTGTGTTTCATCAATCACAAAAAGCGGCCGGGCATTGTTCGGAATCCGGTGATTGATGCATGCAAAGCAAAAACACATACTTGAATCTATTAAAATTATCTATCTTCCATCTAGTTACCGATCCGGATTTGTTAAATTCAACATGTGTAAGTAGGTCGGAATTAGATTGAATGACTTGTTGCTATCTCCATATATCAACCCAAAAACATGATGCTTAGCACTCAACGCAACATTATAACTCATTCTAAGCCCATGTCGCGATTCCAACTCCGCTATCATATCTCTTGCACGAGCGCTTGAGAATGTTCCACTAGTAATCTAGATGCAAAATACGCACCTACTACTTTAGAATGCACCCGCCTAGATGCATTGTTATTCAAATTTAACCCACATCCATGGTGCTTGTCAAACTTCCCTACTCTCCAAATACCATCCTTTCCATATGCACGCATTCGAAAAGGGCATCGTTCATACTTGCATATTGCATGAAAACGAGTCTTATCTCGAGGCGTTCAACTCGATACTCGACTTGATTTCCAAGGTGATACATGCCTAGTGCCATCTCCAATTCGATTTTGCTCATGTATGTTGCTCCTTGGCGCAATGTCCCACCAGATGCTTCCAATCTAGCAGGTTCTTCGGGAGGAACTCAAATGTGCGAGAGTGCACCAGGAATCACCCAACTTCGTCCTGTGGGCACTATTGTTTCGTCCATATTGTCTCTATGGATATCCGGATGTATGTTAGCACGCTCTTCTACGGTGCATCTTGGTTTTGGTTTTCTCGAAATACTTCTCTCCGTCTCACGTCTCCACTCACAAAATTCCTCAAATTCAAGATGATTTGGTCATTTTCAAATTGATTATTAGCTTCAACATCGTACCAACATCACTAGCGAGTGTAGTTTTCACCAAAATCATCCTGCATTATTATTACAATCAAGATCACCAAGATCGTAGTTTTCACCATAATCATCTTGATTATTATCACAACCAACATCAAAGATCAATATTATCACGAACAACATCGATTATTACAACCCATATCGGGATAATAGCCATCTTCATTGCTTGGCCTTATACTAGTCCCGAACAATTGATATTTGAAACATTAATCGTAGGTGAGAGTGGGACGTGGATGATCAATAATTGGAACATTGTTCATATGCATAAAAGGTGCTCCACTAGGCCTTACTGCATGACTATATAGATTGATGTGCGGTACACCGTATTGTTGAAAACCAAGATGGTGCGTGTAGTTGTAATTAGCCCAATGATTGTTGAAAAGTCATTACGAGTAGCCATTAGTTGCATAAAACTTCCACCAACACCTTGTTGACCTTCAACATTCTCAACTCGATTATGCCCAGACTGACTTCCCAATACATTATGCGAACTAGTCTCACCCATCCTTTTTCTTTTCAGTGTTACAAAAATAACTGGTAACTCGGTATTCTCAAATGCACTTTCAATGTCACCGTCGTTTTTCAACTTTAACTTCCCAAGTTTGTTTTTAAATATCTACAATAGCTTGCATTACACAATCATATATGCCCCTATCAACTTCAACAACACCATAAACCTCCTCCAATATTTCACTATAATTTATTTTGCCCGGTTTAATACGTACAACTTCTTCTTCACCATTTTTATATTCTAAACCTTCCCAATGACCCCCAAATCGAACAACAACATAGCCAAAGTTCATCTACAGACAAGAAATATAGAAAAAATATTAAAGATATGCAAGCATAAAAAAAGGCACGAAACGAAAATGGAACTACAAAATTTGGCACGATTACTGGCACGATATCGTGCCTCATTTTCGTGCCCAATTTTAACTGAGGCACGATATATCGTGTCTTACTTAAAATTAAGCACGAAAATGAGGCACAATATCGTGCCTAATTTTTACTGAGGCACGATATATCGTGCCTATATTGGGCATGATATCGTGCTCGTGCCAAATACAGACACGATATATCGTACACAGTGCATCTTAGATTCAGAAATTTTCACAAGAAATTTCACATATCTTGTAAATATATTGGTTTTGAACAATTTAAACAAGGTTAAGTAACTAAGAGGAGAAGCAACATTACATTGCTATTCGATTTTTCGGTGCGATTTTGGTTACGAAAGACCACAAAAAGAACTTCTTGATATTTTGTGAGAAGAAGAGAGAAGAGAAGAAAAAATGAAGAGCAAATGGGGAAGAATCGTATGTATGTATGTATGTATGTATGTATTTAACAAGAGGGAGAAATACAACTTACCTACTTTAAGGCTTGCATTTAAAGCCTCAAGAGTATTGTGGTAAAAGAACTCCAAAAGTGGGTAGAAAACTATATTTTTTATTCTACATGTCAAAAAAGTCTCTCTCTTATCCCAAGTGGGTAAATCTCACCATTTGCTCTAAGATAAATTGTATATTACTTGTACTCTAGCGTGCAAACAACATACAAAGATTATGTATTTCTGAGCTAACAAGAATAAAAAGGTAAATAGGTAATCAATAGTTACACTAATCTACTTTCAATACACAAAAGTAACAAAGTGTGTTCAAAATTGTAATATTTTCTTTTTAAAAAAAAAAGCCGAAATCACGTATACATACGTGGGAGCAATTGAGCATTTGCTAAAAAATTGTAATATTTTCTTTTTAATAGATGCTTATGTTATTTATATTTTTATAATTTTTTATTGAATATTCTGTATTGCACTTAATTAATCTGTACAAACTGATAACCTCCCGGCATGTTGTGATAAACTAGAAATATACTGAATTAGAAGGGACAAATAATCCCAAAGCAGTAGAAAACACAACTTAAAGCTCCAAACAGTAATCTTATAGAAAAAAATTAAGGTTGTTACATTTAGGGCATCTCCAATGGAAAAACCTCTAAGAGGTTTTTCCATGAGTTTTGAGTCCATGTCATCGCCACATCAAAAGTAAAAATCTAATATTTTACAAACTTTTCTCCACAATGGTTAAACCTATTCCACAACTTTTAATGGGCCCACCATCCAAATCACATATTATTTATTTTTATTTCACTTCATTTGACATCTTATATAAATATATATTTGTCACAATTATTTTAATTAATATGTTTAATTTAAATATTCAAAAATAATAATTTTAATTACTAATTTGATATTTAATAAATATCTAATTAATATTTATTCTCGATATAATAATTTTAATTTTTTTTTTTGAAATTTCATAAATTTAAAAAAGATGGGTTACAACAGAAAAATAATCATTGACAAGACGATTGTGTGCATCTTCACGATCTCGGTCTATATACATTCTCGTACATTTTGTGTTGGGGCATCATCAACAGTTTCTTCAATTTTTTAATTAACATTGAATAATTCTCAAAAAAATAAAATTAACATTGAATAAAAAAATCACACATCCCACTATATCACATGACCCACATTGTTTTACTTTTTGCACATTTCAAAGCCTATCAACCGGTTCTTTGGCACAAACCGGTTGATACCCACAAACTCCAAAACATTTGCCACAATGGACAACTTTTTCAATCACACGGTTTTTAATGAAAAATCCAACCAAAAACCCAACCATTGTAGTTGCTCTTAGAAGTTCAGGTAAAATGATTATAATTTAAATTCCACTATTTCAGAAATACCCATAAACCAAATTTAGTACTTGAGCATGAGAACTTGGGTCGAGTTATGAGTGTCTTTAATTTATTCTCCATGCGTCCAAGAGACACAGCTAATCTGTTTGTATTTCCATGGACCATGATTTGTATAATTATTGATTTATGACCCATTTTTCTATTAATTATTTTGATCCAATTCAAAAAAAAAAAAAAAAACAGGACTAATTATTATGATCTACCACAGTGAATTACATTTAAGCTTGTAGAAGTTCACAAACTCACGAGAAAAACATTTTTGGTTGTTGCTTAAATCTATTGGAGCTACTTAATTTTCACATGATGCATTACACCTAACCCACTAGCACACAACACTTACCTTCCCAAAGCATTAAAATAGTGCTTAGATCTTGGAACTTTCTCATTTTGATATTCAAGAAGATCTTTGTTAAACCGTAAGGACAGGTGAATCTTTTGCCACTCGTATTTATGCTTCCCAATTCCTATTATAAAAGTTGCTAAATTATTAGTTTTTATAATATTTATTATTATATTTTCCTTTTTTATCCATATGAACTTATTCATCCATAAGAAGATCCACACAAATCTATGTATATGTAAGCCAATGATCCTAAGTGGCTTGCACAAAATATATAATGTTTTTTTATTTCACGGATCATTCATGCTTGAATCCAAATATCACAAAATTAATTATATTACGTTACAAAATTTAAACAAAAATAAACACCTAAAATAGCACAATGTACAACCCCATAAACCGTACGTATTAGACCCTTCCATGGCCACTCGGGCACATCCTGAGTTTCGGGCCAAAAGGCCTATAGTACTGGCAGGTCCAAAATTAGTCGAATGGCGGTGCTAGTCCCACACCAGATATATCTAGATCATTAAAAAAAAGTGATAAAAAAAATGTGTACAATTGACTTTCCACCTGCACCACTACACCGACAGCGAATCCAATAACAACCAAAACTGTACCACTGGTCTAGAAACTGGCCCGTTTCAACGACGTCACAGTAACGGAGGCACCCAACGGCGACGCCGCAACCTCAATATCAAACGAGTCGTACCGGCGGAACAGCTCCACCAGCAACAACCTCGCCGCCAGCACCACGAAATCCTTCCCGGCGCACTGTTTGTTGTTAACAGTCGGTGCCCCATTTTCCGGCCCATTAGACCATACCACGTGCTTCAGAAGCTTCTCCCCTTCTTCTCCGATGAACCGGGTCGGAACAAACTCCTCTGCCCGGTCGAATATCTTCGGGTCCTTGGTGGCGAACGGCTGGAAGCCGTAGAGCATTTCCCCTTCCTTGATCTGAAACGCCGCGTCGTGCGATTCGACCACGAAATCGCGTTTGGCTTTGGCGTACTGCGACGAGACCGGCGGCTCGATGCGGAGCGACTCGTAGACGACCGATTTCATCAGGGGCATGGCTTCAATCGCGGCCATGGTGACGTTTCCGCCGTTGGATTTGATGGCCGATCGGATTTCTAAGGCGAGGTCCGAGTGGAGCTTGGCTCCGGCTCGGCCGACCCATTTGAGCATGTTTGGGAACAGGATTTTCATGCCGCCGAAGGAATTGAAGCAGGTGGTGAATAGGAGATTGTGGCAAGCCTCGTCGCGCGAAAGCCCTAATTTCTCGGCTTGATCGAGGACAGGGGTGGAATTTTGGTAAAAGAAATCGTACAGTCTCTGATAATCCTTCTTTATCAAAAATGGCGGCAATGGAAAAGTGTGAAGAATGCCGTCTTCTATTGGTCTAGGCAAACCCAGGACCAGCAGAGGATGGAGATTAAACAAGACCCATTTGTTGACAAGCTTTGGCCCGTCGGATCCGAGTTTGGTGTCATTCGGGTCGGCGCCGTAGAACGACCGGGCCAAGAAATTGAAGGCGGCTTGTTCGTTAGCCGGGCCGAAGCCGGCTTTACCTTTGGTGGCTATCTCCTTCTCCAAAATCTCAAACAGCTCCGCGTAGCAGCTGTGAAACTCCGGCATCACATGGTCGCGCCGGTAAGAAAGTAGGAAGAACATGAGTTTTTTCAGCTTGGCGTGGCTCGGCTCGGCTGGGTCGAGAAAGGAGAGGGTTCTGTAACCGCCGGTAAGATCGACGGAGGGCATGTATGTTCCGGTGAAAAGGTCTTTCTTCTCGACTTTATCATTGTCGAAGAGGGTAGGAAAACTTTTCCCGTCGAGCAAAACGACGACGTTTGGGTTGAAGGAAATGAAAGGGCCCGGCGGCATATTTGTTCTGAAGACTGTGGACTGATATTTTTGAATTCTCGATTTAAAAAATTCGTCTCTACCTTGGTTGTAGAAATAATCTTGCCTGTCTTTCCAGGGCCCGATCAAGGGGAGCCCATAGTCTCCGGGGATTTTACGGATTGGTAAATTGAAGCTTTTGATGGCGCCGCCGTCAGCGCCGCCGCAGACGGCGGCGGCGGTTGATAAATATGTGGTTTTTCTGATATGGTGGTTGTGATTCTTTGGTGCGCAGCAAGTGAATGCCCTTTGAAGGGTTTTGAAGAAGCGGGCAGTTTTGTTGATGATGTTTGTGAAGAAAATTGGAGGTGCAGAGTAGAGAGAGAGGACAGAGAAGAGGAAGCAGCCATTGCTGAGTTCTTTTTCGTTTTTGGAGCTTTTGAAAATTAATTAATTGTTGCAAACTTGATGAATGATGATGAAAGACTGGTGGATTGAATATAAATAGCGAGTGGAAGAGTGGAATAAATAAATGAAGAACGTGGACCGAGGATTAATCAATTCTTAGTGGAAATGTGGCCCGGTGACGATGGGGCCCGATATTTTCCATTGTTGGCCCGGATATTGGAAAAAGCTAAGAAAAGTAAAACATGGTATCGTGAAAGGTGTGCACTAATTCCACTTTCCTTACTACTTCACTATCACCATATTTTTGTTCCCATCGTGTTTTATCTTTTATTTCACTGCACAAATGTGGCAAAAATTTGTATGTGATGGTTCGGTGAACATAATCTATGAGATGGATCCAGAATGTAAATAAATTTTAAACCCAAACTCAAAATCTGATTATACCTGAGCAGAACTGGACAAACATGTACACGTGGCATCCCAAGGCCCGCTAACGTGGACCAACCAGACTACCAAAACCGAGATAAATGCCAGCCGACCAGAGCCCAACCAGGAAGGCATTCCAAGGCATAAAAAGTCCATACCCTTAAAGTCAACGATGACCGAGTTGGAACCCCAGTAGAGACCAATCCGCCATCTGGCAAGACAATAATGTGACCACTCAACAAACACTATTTTACACATGACAGCCATGCTACTCATACACAACAAGAAGAAGACATGTGTCCCACTCATAATGTAGTTACAATGATTGCTAGTCTATTAAATGTAATAGTATAAATACAACTCATTTATTAGGAAAAAGACAACAGAAAAATCTTTATATAAACTCCGGTGTTCAAATCTCTGCCAAGCCATAGGCCCGACCAGATATTCATGCTCGGTTACATAATAAAAGGGACACATTATAATTAGTTCTTGTATTTTCAAGCCAACATTAGGCATTTTAATTATTGTTGAGCGAAAGCGAGCATCAACAAACTCAAAAAAAAAAATCCACATATTTTTAGTGTTTTGTAGAACTCGTTTCATGAACTTTAAGTTCATGCTACGGTCTCATATAGAGATGACTCATTTTTTAGGTGTATAAATATAAATCAAACATATCACAATATTCTGCGCGTGGAATGATAGATAAAATACTAATTTGGAATAGAAGTTCTCGTCCGATATTTTAGTATATTCTCCTCCACTTTATACTATTTAATTATCTATTCAATTTTCGTGTTCCACTTATATTTTACCATTTGAATGAATGAAAATAAAACAACAGTAGATGCATTTGTGTTACAACTTACAAGCTTGAAATAGGTATTATTGCATTTGTGAAACCAGATGGATCGACCTTTCCGTGAATGAATTGTAGATATTCTAACTTTAAACTTCATAACGATTCCGTCATGAAATTTGTTACAGTTAAGACATTCAAATGGCTAACATAATATGACTTGTTATTCTTATGCAGAAAATGACTTGTAAGTAGTGCTATTGTGGTTCACAAAATTTTTATTTGTGATAAATGATGGTAGATGAAAGTAACAATCACACATCATATATATTTGTACCATTATTTATTTTGTGATCAATATACATTATACACCAACAATTTATGATTATTAAAAGATTTATATTTAAAAAAAATGCATTTCAATATTAATCAAGACAAAAAAATTTAAATTGCATAGTACACCAGTCTAGATCTTGCCTATTTATTTTCCTAACCGAAGTAATGAAATTTGACTTTTAGTGGGGCTGTTTATTGACCCGAATTTGCACTATTCATTTTCCGTCGGATTTTTCACGTTTAGATTGGACGGAAAAGAATCAGACGCGGACTGAGGGTCAGCCCCAATTGTTGAAGTGAAAGACGAAAACGGGTCAATGTATTACGTGGGAATATCCGAATAAATCAACCCAGATAGATGTGTGCTACCGGCCAAAACGACAACACCCAGATGCACGCTTTTTGATTGGGAAGTGGGGCCTTTTTATAATACAAAATAAATGCGAGTAGCCAAATGAAATAAATTGGAAGATATTTTTGGTGATCTTCAACCACTTCCCAATATTCTTTCAGAAAAATTGTCTTTCTTCCACCATTTTTGTTGAATTATCACTTTATTATTGAGGTGATGATAGTCCAACTACTTTAATATATTTATTATTTGTTTTGGAAAAAAAAAAGGTTATGAGATTTAGTGTGATATAGGGTTAAGTTCATATTGTTTGTACTACGAGCTTGTTGTGGTCACCATTGTAGGGTGTTGGTGGGGTTCAACTCGATATCTTTTAATTTCTTTGAAATTTATCGCATCTACTACAATCGATCTCTAACTTATTAAAAGTTTACATGCATTGTTTGTTTTCTTATGAAGGGGATTAGCATCAATTACTTGTCTCTCGCTTACAAAACCTTCAAATGAATTTTAATAACTAATTGTTGGAAATCGGTTTTGTTAAGTTTAAATTCCAAGTGTGGAAACTCGTTAATTTTGGAAACGAGTGGTGCAATTATTTTCACAAAACCATTTATGGGTAAGTGAGAAATCGATGCACAAATGGTACACTTGGAAAGATATATTTGTGGGAAACGATCCAACATATGTGGAATGTTGGTAGATTGATCAAATCAGGTGTTTGGTAAGTTGCTTGATTTTATCCATTAAATAGGCAACTTTGAATCAAATCACCAATTTATGGTAACTGATTGATTGCATCAAATCATTCCTAAACCGATTGAGGCCACAATTGGAAGGTTTGACTTGGCATAAAATCAATCTAAAATAGGAAGGATTTGATTAAGGATTGATGGGCTTGATTGTGTCCAAAATCATTGGGGCTTTCCTTTGGAGAAACCCTTATGTTTTCCCTATATATGGAGTCCTCCTTCAGGTGTTTTTCGTGCATCATACATCACAAACACGAGAAAAATATTCGTGCATTCATATCATACACACTCAAAATTCCTCGTACGCATTACAGGAAGTGTCACGTAGAAGTGTGGTGTCACCTCAGCCTCACTTATCTCGGTTCACGGGTAGAAGGATTTGTGGTGCTCCTATCCTTTACCAAAGTCGTTGTATCTTGGGAGACTCGTTGCACCTGCAACCGTGAGCATCGTGACGGGGCAACAAGAGTCTTAAAGAAAGAGTTCGCCGCTTGACTTGCTTATCGCTTTCTTTTCGCTTTGCTTGTAATAGATTATTGTTAGTTCAAATTATCCCCCGTTGTATCCTCTCAATTTTTTGTTGTAATCCCAACAATTTTAAGACTCTTGTTTGTAATTTGGGTGATGGCGTCTTCAAGCAACGCGATGACTATCGATTCGAGAGGTGTGGCCTCAAGGTGTGACAACACCTCCGCCAACACCTGTTTTCGTTGTCCCCGCTTTTGTGACCACACCTTCGGCCACACCTCCGCCAACACTGTTCTCGCTCCTGTTCGACGATCGGGGGGTGTGACCACACCTCTCGTCACACTGTTTCCAAATGTTCCCGGCTCTGGGAAGTATTACAAAGACCTCCGCTCGGATATGCTCCGGTGTATGTCCGTGGGGGTGTGACCACACCTTCCTCGGCACACCCAAAGATTCGATGCCAATGAGTGTGGCTCACGGTGTTACCACACCTTCTCGGCACACCTGATTTTCGATGCTCGGCCGAGTGTGGCCCCGGTGTGACCACACCGTGGCCTCACTTCGTGCTTCACATGGTTTTGCCTCCGCCGTAGGTGTTATGCCGATGTTGGCAACACCTTCGATCACTTTTTATTCGGCCGATCGTGGTCGCCCATGCCGAAAGGCCGAAAAAGTTTACGGACTCAATTTTAACACGGCAAAGAAAAAGATGTTCTTTATCCGACAACCCTAAGTTTGGTGAGATTCCTTAAAGAGACCCTCCGTGGTTGCCCTGGCACGATACCAATATGGATCGTAAGGCCGCCCTTGATGCATGGGGTCGGGGGGACTACTTGTGGAAGCATTTTATCCTTAACGGGTTGGATAATGCGTTGTACGGTGTGTATGCCTCGTTCAAAGGTACCGCCGAGGCGGACCGTGGATCTCGTTGGACAAAAAGTATGAACGGAGGATCGGCACCAAGAAGTTCATTGTCGGCAGCATTCTTGAGTATGTGATGGTTGACACCAAGATCATGAGTCAACTCCAAGAATTGCGATTGATTTTGCACAAAGATCCATCTTGAAGGGATGCGATTGTGTGAAACCTTCCAAGTGGCCGCAATTATTGAAAAGTTGCCGCTAGTTGGAGGGATTTCAAAAACTATCTCAAGCATAAGAGGAAGCAAATGGGCTTGGAAGATTTGATTGTGAAATTGCGCATTGAAGAAGGCAATAGGCAATCAAATGTCAAGCATGGTAAGACCTCGATGGAGGCAAATGCTAATTTTGCGGAATCGATACGAATAAGAAACGCAAGCACTGGGGAATAGCAAAAAGGCTAAACCCAATAACAAGAAAGCCAAGAAGTTTGCGGGAAATTGCAACAACCGTGGTAGGCCGGACACAAACGGAAGGATCAGGGATGCCCCTAAGAACAAGGGAAAACAATACGGAGCTAACTTGGTTATTGAGGAAGGAATGTCCGAATTGGACTTGTCTGTTTGTTGTTTTGAAGCTAACCAGTGGATAACCCTAGGGAGTGGTTCGTTGACACCGCGCGACTCGTCACGTGTGCTCGGATCGTGACGCTTTCTCTACATATACCCCAATTTCCGGAGGAGCCTCCACATGGGAAACTCTTCAACTTCCGACATTGCTTTGGAATTGGGAAGGTCTTTGCCAAGATGACGTATGGGAAGGAGCTAATATTTGAAAGAAGTATTGCATGTCCCGGACATTAGGAAAAATCTTGTATCGGTCATTACTTGTACAACATGGCTTTAGACTAGTGTTTGATCCGTAGCTTTGTACTTACTAAGAATGGGCAATCCCTTGGAAAGAGACACCTTGAAAAGGGATTGTTCAAGATGAATGTAATGGTTGTGCGCCGCACAAATGATGCTAATAAAAGTATTGCTTCTTTCTCTTATATGATTGAGTCGTGTGATTTATGGCATGTTAGACTTGGGTATGTTAACATGAATTCCATAAAGAAATTGGTAAATATGAAATTATTACCTAATGTTGAATTAGACTCACAATATAAATGTGAGATCCGTGTTGAGGCTAAAATGCCAAAGGCACCTTTTCATTCAAAGTGAAGAGGAGCACGGTGCCTCTAGAACTTGTTTACACCGATGTGTGTGATATGAAACTTGTGCAAACTAGAGGAGACAAAAAGTATTTCATCACATTTATTGATGATCGCACAAGATATCTTGTCATGTTTACTTTGAAAAGTAAAGACGAGGCTATAGATGCCTTTAAGAACTTCAAAAGTGAAGTAGAGAATTAACTCAAACTCGGATCAAGTCAATTCGGAGTGATAGAGGTGGAGAGTACGTGGCTCCGTTTGAGGAATTTTGCAATGAACATGGCATAATTCACCAAACCACAGCGACCTTACTCACCTCAATCGAACGGCGTTGCTGAGCGCAAGAATAGAACCCTGAAAGACATGATGAACGCTATGTTGATTAGTTCAGGGTTACCACAGAACTTGTGGGGGGAAGCAATTCTGTCTGCTAACCATATTCTAAATAGGGTTCCCCACAAAGGGAAAGATAAAACCCCATATGAACTATGGAAAGGTCGGGAGCCGGCCTACAATTACCTAAAGGTATGGGGGTGTTTGGCTAAGGTAAAAGTGCCAGAGCCAAAGCAAGTGAAGATAGGACCCAAGACGGTCGACTGTATCTTCATAGGATATGCACTGAACAGTGCTGCATATCGGTTTCTAGTACACAAGTCAGATATACTTGATGTGACGGAAGGAACCACTATTGAGTCAAGGAATGCTGTGTTTTTCGAGCACATCTATCCTTGTAAAGAAAACAAAGAAGAGAGTTCGACTAAAAGAGCTCGTGATGCTGCAGGCGATACATCACAAGGTGGTGATGAGCCAAGACGTAGCAAAAGGGCGAAGACAACTAAGTCATTTGGTCCAGACTTCATGATCTACTTGTTGGATAATGAACTAGGACCATTCAAGACTCGTCAGTCTCGAAGCCCCAATGTGGAAGGAGGCTATCAATGCAGAGATAGACTCTATCATGCAAAACCACACATGGGAATTGGTTGATCTTCCATCCGGCAAGAAACCTCAGGATGCAAGTGGGTCCTAAGGAGGAAATACAAAGGCGATGGATCAATCGATAAATATAAAGCCAAATTAGTGGCTAAGGGCTTCAAACAAAAGGAAGGACATGATTTCTTCGACACCTACTCACCATTCACGAGGATTACCTCCATTAGGGTGCTCTTGGCGATTCTTTGCCTTGCATAATCTCGAAGTTCACCAAATGGATGTAAAACCGCGTTCCGAATGGGGAGTTGGAGGAAGAAATCTATATGGAACAACCCGAGGGGTTCGTGGTTCCCGGACAAGAGAAAAAGGTGTGCAAAGCTAGTTAAATCCTTGTACGGACTAAAACAAGCACCAAGGCAATGGCACATTAAATTTGACAATGTGATGATGTCAAATGGATTTCACATCAATGAATGCGATAAGTGTGTATATGTAAAAGGCACACTGCACTCATTTATCATCGTTTGTCTATACGTTGACGACATGTTGATAATGGGAAGCACTCGTGAGTTGATCATGAGGACGAAGAACATGTTAAAAGATAACTTTGACATGAAGGATTTGGGTCTCAGCCGATGTGATCCTAGAGATCAAAATTGAGAGGACTTGAAGGCATCCTACTGTCTCAATCTCACTATATCGAAAGTGTATTGAGAAAGTTCAATGCCTTTGATGATCCACCAAGCAAAGACACCCATGGACGATAGCTTGCGTTTAATCAAGAACACAGGGAACCAGTGGCTCAACTTGAGTATTCCAGGATCATTGGGAGCCCGATGTACATCACGAATTGTACATGGCACGATCTAGCTTACTCGGTGAATAAGCCGAGCGATTCACGAGCAATCCAAGTGGTGAGCATCGAAAGCACCGACAAGGGTGTTACGATACTTGAAGTACACCTTGAAGTTTGGGCTACACTACACGAGTTATCCAGCAGTACTAGAAGGGTACACTGATGCAAACTGGATATCGGACTCAAAAGACTCACATTCCACCAGTGGGTATGTATTTACTATAGGTGGCGGTGCGGTCCCGAAGTCCACTAAGCAAACGTGCATAGCCCGGTTCACCATGGAATCGAAATTCATAGCTTTAGATAAAGCTGGTGAAGAAGCTAAATGGCTCCGAAACTTCCTCGAGGACATTCCATGTTGGGACAAGCCTGTGTCATCAATATTGATACACTGTGATAGCCAAGCAGCTATAGGCAGGGCACAAAGTGCCATGTACAATGGTAAGTCTCGGCATATTCACGAGACACAATACCGTGAGGGAACTAATCTCAAGAGGAATTATATCCATTGACTATGTAAAGTCAAAGGAGAATATAGCGGATCCGCTCACTAAAGGGCTAAACAGAGATCAATTCCATAAGTCGCTAGAGGAATGGGTGTAAAATCCACAACTTAAAGAACAGTTTCTAGTGGAAACCCAACCATGATGATCGGAGATCCCAAGAACTTGGTTCAATGGGAAAACTAAACTTTAAACTGCTGGTCATAACACTTGGTACTTAGCTTCAAGCTCACCATTCCCTAGAGAGCACCACCAAGTGATTGAACTGCCGATCGTGGTGAGGTTAAGTCCTATGAACTTTTAATGACGCCCTATACCTAATAAGGTGAGGTATTGCAGGTACCTCCGAGCAGGCAAGGTCACCTATGTAAGTGTGAGGACGGGCCGCCTCAATGGAACACTTATGAATCCCAAGTGTGATCCATGGCCAAAACGGACACAACCAGAGAACTTCGAGATAAGCGAAGTGTTGTTGTGTAAATACCGTTGTCTTGGTATATTCATAAGGGGAGTAGTTCAAGGCATCGTGTCCACTAAGCCGCAGATATATCCGATAGTATCTTACTAAGGAAGGTTCAAAGCCACAAGCTACCTATCCCGATGCAACAACGTTTCCGTGGGCCGAGTGATCGAGCCGCATACATTCATGCATCGTTTCCACTCATGTGGGGATTGTTGGAAATTGGTTTTGTTAAGTTTAAATTCCAAGTGTGGAAACTCGTTAATTTTGGAAACGAGTGGTGCAATTATTTTCACAAAACCATTTATGGGTGAGTGAGAAATCGATGCACAAATGGTACACTTGGAAAGATATATTTGTGGGGAAACGTATCCAACATATGTGGAATGTTGGTAGATTGATCAAATTCGGTGTTTGGTAAGTTGCTTGATTTTATCCGTTAAATAGGCAACTTTGAATCAAATCACCAATTTATGGTAACTCGATTGATTACATCAAATCATTCCTAAACCGATTGAGGCCACAATTGGAAGGTTTGACTTGGCATAAAATCAATCTAAAATAGAAATGATTTGATTGAGGATTGATGGGCTTGATTGTGTCCAAAATCATGGGGCTTTCCTTTGGAGAAACCCTTATGTTTTCCCTATATATTGGAGTCCTCCTTCAAAGTGGTGGTTTTTCGTGCATCATATATCACAAACAGTAAAAACATTCGTGCATTCATATCACGATCTGTCAAAATTCTCGCATTACCCCGAAGTGTCACGTAGAAGTGTGGTGTCACCTCAGGCCTCATTTATCTCGAGTTCACGGGTAGAAGGATTTGTGGTGCTCCTATCCTTTACCAAAGTCGTTGTAACTTGGGAGACTCGTTGCTCGCAACCGTGAGTGAGCATCGTGACGGGGCAACAAGAGTCTTAAAGAAAGAGTTCGCCGCCGACTTGCTTTTTTCGCTTTCTTTTTCGCTTTCTTTGTAATAGACTATTGTTAGTTCAAATTATCCCCGTTGTATCCCTCTGAATTTTTGGTTGTAATCCCAACACTAATATATATATTGATGGACAAAGGTCAAAAAAATTATATTGATGGACAAAAACATCTTTAAGCTAAAGAAAAAGAAAAATCAACTCTGTTCCCCGTGTTATAAACCAGATATTTGGACTTTGATCTCTCTACAATCAATACCAATTAATGTAACTCCGGATTTTTCATTCGACACTAACTTTTACATTCAGTTAAATCTAAATTATATTACAGGACACATATCAAACATAAATTATCTCAACTAGATTTATAATATGATGAACAAACAATTGGTATTAAAAATTAAATAAAATAAAAAAAAATCTGGTGTAGGTGTACAAAGTAGGGTGGATTCTTGATACTAAAGTCATAAGTTCGAATTTCCACCTCTCTATTATTTGGTCGAGTATAACGCACATCGCTTGTTTATGTTTATGTGCAATTTATTGTTGCCGTGTTTTGCAAACTGTTTCTTATTGAAAAACAAAAATTTAACCACATGTTTAGCATTGCAATGATTGTAGGTCCCTCAAACATTGGTGTGCTAGTGCATGTCTTCAGTCTTCTTCTGTTGTGGTGCATGAAATTATGGTCTGTGGGACTCCAATTTCACATGTGAGGACTATTCACAACAGACAGATCAATTTTTGAAGGCAATATTTGTTGAAAATTTGGTTTGATAAATGTGGGTCACGACCTGTATTTGACCGAAGATTTAAGTAGTTTTTAATTTTTATTCATGGGAAATGGAAATAAAGATATAATCAAATTCTAATGAGGAGATGAGATTATCTTTTGGACTTTATTAAAACCAATTTTGGGTGAATGATAAATTAATACAACAAATTAGCCACTCAAAATAAGAAAAACAACATGGAAATTGGGATATATAGGGGTCAAGTGAAACTACATCTCACATAGGATATAAGGCAAAATGAGCTCACTTTATTAAGTCAAAGGTTGAATAATGGGTTCTTGAGTTACCAAAGTTTTTAGAGGGAGAGTCTCCATGCTTGTGGGTTCAGTTCAAAAATATACATGCACACCGCCACTGGCCGGCTCGGGTCGTGAGCCTGGGCTGTAATACCCGGAATTTATTTTGGGCTTTTATTAAGAATGGTAAATTTTTAGATTTTTAGTTAGTTTTATTTTAGGGGCTAATTATATTTTTCTTCAATTCAAGCTCAATCTTTCAAGTCCAATGTCCAATCGTCCGTGCCCAAGTTTAAACAAATGTTGGGAAATTTATTGTTTAGATTTTGATGAATGCCATGTAAAACTTAGAATAGGAAGTTGGCACCCCATTTTTATTGTAAAGCGCATTGTAATAAAAAGCCGGGTCAAGCCGAGTTAAGTCGCCTATGCCCAAACATGCAAGAAGACAACCTGGAGACTAGTAGGAAGACTCGCGAGACAACCGAGTTTGGCAAAAGAAGAGAAGACGGGAACTCGATCATTGAAGGTGCACGGTGAGATGCGGTGAGTAAAGCATCGGTCAAGTCAACTCAAAATAGTCAAGTCTCTAGTTGAAGTGATAGAAGAGTCATTTAATGATTGGAAGCCGACTCTAAGTCACCTGGGGAAAGCAAGGAAATGCAAGTCAAGTCGAGATAATCGAAAGAGATTCGTTGTTGTAAATCAAGAGAATTACTTAAACAAGTAATATCTCCATGCTACCTTTCTCGAAGTGCTCAGTCCCGGAAGCGTGTAAAAGGAATAAACCAATGGGAAGCACTGCACTATGTCGAACTACGAAAAGTCAAGAACAATTCATACGAGGAAGTGGCAATTCCAAGGATCGCAACAAGACAAGCCAACGACCACAAGTGACTTTCAAAAATAAGCTTATCTCTTCAACGGGCAGATTTTTGAAAGATTACTATAAAAGGCTGAGGAATGACTCTGAGAGGAGGTCACCTGAACCACGAATATTCAAGTATACATTTGAACTATAACCTAAGATATTCTCAAATCATTCAAGATTAATCCTCAAGCCTACACTACGAAGAAAATCAATCCAACACTCACCTGTGAAGGAAAGATAACTTCAATCAGTTGAAGAAGAAATTGTTGAAGAATCAAGGGGTCTACATTCCACGAAGGATTGTAGGAAGGTTCAAGGTCGGACCAGTCTCGAGTTCTTTGGAGGGCTTCGTGATCAAATCCTAAGAGCTTGAGCAAGTGAGCTGTAGTAGCAAGGCAACGCCTGTGAAGAAGCCGAGTCGAACGAGAAGCCGGTGAGTGACCAAGGCATCTCGGATCGAGTCCCAAAGGATCAAGTGTTTGTGTGATCAAGACTTGTATCCGGATCATTACCACTCAGATATCGATCAATACTTAGTGGATTCCTCCGGGGAGTTGGAGAAGAGAGGAGTAGAAGAATTACCCCATCTTCGAACCTCTATAAAAACTTATCGTGTCATTTACATTTCAAAGACTTTAATTTCTCGCATCTTATTTGTTTAATTCTCACGACATATTTGCTATCCAACCGATAATCTCGAGTACTAAAACTAAGTATTAAATCATAACTAAACCAAACTTAAGGGTGTTAAGTCTTGGCTGAAAACAAACCACCGTTGAGCTAATTGATCTTAACAATTGGTGAGTTATTCTTTCAACAGCTCGATGAGTCCGGTTGAGTGACTAACTCTCTTGATTAACTAAATTGGTTGTCCACCGAGGACACGGTGTAAAGTGTCAACTCGAATTTAAAAAGGACCAAAAGAGAAAAAGTTGGTAAGGTTTATTCAACCCCCCCTTCTAAACCTTACACTCACACCCCTTGGGACCTACAAGTGGTATCGGAGCGGTTGGTTCATTGAGCCTTCCATGACCGGCAGTTCTTGAACTAGATCTCCAAACTTTTCAAAGTCTGTTTTAGTACTTAAGTTTTCAAAACTCCTTTTATCATTAAAAGTTATTATCATGGAAGAAAATTTGACACGCATCCCCATGTTCACAATTGAAGAATTTGATGATTGGAAAATTCGTATGCGCAGGCTCATCTATCAAAGATTACATGATGAGATGTGGATAGTGATAGAGGATGGACCACCGCAAATCTTAAAAGTGAACACATTTGTAAGAAGAGCTACGGTGAAGGTGAAGAAGGATGTTGCCCTGACCACTATGGTTGAAAACCAAGAATCGAATGGACAAATGATGACGAGAAAAAGATACAACCTGGACAATGTAGCCAAGGACATCCTTTACAAAACCTTCGACAAAGTCATGTTCAATAAAGTCAAATCATGCAAAACGGCCAAAGAAATCGGGACAAGCTAACATTGATTTGTGAAGGCTCGGAAAGCAAATCAAGGAAAATAAATTATGGTCATGACAAAAATTTGAGAATTTCAAAATGATCGCAGGAGAAAACCTGGATCAACCGGATGCTCGGTTCACGAAATCACCAACGAGCTATCTACACTTGGAAAGGAATATACACGAGAAGAAAATGTGTATGAAGATCCTAAAAAGTCTCCGGTGAATGGGAAATGAAGGTCATGGCACCGAGACATTCCATGGACCCATCGAAGACCTCCAACCATGAACTATTCTCGGATCTCAAAGCCTACGAATTTGAGCCGAGAAGAAAAGATCGAAGAAGAGACAAACTATACCCAAAAAACAATGCTCTAATTGTTAAGGATGGAAAAAGAGTCGAGGTCAAAAAGTCATTGATCCGGAAGAAATAGCCCACGATGGTTAAAAGGTTCAACAAGTTCTTCAATAAGAACTACAAGAGAGGCAAGGGCGAATCTTCCGAAGACACTCGGCTCCTCCAAGTCAAGGGAAGATAGGCCAACCAAGAGAACAGATCATCAAAAAGTGAATATCAAAGGTGACAATCCAAGAATGGAAAGAGTCGATCAAAAGGTTGAATATCTATCTTTGAACCGTAGGCAACCAGGTCACTATGCCATTGATTGTCCATATCCTGTAGTCAACAAATACGGGAATGAAGAAGAAGAAAGAAAGGTCTTGAGAGAGAAAGAAGACAAGAAAAGAAAAAGGCAATGTTGGGTGCAGAGACCGCCGAGACTGACCAAGTCAAGAGAGACAGTGATTCAGAGAAAGAAGCCGACTACTCAAGTGACTCGAAGAAGAAGCCCGATCTGTTTGATGGTCAAGGAACAAGATCAACTCCGACCAAGAAGATGAGGTACACTCTAACTCATCAAACTCGATTCCAAATGATAGTGGTCGTGATACACACACTTCATCACCCACTCGATCTTTATGATTCATTAGTGCAAAATGATGAAAGATTTTAAACACATTAAAGCCTCACACACACTACTAAATGAGGAAAAAAAAGTCTACTAAGAGCAAAACTCACGCGGTGACTAAGGCCGAGTACTCTAAGTCAAATAGGCGATGAGAATAAAAGTTTAAAAATTTGAAAATGCCAAGCTAATAGCAGAAATAATAGCTGCCATAGAAAAGAGGAGAATGACCTCAAAAATGTGATTGCCTTATTCACTAAGGCATCTAAATCATTGGATGATCTTATTATGAGTCAAAGAGAATGTGGAGACAAGAGCATGTGCTTAGATTTAATTCCTCTGTGCTATGTCAAACTCCAAAAGTAATTTTGGAAAAAGGATCTTCAAGCAATGAAGTGTCTCAAAATCCAAAACTCCAAATGGTGCACACACATTCACTCCAAACAGAGCTACCAAAAACCCCAAAAGTTCTATAAAAGAAACGCATATGATGGGAATGGTAGAAAATATCCAAGCCAAGCCGATTGGAACGATGTGAACTATCAAAGATAAACTTATGGAATATAAGCCCAAATGGCAAAGGCCTAGAACTCATCAAAGGTCATTCCAAAAGTATAAGAACTTTTATCAAAGACACATATGCACTCAGCACTACACTCAGAGACACCACAATTACCCAAAGAAGCGCAATTCGGGTGACTAAGGAGCCGAGTACTCTAAAGCCTCACACACACTACTAAATGAGGAAAAAACAGTCTACTCAAGAGCCAAAACTCACGGTGACTAAGGAGCCGAGTACTCTAAGTCAAATAGTGATAAGACAAAAGAGACAAATTTGTATGAACCTAGAATCCCCAAGCAATTTGCCAAAATTAATTATGATTATGGCACGATAGATGGCAACCCCCAGAAAGTCGATCATTTGGTTATAGTGGTTGGATCATCTTACAATACTAACCCCTCGGGACCGCATAAGTATGGGTACCTAAAACTTAATTTCCTTGATTGCGTTGTTCAAGGAGCAGTGAAAAGTGCCAAGGAACCTGGTACATGGATAGTGGTCATTCCGCACATATGACAGAAAGAAGAAAAATCTGTCAAAATTCAAGGAAGTTAAAGGAGCAAAAGTCATATTTGGAGGAAATGAAGCTCCAGGAGAAATAAGAGGCATTGGATCCATCAAGAAGAACGGATTAGAAATCACAGATGTTGCATATGTTGAAGGATGAACTTCAACTTGCTAAGCATCACCAACTCGTGACAAGGGCTATAATATCGATTTAACATGGGTATATGCCAAATCAAGGATATTGAATCAAATGAAGTTGTGTTAAAAGGATGCAGACAAAAGAACATGTATGTAGTAGATTGGTCAACCGCTACACCAAAGACTGTCTATTAGCAAAAGAAAGCACAATTTGAATCAAGTTCACGTGGCACAAAAAGCCGAGTCACCTGAATTTCAAAACACTTAATAAGCTTGCGAGTAAGTAATCTTGTGGTAGGTCTTCGGATCAAGATACAAGAAGGAGAGTATATGTGACGCATGCGAGGAAGGGAAAACAGATCAAATCATCATTCAAAGAAAAGACATGCCCATCTTCAACAAGGATATTGCACCTGCTACATATGGATCTATTTGGTCCATTGAACCAGCTAGCATAAGTGGGAAGAAATATACCTTGGTGGTAGTAGATGACTACTCAAGATATACATGGACAATATTCATGTGTAAGAAGAAAGAAACTCTACGAAACTACCACAAGCGATGAAGAGGATTCAAAATGAGAAGAGCCAAACCATTATCAAAATAAGATCAGACAGAGGAACCGAGTTTGTCAATGGTATAATAACTCAATATTGTATTGAAAATGGCATTGGTCATGAATTATCTGCAGCAAAGGACTCCACAAAGAATGGAGTTGCGAAAGAAGGAATAGAACACTCAAAGAAGAAGAAGGACCATGTTAGTCAAGCGGGGTTACCAAAGAGATTTTGGGTCAAGCAATCAACACGACTTGCTGTTACACTCAAAACAGATGTATGATAAACAGACGGTGACAAAGACTCCCTATGAGATTTGGACAGGAGAAAACAAAATGTTGCATATTTTAGAATATTTGGATGTAAATGCTTCATCCATAACAATGGCAAAGACAATCTAAAGGCTTTCGATGCTAAAGGCGATGAAGGTATCTTCTTGGGATACTCATTTGAAAGCAAAGCCCTGAGTACTCAACAAAAGGACTATGGTTGCGAGAGGAATCCATTCATGTGGTATTCGATGAGCCAAATGTAAATGGAGAAGACATTGAAGAGTCGGTGATAAGTGAATCATCCAACCATACGAGAAAAATCCCTATCTTTCAAGTCAAGTGGAATTATAAACTCAGATGAAGATGAGATAGCCGAGTCTCATAAAATGATGGAAAATTTGCAAAGTGATTGATTGAGAGAGAGTCGATCAAAGCAACACAACTGCTAGACGATCGAATCCGGCTAACTTACTTCAACTCGATGTAAGATGGCCGAAAGACCATCCACAGAACTTGTCATTGGAGATATAAGAGAAGGTGTCAAAACAAGATCCAGAACTCAACAAGAAGCTATGTTCACATGCTTTATCTCACAAATAGAGCCTAAAGATGTGTTACAAGCATTGGATGACACACATTGGATTCAAGCTATGCAAGAAGAGTCGAATCAGTTTGAAAGAAATAAAGTATGGGAGTTAGTTCAAAGACCCACCCATCAAAATGTTATTGGTACTAAATGGGTGTTCGAAACAAGATGAACGAGGAGGGTTCGTGGTAAGAAACAAAGCAAGACTAGTAGCCAAAGGATACCGCAAGAAGAAGGAATAGATTTTGATGAAATATTTGCTCCTCGTAGCAAGATTGGAAGCTATAAGGATGTTTCTTGCCTATGCAGCTCACAAGAATTTTATTGTATATCGATGGATGTAAAAAGTGCATTCCTAAATGGTTTATTGGAAGAAGAAGTGTATGTTGAACAACCTCCAGGATTTGAGTAGAAGACTCTTGGAGATAAGGTATACAAACTCAAGAAAGCTCTGTATGGATTGAAACAGCACCCGGAGCATGGTATGATACTTTGTCACAATTCCTAATCGAGAATGGATTCACAAAAGGAAAAGTAGATAGAACATTTTTCGAATTCAAGACAAGAAAAGCATCTTCGCTTGTTCAAATATACGTGGATGACATCATTTTTGGATCCACAAACAAAGAGCTATGTGAAAAATTTTCAAACCTCATGCAAAGCAAATTTGAAATGAGCATGATGGGAGAGCGACATTCTTCCTGGACTCCAAGTAAAAAACAGTGAAGGATGGAACCTTCATAAGTCAAACAAAATACACCAGAGATCTTATGAAGAAATTTGGTATGGAGGAGAAGTCTCGTGAAGATACCAATGAATACATCACCAAAATGGACATGGATGCGGATGGCAAGCCAGTAGATCAAATAAGATCTGAGCACTTATTGGATCATTGCTTTACCTCACGGCAGAAAGGCGAGACATCACCTTTGATGTAGGTGTATGTGCGAGATTTCAATCGCTCCAAAAGAGAGCCATATGATCACAATGCTAAGAGGATTTTGAGATATTTGAAAGGAAGCCAAGAAGTTGGCTTATGGTATCCAAAGGAAGGTGGATTCAAGCTAATTGGCTATTGACTCGATTATCTTTGGATGCGAGTCGACAGGAAGAAGCACTTCGTGCACATGTCAAATGCTTGGAAATAGGCTAATTTCTGGTTTAGCAAAAAGCAAAATTCAATAGCCACCTCTGGTGAAGCAGAATACACATAGTCTGCGGGTAGTCTGTTGTGCCCAAATCCTATGGATGAGGCAAAGAAATGAGAGACTATGAAGTTGAAGAAAAGGAAATTCCAATCATGTGTGATAACACAAAGTGCAATTGCAATCACTTTAATCCCGTGTTGCACTCAAGAACAAAGCATATCGATGTCGATATCACTTCATAAGAGATCATGTTGAAAAGAAGGACATCATCTTGGAATATATTTCAACCGATAAACAGGTTATGACATATTCACAAAACCATTATGTGAATCAAGATTTGAAGAACTCAAGCATGAGTTAGGGTTAATTGAGCTAGTGACGACTCGGAAGACTCAAAGAAAAAAAAAACACAAAAAGAGAAAAGGATCAATTCTCAAAATCGCCTAAATAAATCACCATGTCGGAAAAACATTATCTAATACCGAATTAGCCGACAATGAGTGTTGAGAGAATCGTGATCGAAGAGTTAAATCGCCTAAGGATGTTTCGAGTCATTTATGAGCAAAGTGACAAAAACGCAATCGTTTTTACTAAGCGGAAATGTTTTTAAGAATGACGTCAAGATAATGATGATGTGTACAGACAAAAAGTCGCATACCAAGCTTATGATTGGATATAAATGTCACGCATTAAATTCGAGACATTAAATGCTAATCGCGTGCAAAATCTAAGTCGTTGATTTCGATCACATTTCAAAACCACCCGCACGTCCTTTAAGAAACCATACTTAACCATTTTCGTCCTGTTTTCTCTCACATATCACCAAAACGTTTCATCTCTATCTCGGAAGCAAAGGCAAAACTCTCTCAAAACCCTATCAATATTCAAATCATCTTCTAAGGTTCTTTTCGTGAAATCTTGAAAAATGGCATCAACTTATGATTTCGCTCAAGCTAGGGAAGCAAATCCACACCGGGTCTCTGTGGATTTCGAGGGAATGGTCAAACAGGGTCCGATGACGCCCTCATAAAGAAAATCGTTGAAAAGCTCAAACGTCCGGTGAAACCATTTCGACGATGGAGTTCTCGATGACCTATGTGGAAAAGGTCGCACGGTTCCACGTGAACGCCGAGATTCACGATGAGGGGATCAAATCCTCTGTTCACGGGAAGGAGTTCATCATCTCTCGCCAAGGATCTGCGAGAACACGCTCACTACTACGGCGGAAGGAGCACGAGAAATAAATGGCCGCGTAGACTTGGTCTGCCGCTTGGAAGAAATAGCCAAGACCGACTATGCTAAAAAGATAGTCTACATGACCAAAAAGGGGTTCTTTGAAAGAGGACTACCATAAACTGTTGGACATAGTTGCCAAATGCATGACATCAAATTTGGCGACTTTGACCAATTGTCCAAAGCAAAACCGATCGTAATGGCGGCGATCATTGAAGAAAAGCAAGTAAACCTGGCGAGTTTGTCTACGGCAGACTACGCGAGAATGTAGGGAACAAATCCTTCAAGGAGAATGGTGCATTTGGAGGATCCAGGATATGGCTTGGTGATTGGCCGGTGATGGAGGTGAAAGGAGTCCTCTTCGACATGGAAAGGCGTTCCATGTAAACAAGAGGATGTTCAGATCAAACCTCTCTCGGCGCACGAGAAGAGAGCCCACGCCAAGAGAGCCGATACAAGTGAGGGGGAATCGGTGACTCAAGATACAAAATTGCTTCTCTCTACCAAAGAAGAAAAAGCGCCCGCAAATTTGCTAAGAGAATGCCCCCCGCAGCCTAAGAAAAACAAATCTGCTCCTACCCCCGCAGTAAGTCGCCCGCCGCAGCCGTGTCTCCCGCTCAAAGAAAGAATGGCCGAGAAGAAATCTCAAATACCTTCTCCTATTGCGTCAAAAAGAGGAGAACTGATAAGCAAGACGGCTCGCTCCTCGTAAGAAAACACAAAGACGCCCGCCGCCTGGGACTCGGAAGACACTCTCTCCGAACTAAATCCCTCGGTACGAACTAAGAGGCGAAGAAGAATCATCAAGCAATCCGAACTTGAAAACCGGCCGAGTCACCACTCACCGGGAACAGATACGGAGATCATTGAGAAGTAGAGTCTCAGGATATTATTGATGAAACAGCCAAGTCTGCTGAAGGCGATCGCCAGAGCAAAATCAAGACCAGTGTAGTTCGAACAATCGAGACACAAGAAGAAGTCGAAAGAGATGATGATGTGATGATCCTATCCCCACTTTATCCAGACATCCAAAATCGTCTGCGAGAGTGGAGGAAGTGGAAATTGAGTCAATCCAGGGAACAGTTCCAACGGCCCGAGTTTATCGAAGAAGAAGAGGAACCGATGAACTTTCTTGGAGTGACCACCGTGGTCCAAGCATTGGATGAAGAAAATCGCATGAGATATCTTGCAGATCTTCAAGGACAAGGAGAAGGAGAGACAGACAGAGGAAGGCGAGGCACGTGAGAAGGCTAAAGCATCCGCCCTATCACCGCACCACAAAAACACACATCATCTCCTTGACGTCTTATCGATAGTGATGAGGATCGGACCCTATTTCTTTGCCATAGAAGAGTTGCAAATGCAACAAGCAATGCACGAATCCGAATTCTTCATGAGAAAAGAATGATGGAGGGACCAGGAGAGTCCTCCAAAACACAATCGGAGTTGGACCCAATGGGAGTGGTGCAAAGATATTGCCACAGTTGTTCTTTGCCACCACTTCCCCACTCACTCGGAAGAAGGAATTGAGGAAGCGGCGATGAAACCGGGTTAGTGGGGACCCCGGTCGATCCAATCCCTAACGAAGGTGTCTTACCACCCGCCCCAACTTTGAACACTCAAGAGAAATAGCCGGGAGTTTGGAGACGAGTGACCCCATTCAAGTCACTCACCGGTGTGCCCCGAGGGGAAACTCCCTCCACCGCAGCAAGGTCGGAGGATCTGCAGATGACTCCACAACGAATCCAGGAGGCGAAGTGGAGAAAGTACAAACACAAAATACACAACAAGTTGCCATCAACGAAGCTCGCACGATTGAGATGTCTCGGTCACTGAGGTGCCAACCGAGAGAAAGGCTAATGACGCGCTAGCGATGCGGCCGAGGCACGAAAGGAACAACCCGGGAGTTAACACTGGCGATGAAAGTGCAATCCACGGGTTGAGACTCCAATGGATGCCACCACAGAAAGACCCTAAGACATACCGACATGTCGAAAGGGAGGTCCAGTGCCTCGCCGCATTGAGATCGCAGGAGGTAATGAAGGCCAACGGAGGTTGAGACTTAGGGTAAAGAAGTAGAGAACATCCCTCCCGCTATCATTGATTCATCCGAAAAAGGAGATTAGCGCACTTCACGACTCCCAGGATAATCGATGTAACCTTTCCGGGATCGGAAGAAGACGATGAAGCCGAAGTCATCCCCATGGATCGATCCAAAAGACTCGCCTAAGGATGTTCCAACCCACGAGCAAGTCGACCTCAAGACTACTCGTCAAACTTTCAATTTTGATGATGGGCCACCCATGGAAATCTCATCATCGTTCGATGACGCTCCGATAAGGCCGAGGACCAGTCAACTCAATTGGAAAAACCAATTTGAGACCGACGAAGTTGAGACAAACTGAGTCTCAGTAAGTCGGGTCAACTTCACAATGAGACCCAAACGTGAGTCCAGTCACAGCAGCTCCTGCTCCCAGCAGCAGCGGGCTCGACTCCACAGGGAACTTCACGCGCACCACTCATCATTGAACAAATCAATTGCCCGTGATGATTCCTTTGTAGAATCATTTCCTTCTCTCTGAGGTACCCGACCTCCCGAAGAGTCGAAACGATCTCGCGCCTTCCCGCACAGATCTGTCATTCCATCGATACCATCGTTCGGTGACTATGATTTTGACGCCGCTTGGCCATCACCGCAATGAGAGGGAACAATCAAGTTCGGGAGGTGTTCAAGGCATTATTTGCGAAATTGAACGGATGGAGAGGCACCAGGCCTCGATGGACATGAGACTCGATAACAGAGATGCCAACTTTCTGGCGACTTGAGAGGCATAATAGTCATAATCCAGAGTGGTGGCAAAGAAGAAACAATGCGCGTGGAACAAGCTAGATATTTCAGAACATTGTTCAACAAGCTGGTCCGGGAGAGCCGAGAACGCGATGCAAAGACAAAATTGAGAGAACACATTGAGCACTGCATGAATCTCACACTCGCCGAGATAAAGTGCTGCGTGAGCAAAATAAGAATGAGCTCCTGCGTATGGAAGAAAACATGGATAGAAAATTCAGCCTTCTTACGGGCCGAGATGAAGTTGCAAAAAGTGAATCCAACGCTACTCGCTCGAGTTTTGCGCAAAGATACACCACAAACAGATCAAGGCGAAACTCGGCTATCGCCAGACTCAACTTTCGCTTGCTAGTATGTTTCAGGGTTCCTCTCTCCTTTGATGATGCAAAAAGGGGAAGAGAAATACCTTAAAGCGCTAAAGAGATCCGGTCGAGAAGGAGGAGCGGTGTGAAGGAAAGACGGTGAGGAAGTTTCAAGGGTAAAGAAAGGAAAGTCTGTTGAGGGGGAAGAATCGAGAGATGTGACCTTAATGATTGCACAAACCCCAACAAGGTCTTGTCACTGGTGATATTATCAAAGAACAAACTCCCAATGACTCGCCACTCCAACACTCTTTGTATCTATGGATGAAAAGAGAAAGATAGTTGAAACAGGGGATGGAGGAAGTGGAAGGAAGGTTGAATGCCCGAGTTATGGACATCTTGAAACAACATGGAGGCATTCCAAAAGAGACAAAGACACTTATGCCATCTCGGATGTCGGGACCGAGCCAAGATCGATTGATGAATTTAAAACGCCGCATCCAAGGATACTTCGCAAACATGTCTATGGCTCAAGCCGGGACTTGTATCGGGAAAAGGGTCTCACGTTATGTGAAGAAGCCGACAGTGCAGTAGCAGACTACCGGCGATCGCTCTTGGTCACTCGCCGGTCACTCGGTGGAAAGAAAGAAGACCCCAAGACAATACACGCCCAGGTAGAGGAATAAGCAGTGGTGGAGGAAGAGGTTTGCACTCCAGCCTCGCCCAAAAACATTGAGTACATAGATCCGTGCAAGAAATGAGGGATCTCTGGGCCAAGTTGACCATGTAGCCAATCTGCAAGTGGCTAAAAACAATCTTGAATATGTGAAAAGAATCGAAGAGGAAAATAAAAGACAAACTCAGCTATGGGAGGAGAGACAAGAGAGATTAAGAAGAGATGAAGTCATTTTTTGGAAGGCATATGAAAAAGAAGAAGAAGGCAGTGAAGATGAGAAAAAAGAAGAAGACCGAGAAGATGACAGAATCAAGAAGATGAAAAGAAGGAAGCGGCGAAGGAGATGAAGTGTTCTTTGTCACCCCCTTCATGTATTTTACTATGTAAATACATACTATGTAAGTCTTCTCGTAATAAATCAGTAAAATTCTCTATTTTTTGCGTAGACATAAATGTTTGCTTTGATACACCTTGTAAACAGGTTGTGTAAAAGAACAAGAATGTTATGATCAATAAAAGGATTGATTCTACGCATACATTCTCTCGTGAATGCACTATCTCAGTATGTATCTTTACTATTTACATTTTGAATGTTTTAAGTTTGGCATCATCAAAAAGGGGGAAATTGTTGGGAAATTTATTGTTTAGATTTTGATGAATGCCATGTAAAACTTAGAATAGGAAGTTGGCACCCCATTTTTTTATTGTAAACGCATTGTAATAAATAATTTGGTCAAGTGAGTTAAGTCGGCCTATGCCCAAACATGCAAGAAGACAATTGGAGACTAGTAGGAAGACTCGCGAGACAATTTGAGTTTGGCAAAAGAAGAGAAGACGGAACTCGATCAAGGTGCGGTGAGATGCGGTGAGTAAAGCATCATCAAGTCAACTCAAAATGGTCAAGTTTCTAGTTGAAGTGACGGAAGAGTCATTTAATGATTGGAAGCCGACTCTAAGTCACCTGGGGAAAGCAAGGAAATGCAATCAAGTCGAGATAATCGAAAGAGATCCGTTGTACGTAAATCAAGAGAATTACTTAAACAAGTAATATCTCCATGCTACCTTTCTCGAAGTGCTCGATCCCGAAGCGTGTAAAAGGAATAAACCAATGGGAAGACTCGCACCATGTCGAACTCGAAAAAAGTCAAGAACAATTCATACGAGAAGTGGCAATTCAAGGATCGCAACAAGACAAGCCAACGACCACAAGTGACTTTCAAAAATAAGCATATCTCTTCAACTGATTTTTGAAAGATTACTATAAAAGCCGAGGAATGACTCGAGAGAAGGTAACTGAACCACAAATATTCAAGTATACATTTGAACTATTGTTAGATAAATGTTTTTATCAAGATTTTGATGATTTTGTTTTAATAAGTTTTTATACCAAAACAATGTTTTTATATGTTGTCCAAATACTACTAAATGATTTAAATTTTTTACTAATTTTTGGAGTATTTCTTAGAGTTTTTAATTTGATAAAAATTGGACAACACTTTTGATGGTTTTGTTTAAATTGGTTTTTACACCAAAACTATGCTTATAAATATTGTCTAAATACTCCCAAATGATTTAAAATGTTTTTACTAATTTTTTGGAGTATTTCTTGAAGTTTATTTTTGAAAAAAATCGGACAACATTTCAAAGGGAGAGATAAGAAAACACGAAAGAACTTACCGACTTGAAAAATGGAGCAGGGGGGACGGTCGGGGGAGGCCGGCCGGTCGCCGCACTCGGCGACCGGTCGACCCCCCTCCGACCGGTCGCACCGCAACCCCTACCTGGATCGCTTTACTTTTTTTTCAAACGGTGAAATCTTCAACAGGGCAACGGGTCGCTCTATGCTATTTTGTGACAAAGAAAATTTCAACCGTTGCTGTCTGTGACAACAAGATTTGCTTTTGATTTTTGTACAATATTTCTACATCTTGTGATCTTCTTTTTGTAGACAAAAGTGAAGATAGAGGAGCCTATGTTGGGAGCCTATCTTGGTAAAGCTTCCTATAAATAGAGGATGGATTGAAGACACAAGACACAACACATACAAGCAAAATACACAACAAGATATCCGCAAATTGTTCAAGCTTTCATTTTTATATTCTTGTTGTAATAGCCTAAGTACTTTCACTTGCACATCTTTGAGGTCTAGGCTTTTTGATTCTTGATTACACTTGCACTCAATCTTTGTATTGGTTTCATAGAGTTGTAATCTTGAATTTTGTCCATCATTCAACACAAGACATCCTTGTGAGTATTCTTGTGGTAAGAATACACTTTCCAGGTGATTTAGGTGATAGGTGTTTGAAGAGTGTGGTACTCTTCAAAGGTGGTGAAGGAAGATTGTGGTAATCTCCTGAAGGTGTTGTAAAGAGGATTGTGGTGATCCTCAAGGTGTTGTATTAATTGTGGTAATTAATAAAATCTTTTTTCTTTTGAAATCCATCCAGGAGATCTTTGGGGTGGTAGAGGATTAGGCCCCAGGTGGGTTGAACCTCTTTAAATCAACGAGTGTTGTTTAATTTCCGTATTTACATTCTTGTCATTTACTTGTTGATTCGAAAAAGAGGGTGATTTATAAAAATCGGGATAATCTATTCACCCCCTCAGATTATCGTAGCCACTTAGACTAACAACTATAACCTAAGATATTCTCAAATCATTCAAGATTAATCCTCAAGCCTACACTACGAAGAAAATCAATCCAACACTCACCTTTTGTGAAGGAAAGATAACTTCAATCGGTTGAAGAGGAAATTGTTGAAGAATCGCGGGTCTACATTCCACGAAGGATTGTAGGAAGGTTGAGTTGAACCAGTCTCGAGTTATTTGGAGGGCTTCGTGATCAAATCCAAGAGCTTGAGCAAGTTTGAGTATGAGTAAAGCGCAACCGCCCTGTGAAGAAGGCCGAGTCGGACGAGAAGCCGGTGAGTGACCAAGGCATCTCCGCATCGAGTCCCAAAGGATCAAGTCATTTGTGTGATCAAGACTTGTATCCGGACATTATTACCACTCGTATATCTTGATCAATACTTAGTGGATTCCTCCAGGAGTTGGAAGAGAGGAGTAGAAGAATTACCCCATCTTCGAACCTCTATAAAAACTTATCGTGTCATTTACATTTCAAAGACTTTAATTCATGCATCTTATTTGTTTAATTCTCACGACATATTTGCTATCCAACCGATAATCTCTAAGTACTAAAACTAAGTATTAAATCATAACTAAACCAAACTTAAGGGTGTTAAGTCTTCCAATAAAAACAAACCACAAGTTGAGCTAATTCAATCTTAATTTGAGTTATTCTTTTCAATACCATCAGTGCGTTGAGTGACTAACTCATCGATTAACTAAATTGGTTGTCACCAAGCGACACAAACAGAGGTAAGTGTCAACTCGAATTTAAAAAGGACCAAAAGAGAAAAAGTTGGTAAAGTTTTATTCAACCCCCTTCTAAACCTTACACTCACACCCATGGGACCTACACAAATCCATTTAATATGAACCCATTTCCAATTTAGCCCAATTTCAAGATTAATCCGGTATTATTCTAGTCCATTATTAATTCCAGAAAGTTCCGATAAAGATTTTACCGAATCCAAACTCTGTTAATTCCAAAATTTTCTCTTATCCTCTTATCAAAAGTGTCGATGACGAAAGAAAGAAAAGAAAAGGGGGATCCATTCTTATCCTAGAATTCGATTTTTAAAAGTCATATGATCTTGAGACTCCTAGCCCTAACTTACAGTATATATAATCCCTTAGTCTCATTAGTTTGACGGTGCACTCTCTAATCCAACAGAAAAGCTATGCAAATTCCTTTCAATTCCAATTCATAGCCAACAACCCAAACCTCCGAAAAATCATTGTCCACAAAATTACAATAGCCGATTAGCCTTTATCTATTGATCGGATTTCTTAGAGTTTTGGTTATTTAGGACTCTTGGCCTTGATTATATATGTCAAGAACCCAGTAGATTATAAGATTTCACGTTTCTCACAAAATACCTCTGGAATTATTTTCTACTATATTTCTACCAATTCCATCGTCCCTTCCAACAAACCATCAACCCAAATATTCCAATTTTCAATCTAGAAAAAAAAAAGAAGAACGGGTCGTTAGCACCTTGCCACGCGAACACCGTCCTATGCCGGAATCAAGCTCGGCATCCCAAAACATCAGGCGCCACCCACTGCCGAAAGCCCAAACTCATCGCCGTTAGTCACTCCCAATGTTTCCGCCGTCCCGATCCAAATCCAAAGCTTACACCCTGAAAACTCGAACCCGGATCACCATCCCCGCAGTCTACATCGAGTCCAGCGACCCAAATCATCAGCCCAAATCGAAAACCACTGTTACGGTCCTTCAAAAAACCTAGAAACCCAATCACGAATTGCCATCGTCCTACCTGGATCTGTCGGTGCCGGAGACGTATATGGGTGCAGGATGTATTGTGTGTAGAAAGAGATGAGGAAAAAAAAGGATAAGATGGGGATGAAGGGTCTGTTCGGCCGAAATAGAAGAAAAGGAAATAAGAACATATAAGAGGGGATAATTAAGAAGAGAAAGGAGAAAAAAAAAAAAGAAAAGAAAGATGAGAGAAATGACTGATGAAGAGTAACGAGAATAATGAGGGGGCTAGAAGCTTGAGTCAAATGGTGAGATCTTTTCTAATTGTCAATCTTTCCAGAAACTACAAAATAACCCCAACTGAGTTTCATCATTCACTATCAACCCTTACCCATTTCTTTTCTTTTGGCAACAATTTTTGCTTAAACCTCAAAACTTATTTTATATTTACTAAGCCCCTAAATTAGGATTTTAGATTATTATTTTTAAGTTTTAAGTTTAGAATATTCGAGGTCTTGACTAGTATTATTTTTCTATTGTTAGGCGATTTATCGAACGAGGATTAGGCGTGCTTGCATCCAACACTTTTAAGTTCTACTTATTTCAAGCTACGTTTCAAGGTGGGGTTTGTTTTTCTAAACTTTATTGTCCTTGTTAAACGCTTAGATTATTTTGCATGAATGCCAGAAGATACGATTGCTTAGGCCCTATTGAGCCAGGGGACTCAAGAGGTCCCGGTCGATGTATCCCTCGGTGGAACCTGCAGGTGCACCTATTGTCATGTCTACGGTTTTTCAAATGATCTATGCTATGTCCTATTGGATTGTATTTGCATGTCTATGTGAGATATCGTGTATTTAGCTTGGACAATTTATACTCCACCAGTCCTGTGTCGCTCACCCCACATATAACAAACTTTTCGGGTTCGAGTGAGTCGGCGATGGTTATTGGCGGTGGATAATGGGTGGCCTATGAAACTATTGGAGTAATGTTCTTTAATTTTTAAATGGTGATTTTAATTAAACAAGAAATTATTGAGTGAATTATGATTTTCCTATGCAACGCCAGCTAGAGTGGTGTCTTTTTCTAAATGTTAATTTTCAAATGAATGAGAAATTGTTAAACAAATTATTATTTTCTAAGTATTTACCTACGATGCTAGACTCGTGTGATAATTGATTGGTGTTGAGTACAAACGTCCGGTTTTCTAGGAATTTTCGAGTTGTAATAATAAATGATGAATTACTATGATTTTCTAAGCTTATTTATGTAAATAGACAAAAATGGATATTTCTTTATTATATTATAAATTAGTAAATGAGCGAATTTCTTAGAAAAAAATGAATATACTAATTTTCTACGCTTTATAATTTGCTTCACTTTGTCCGTTCGAATTTTAAATGAAATATATTTCTGTGCCTATTTTCTCTTATAAATAAAGTATGTACGCGATATTTTTCAAAGTCTTTCACCTTTGGTTTGTTAGAATTATATGTAGATGTCAAATTTTATTCATATTATTTTATGCGATTGTTTCCACTGTAATTATTGTTCTTTTGAAAATTAAATGGTTCATTATAACGAGTTGTCTTTCTCATGTTTCTTATGGAAAAAAAAAATAATATACGGTAAAATGAATATTTGCACACATTTTATAGTTTAAAATTTCGGGCGTTACATGGTGGTATCGAAGCGGGTCTACCTTCTTGTAGATTTGCAAAAAAAAAAAAAAAATCTACGTGTAGTTTTCGTAAGTGTGTGTGTGTACTACGATAAATGAATAAGCAAAAGTTCTTTTTTAAATAAATGAAAAGAGTCTATGTATCCACCACCGCTATGCCACGCCAACTCGGCGGCCAAGGTATGAAGTTAAATTTTCAAAAGTTCTATTGCTATTTCTATCAAGCACGCATTGCTATCGCTATTGTTATTGCCATTTCTCTCAAGCATCGACAAATTACATGATTTCTATTGCGAAAAAAAGATGATCAAATTATATTTCATGGATGCATAGCACATACGATAGAATATGACTATTGAACTATTGAGATATTGATGAATTCTATAGAGAGATATAGAGAACAATATACAAACTCTAGAGGGACCAGGAAGATGACCAATTGTGATAGAATACTTGAGGTTCATTACGGATTTATAAAGCGATCTAGAAGGTTAGGATTGACTATGAGTAGAATGCTAACAACATAGATTTTGGATAGACTTTAATGGCTTTCAAGTTGATCAATATTCATGGTTTACATCATGTTCATTTTCTTTAAGAGTTAATGATGATACTTTGGAATGGTTATGATGTTAGTATAGCAATTGGAAAATACACAAATTCTTATTCGGATGTCTAAAGTCATGAAACTCAAGGTTAATGGAAAGGATTTAGAAGTGGATATATATGTTATAGGAATGAGAGATTCGATATGATCTTAGGCATGGACTAACTTCGTAAGAGTCGATAAGTACATAAGGAGATAATATTTCAATGCGTGAGTTTATTTTCTATAAAACAAGGGATAATATTGTACCCCGAGTTATGTCAGGAAAAAGGGACAATAGAAAGTTTAAAAAAAGAAATTGGTGGAGGTACTTGAGTGCATTAAGCTTTGAATATTTTAATTTGGAGCAGTAATATGATTAGTTATTCAAACTATGTAACATGTTTTTAGAAACTTTCATTTGGGATTCAATGGATAGATAAGTAGAATCTACCATTGACTTTTTACTTGGGACGACACGATATCAAATTCACCCATAGGATGGCGTTGAAGGAATTATAAGAATCGAATGTGCAATTACAAGAATTATTGGTTAAAGGACATATCCGACCTAGAGTATCATCCCGAGGAGAGCCAATCATGTTTGTTAAGATAAGAAGGATCTATGGAGTATATTGATTATATGGAGAATTTATGGATTACAAAACAAGTACCAAAGTGCTAATGATGAATGATTCATTTGATTACTTAAAGGATCTAGTAGTATCTTATTTAGGATCTATCCGAGGTCTCAATATCACCCATTGAGTTTTAGCAAGTTTAAGTTGTGATTAAACGTGTAATATTTATTGGTCAAGTTGACGCATTGAGGAATATAAGTCGACTGATTAAAGTCAAGTTACTAATAAATGAAGTGCAATTACGGTTGTGAATGAATTTCGAGGTTTCTAGACCAAGAATAATGGTGAAAAAGAGTTTGCTAAGTTGATAGTCGAGGTTGTCACAACCTCTTGTGATTGAATCAATCATCAAACATTAGTTAAACGACTTGTACTTAGAGATAAGATTAATGAGACACAGTGACAAATGAGTTTTATGTAAGATGAGTATCTATGATCAAATCGAAAACCTCAACATAATTGTTTTAGCTTCTAATGGTGCATTAGGCTACGAAGGAATTTTGCTTATATCTATGGATGACTAACTAAGAATTGAAATATTATGATGAGCACATTGGATATTGGACACCGCTCACCTATGAGTTGCAAAGATTTATCGAGATATGCGAAATATACTTTTGGGTGAAGGGATATGATATGGAGTATTGGAACTTTGTGGATAGATGAATGACAAGTCAACAAGTTAAAGTCAAGCACCAACGATTGTCTAGATTTTTGTTAAGATACTTGATACACTCGAATGAAAGTTGAGAGCATATGTATATTTACCTTTTTGTAAGTTAGTCGCGATCAGCTAAGGAAAATCACGATATGGGTTATTTGTGACTGTCTCACTAAGTCTACACACTTTCTGCAGATGATATATGATTTAGATTAGATTTGCTCAATGGTACATAAGAGAAACAACGAGACTATCATATAGAGATACTAGTTCACTTTGAATATTGGGAGAACTTGCAACAATGTATGTAAATAAGGTTATAATTAGTGGATTATACCATCTATAGACGGATAGACAAACAAATATGACAATAGAATTCTAAGGGACATGTATTTCGGATTTCCAGGGAAATTAGAGACATATGTATCTTTAGTGGAGTTTGCTTGTAACAATTAGGATGGTCAGGAAGAGGCTACTTGGGAACGTAAGGAAGACATTTTAGCATCACACCCAGAGGTTCAATCTTTGTTATGTAAGTTTAATTTCGAGGACGAAATTGTTTTTAAGGGGGATAGTATGTAATACCCGGAATTTATTTTGGGCTTTTATTAAGAATGGTAAATTTTTAGATTTTTAGTTAGTTTTATTTTAGGGGCTAATTATATTTTTTCTTCAATTCAAGCCTCAATCTTTCAAGTCCAATGCCCAATGTCTGGCCCAAGTTTAAACAAACTCATTCAATATGAACCCATTTCCAATTTAGCCCAATTTCAAGATTAATCCAAAGTATTATTCTAGTCCATTATTAATTTCAGAAAGTTCCGATAAAGATTTTACCGAATCCAAATTCTGTTAATTCCATAATTTTCTCTTATCCTCTTATCAAAAGTGTCGATGACGAAAGAAAGAAAAGAAAAGGGGGATCCATTCTTATCCTAGAATTCGATTTTTAAAAGTCATATGATCTTGAGACTCCTAGCCCTAACTTACAGTATATATAATCCCTTAGTCTCATTAGTCTGACGGTGCACTCTCTAATTCAACAGAAAAGCTATGCAAATTCCTTTCAATTCCAATTCATAGCCAACAATCCAAACCTCCGAAAAATCATTGTCCACAAAATTACAATAGTCGATTAGCCTTTATCTATTGATCAGATTTCTTAAGAGTTTTGGTTATTTAGGACTCTTGGCCTTGATTATATATATCCAGAACCCAGTAGATTATAAGATTTCACGTTTCTCACAAAATACCTCTGGAATTATTTTTTACTATATTTCTACCAATTCCATCGTCCCTTCCAACAAACCATCAACCCAAATATTCCAATTTTCAATCTAGAAAAAAAAAAGAGAAGAACGGGTCGTTAGCACCTCGCCACGCGAACACCGTCCTATGCCGGAATCAAGCTCGGCATCCCAAAACATCAGGCGCCACCCACTGCCGAAAGCCCAAACTCATCGCCGTTAGTCACTCCCAATGTTTCCGCCGTCCCGATTCAAATCCAAAGCTTACACCTCGAAAACCCGAACCCGGATCACCATCCCCGCAGTCTACATCGAGTCCGGCGACCCAAATCATCAGCCCAAATCGAAAACCACTGTTACGGTCCTTCAAAAAACCCAGAAACCCAATCACGAATTGCCATCGTCCTACCTGGATCTGTCGGTGCCGGAGACGTATATGGGTGCAGGATGTATTATGTGTAGAAAGAGATGAGAGAAAAAAAAGGATAAGATGGGGATGAAGGGTCTGTTCGGCCGAAATAGAAGAAAAGGAAATAAGAACATATAAGAGGGGATAATTAAGAAGAGAAAGGAGAAAAAAAAAAAAGAAAAGAAAGATGAGAGAAATGACTGATGAAGAGTAACGAGAATAATGAGGGGGCTAGAAGCTTGAGTCAAATGGTGAGATCTTTTCTAATTGTCAATCTTTCCAGAAACTACAAAATAACCCCAACTGAGTTTCATCATTCACTGTCAACCGTTACCCATTTCTTTTCTTTTGGCAACAATTTTTGCTTAAACCTCAAAACTTATTTTATATTTACTAAGCCCCTAAATTAGGATTTTAGATTATTATTTTTAAGTTTTAAGTTTAGAATATTTGTGGTCTTGACTAGTATTATTTTTCTATTGTTAGGCGATTTATCGAACGAGAGGATTAGGCGTCTTTGATCCAACACTTTTAAGTTCTACTTATTTCAAGCTACGTTTCAAGGTGGAGTTTGTTTTCTAAACTTTATTGTCCTTGTTAAACGCTTAGATTATTTTGCATTAATGCCAGAAGATTCTTAGGCCCTATTGAGCCGGGGGACTCAAGAGGTCTGGGGGTCGATGTATCCCTCGGTGGAATCACTGCAGTGCACCTATTGTCTATGTCTATGGTTTTTCAAATGATCTATGCTATGCCCTATTGGATTGTATTTGCATGTCATGTGAGATATCTGTGTATTTAGCTTGGACAATTTATACTCCATCGAATGTCGCTCACCCCACATATAACAAACTTTTCGAGGTTCGTGAGTCGGCGATGGTTATTGGCGGTGGATAATGGGTGGCCTATGAAACTATTGGAGTAATGTTCTTTTAATTTTTAAATGGTGATTTTAATTAAACAAGAAATTATTGAGTGAATTATGATTTTCCTATGCAACTGCTAGAGTGATGTCTTTTTCTAAATGTTAATTTTCAAATGAATGAGAAATTGTTAAACAAATTATTATTTTCTAAGTATTTACCTACGATGCTAGACTACGTGTGTGATAATTGATTGGTGTTGAGAACAAACGTCCAGTTCTAGGGAATTTTTGAGTTGTAACAATAAATGATGAATTATTATGATTTTCTAAGCTTATTTATGTAAATAGACAAAAATGGATATTTCTTTATTATATTATAAATTAGTAAATGAGCGAATTTCTTAGAAAAAAATGAATATACTAATTTTCTACGCTTTATAATTTGCTTCCGCTGTCGTTATTGAATTTTAAATAAAATTTATTTACAGGCCTATTTTCTCTTATAAATAAAAGTATGTACGCGATATTTTTCAAAGTCTTTCACCGTTGGTTTGTTAGAATTATATGTAGATGTCAAATTTTATTCAAATTATTTCATGCGATTGTTTCCACTGTAATTATTGTTCTTTTGAAAATTAAATGGTTCATTATAACGAGTTGTCTTCCTCATGTTTCTTATGGAAAAAAAATATGCGGTAAAATGAATATTTGCACACATTTTATAGTTTAAAATTTACGGGCGTTACATGGGCTTAGGCTTCAAAGCCTTTATTACTTTAAAGGAGGAGGAATCTACATGCTTGTGGGTTCGATTAAAAAATACACGCGCGTCGTTGCCGGTGGCTCGTGTCGTGGGTCCGGGTTTGGGATTTGAAGCCTTTATATTTTTCGACAAAATTTATTATATTTCTTTAAAATATTTTACTCAAATCCAGGAACTCTTGTGTGGTCGGGCGGGTCGTGAGCACCGACGCGAATCGGTGTGTGGTTTCAAAAGTTGGACATAACACCTTTAACAGCGGCGCGCGCACTCACACACACGGTGCGCGCGGCGTGATCCCGCATTTACGAACCGATACGCCTTGTTCGAGCTAATAGAGGCGTTTTTGGCTGTTGAATATGTCTTTTCGAGCCAAAAGTGCTAGGAATTTTATTTGTATAGATTTTGATGATGCATAGAAAACTTAAATTAGAAAGTTGGTACCCTATTTTCTGTTGTATTTCAACTTTAAAGTTGAAGATCGTAGAAGATGAATGAAGAATTGCGGTGAAGATTCGGTTGTGTCGCGGTGAGTATCGAAGAATAATTTCAGCCAAATGAAGAAGATGTGTCTTTGGTAGACTAACAACTACATCATACAAGAATCGGGAGAAGACTCAAGTAAAGGGGTAAAACAATTGTTGAAATGAAGTCAACTCGAGAAAGGGTCTGTTGCACTAAAGTCGAGGAGGATACTTATTTTAGTAATAAGTACATGCCGCAACACAAAAGTATTCAACCCAGGAAGCGTGCAAAAGGAATAAACCAATGGGAACCCACCGAGACCTGTCGGTTTTAAAAGTCGCAGAGAACAATAAATTAGGAAAGGGTCTCCACAACTAGCCGCATAACAAGACATACCAACGACCAAGAAGTAAAGATATTAGAAAAATGTTTATCTCTTCAACGGACATTTTATTTAAACTATCACTATAAAAGGCTAAAGAAAAATGCGAGAGAAAAGACAAGAGAGAGAGAGAGACGACACAAGAGATACAAGTGAAATCGAGCAAGCAAATCGCAAAAATATTCTCTCAAGCTATACATTAAAATCCTCAATCATAAACTCACGAAGTAATTCTAACCAACACATTTAGTGAAGGAAGGAAGAAAGCTTCAACCAGTTGAAGAGAAAATCTTGTTATTCAAGAACAAGGGATCCGCACTTTCAAGTGGTGAATGACGTGCGATAAGGTTCAAGTTAGAGCCTTGTTCGAATCCAACCGAGGGTGTGTGATCAAGTCCGAAGGGTTTGAAGAGTCAAGTAGTGAGTCGGCTATCTTACGAAGAAGTTGGGTTCGAGAGTGAAGCCGGTTGTGTGATCAAGGCTTACTCGGATTGTTCGATCCTTTTTGTAACACGATTGTTGCATTAGTGGATTACCTCAATGAGTTGGAGAAGAGTGGAGTAGAGAAATTACCTCATCCTTGAACCGCTATAAAATATCTTAGTGTTATTGATAAGGGTCTTTTTATGCATGTTTTATGTGTATATTTGAGTAGAATTCGAGTTATTTTATTGTTAGTTTTATAAATTTTTGATTGTACATAGTTCATATTACTCCGAAGTGCTTTTATTGATGTAGATTGACCATTCGGGGCTAATTTTGGTGAATTTCGGACCATGGATTCATGTCAAAACATAGGGAGTTTAAGGATGCAAAAATGCTCGAAATTCCAAGCCAAACGCGTCATTTCGGGGCCTTTTTGGTCCAACACGGGCAGGGGGGGTGTCGGGCACCACGGCCGTGTTCGCCGGAGCTAAAAACTCGATTTTTTCGCACAAAACAGCCTACGACACGGCCTGGCCGTGTCCCCATTTCTGGCGTGTCCGGAGACCAGAGACACGGCCTAGCCGTGTTGGGAAGCACGACCATGTTTCCCGATTCCCTGTGTGATAAAACAAAGACGGCCCGGCCGTTCTGCGCGACACGGGCGTGTCAGGGCACTTTTCCGCAACTTTTCCGAAAATTATGGAAAACTCACCTACCAATCTTGTTGACCACTTTTATACATCTTTTACACCCAATTTTTTGCAACATGTCCCCATATTCCCTCAATCATCAATTGAGTACAAGAATTCACCAACCAACAATGAAAGTGGAGGGAATTGTTTAACAAAAAGATAGCATTATTAATGTGTTCTTTCACAAAAATGATGTCTATAAAAGCCAAGAGTTTGAGTTGGGAAGGGAATTCCATTCATTATTGAGATTCAATTCATAAATCACTTAGGAATTACTCATTGTGTTCAACACTTTAAGTAGAATTGGAATCAAGGGGTTTTGGAGGAGCAATTCAAGCACTTGGAGGAGTAATCTTGTAGCAACATTAGAGAAGCAGGCTTGGAGCAACATCATCAAGTCAATTGAGATTTTGATAAAGATAAGTACACCATGTCTACAATGTTTACATCTTCTTGTGTAATTTATTCTTGTGTCAAAAGCATGTGTAGCTAAAACTCCTAGTGTTTGAATGTAATGAACTCTAGAATGGATTTGTGATTAAGGTGTGTATGTTTTTAAAAAAAAAATCTTCATGTTTTGTGTGATTCACTTATATTATGCTTTATTCATTCAAATTGGTGTATGCGCAATATTGATTTGAAGCTTATTTTTCGTCCGGGAAATCGAGAGACTCATGGTGAAATAGAACTATATAAGTGAAAAGAGTTGCATGCAATCCTAGATATAGGACGACATAAATCTTCCGGATTAGGGTCAAACCTAATATGGGAATTCACAAATCGTTATAATGCAATCTTAGGGGTTTTAACTAGAAAGAAATTTGAGTTAATCAACTTGAGATTAGGAGTTTTTCGCCTTGAGAAAGGGTTTAACTTAAATTGGGAATTTCTACGGTTCATAAGACATGAGATTTTATTAAAAAGAGGTTGGTTTTTTCTTAAGGGCTTACGGTTGTATTTTTAACTTGTCAAATCACAAAAACATTCTAGAGGATTTACATTCAAACACATATCTATCTCTTGATTTCTTATTTTACAAATCTTCCTTCATTTTTACAATTTATAATTTGTTTTCCTTTTTCATCAAACAAAAACTCGGAAATTGTTAGATTAAATAACAAAAAGACGGTAATTATTAGTACTTACAATCCTCGTGGGAATGACACTCGGTACTCAATAATCTATACTATAAAATGATAGGTGCACTTGCCTACGGTTTTAAAGGTAGCTTTTGAGCCATCGATTATTTACTTTTAGCACTTTATTTCGCATTTTTATTTCTTGATTCATATTTTCTTACTCAATTGATAATAACTTACATAAAACAAGTGTAAAAACCATTCTATAAAAAGGGTGTAAGATTTGTAAAAATCAAGTAAGCTGAATTTCTAAAAGCTCAATTCACTCGGTCGAGTTGCTCATCAATAGCTCACTCAGTCTATTGAGTGGTTAACTCTTCTCGTTGAAGTTGAACCCAATTGTCTTCCAAATTATGACTTAGATGCTTACTTGTAACACTTTGATTCAATCTAAAATCAAAAAATTGGTTAAGTCTATTCGGTCCCACCCCTTCTAGACTTAGTGACACCCATTGGGACCTACAAAAAGACATGTCGATTTCCATAAAGCATGTAGATGCTTATAAATATAATTTCATGACGTTTGGAATTTGAACTTTTAACCAAGAGATAATGTTTTTGAATATATTCGAATTTTCAAGATATTAAGCAATATATAGGGTTATAAACAAATCGAGCTCGAGCGAAGCGAAGGTTGTTCGTGTTCTTTGTTTAATTATCGAGCATGTTCACGAACATGCTCCTTAATTGTTCATGAACAATAACTATATAAATATGTTTATGAAAAAAATATATACATTTACTCATGAACACTCAACTCAACATAAATAAATACTATGATAATTGTAGATGTAAATATATTATAATATTAAACTAAAATAAGCTTATTTTTCATAATAAGTAGTGAATTTTAAGAATTAAATATATTAATAATTAAAAATCGATAATAAACAAACAACAAACGAACACTAAATGAACATGTTCGCGAACAGTTCATGAACACAATCGAACAAACTTTTTTGTTTATTATTGGTCGAAGTAGTTGAATAGGTTGTTAAACTTAATAAACGAACACTAAGCGAGCTCATTCACGAATAGTTTGTCGAAAGTTCGTTCGTTTACAACCCAAAATATATATCCTTCAAAAGCTTGAAAGTTCTAAACACTTAGTTTGTTCGATTTGTAAGTTCGACTTTTTGTAATCGATGCTAAGTCGAACTTAAAAATTATTGTATTTTAGAGACGATTGTCTTAAACTTTGCACGGGGCAATTTCATCTTGTGTAGATAAAATCGAGGTCTAGCCTCAACTTCATTTATGCCCCAATTTTTCCAGCCATTTTCTTGAAAACTAGTACCATACAAACAACAATATTCTGGCACAATATTTTTACTTCCTGATTTAGCACTTGAATTTGATGCACGCGTCACAAAGTAATTAGAATATTCTTGATCCATTTTTCAAATAAAAATAAGGGAATTATGTTCTTCCAACGTGCATGGATTTCCAATTGGAAAATTTCGACAAAGTCAATATTCATGGTCAGGACTCAGGAGTCTGACTTTAATTTGATCTTTGAAGGTGGGCAGGTGATAAATTGACTACGAATTCCAATTAAAAAAGGCCCTAAATTTGTTGGCCATAAATCTGTAAGTTGATGTGGTTTTCCAGTTTTTTTTGGCGATTTAGCGTGCTACGGTCTCTAATGTTTTGTTTTATGGGAGGTATTCTTGGTCTCTATTAGTTAAATATGGAACGTGAATAATTCGTTATTTAGTACGTACGAGATTATAAATATTTTCTGAAAGTTACGGCAAAACAAATCGGCAAAAATACAGAAATATTCAATATACAAATCCGTAGACGCACCGCGCACGGATTTAATACGAATATAATATAATTTTTCAGGAATAATAATACGGCTTATTTTAACATTATATTTACATAGATTGTAATTCATACTTATGTTTAGATTGTATTAAAATTAATTTTAGGTATTTTATTAATTTACTTTAAATTATAACATACAAATTAAAAATAATTATTTAATAATAGTTAGTGGAGTTTTTAAGTGAATTATATTTATACTTAGATTATATAAAACTTAGTATATAGTTTTCTATTATATCAAATTATAACTTAACATAAATCCAAGATAATTATTTAATAATAATTACTATATTTATATATTATTAATATTCTTATTTATAATTTTATAATATTGTAATTATACTTATAATTGATTTTTTAATGATTTTTTATTTATTAAAATATTATAAAAATATTAAAATAAAGTTTTATTCGCCAAATATTATACGGATAACTATAATACGAGTATTAAACGTTTTATTTGAAAAGTAAGAAGTATTTAACGCCGCTTCAGAATGTGTACGGGGACGGAAATATTTTTCAATTATTCGTACGTACGAGTACTATACGGATATGATACGCGTATTAACTACCAGAGTTCTTGGTTTCGATTCCAATATAATTTCACTTGAAATTAAATACCTTTAATGTATGACAATATTTTCTTTGTCACTATCATGTCATAAATTATTAAAATTGACAATTTAAATATATCTCATTTTTAAAAATTTAGATCAATAATCGATATAATAAAATAAATTATTTTGTTATTTAACATTAAATTAGTAATACCTTTTGCATTTATATTTTCAAGTAATTTCTCTTAGATTACATTTCGATGAACTCGATTTGAATTTGAGAGGGGGAAAAGAATTTCAAACGGGTCAGCCCTTCCGACCCCTAATTCCTAATTATAGTTAAATTTCTATAAATTCTTGGAATTAATAATTTAGGGACTGCAAAAAATTATTAATTTGCTGAGTTATAAAATAATCGATACTTATAAATTAACTAAAAATTATTTAATAATTCATCAAAATAACATTGAAGAGAAATTATTAATTAAATGAGTATTAAATTATCAAGTTTTACTTTATATGTTTGTTTATTCAATGCATAGCCCACCGTATATTAGTATAGAGACGACATAAGTGTAAGTCCAGCGGCTACGATAATCTAGAGGGGTGAATAGATTATCTCCATCTTTTCGATTTCGCCCTCTTTTTGAAACAAATACGCCAAGACAATAATAAAGGTGCGGGAAGTAAACAACACGCGTCGATTTAAAGAGGTTCAACCCACCTAGGGCCTAATCCTCTACCACCCCAAAGATATCGGGATGGATTTCAAAAAGAAAAAGAATTTAATTAATTACCACAATTAATACAAATTCAACTTACAACACCTTGAAGAGCACCACACTCTTCTTCAACACCACCTTTGGAGATTACCACAATCTCCCTTTGAAGATTACCACAATCTTCCTTCAACGACACCTTGTGAAGATTACCACAATCTTCAACCTTGAAGAATACCAAATTCTTCAACACCTCAATAAGAAGATCACCACAATCTTTGCACCTATCACTTAGATCATCCAGTGTGTTCTTACCACAAGAACACTCACAAGGATATCTTGTGTTTGAATGATAACCAAAAATCAAGATTACAACTCAATAATGAATATTACAATTTGAGTGCAAAGTGTAATCAAGAAATAAAGCCTAGACCTCAAAGATGTGCAAGTGAAAGTACTTAGGCTATTACAACAAAAATGTAAAAATGAAAGCTTGAACAATTTGCGATTTCTTGTTGTGTATTTTGCTTGTATGTGTTGTTATCTTGTGTCTTCAATTCATCCTCTATTTATAGGAAGTCTTCACCAACATAGGCTCCCAACATAGGCTTCTCTATCTTCACTTTTGTCTACAAAAAGAAGATCACAAGATGTAGAAATATTGTACAAAATAGAAAAGCAAATCTTGTCACACAGACAGTAACGGTTGGAATTTTCTTTGTCACAAAATAGCATAGGGCGACCGGTTGCCCTATTGAAGATTTCGACCGTTTGAAAAAAATAGTGCGATCCAGGTAGGGGTTGCAGGGGGGTGCGACCGGTCGAGGTGGGGTGCGACCGGTCGCCCTAGGGTGCGACCGGTCGACCTCACCCTTGACCGGTCCCCCTCCCTCTTTTTTCAAGACCTGTAAGTTCTGTTTCGATTTTCTAATCTTCAGGTACCGGTCGACCACTTTGGGCGACCGGTCGACCGCCCCTTTGAAATGTTGTCCGATTTTTTTCAAAAATAAACTTCAAGAAATACTCCAAAAAATTAGTAAAAACATTTTAAATCATTTGGGAGTATTTAGACAACATTTATAAACATAGTTTTGGTGTAAAAACCAATTTAAACAAAACCATCAAAAGTGTTGTCCAATTTTTATCAAATTAAAAACTCTAAGAAATACTCCAAAAATTAGTAAAAACATTTTAAATCATTTAGGAGTATTTGGACAACATATAAAAACATTGTTTTGGTATAAAATATTATAAAAACAAAATCATCAAAATCTTGATAAAAACATTTATCTAACAAACTCCCCCTTTTTGATGATTACAAACCAAAACAATTTTAGAAGGTCGATTTTAAAACAAAACAAATTTTCCGGTCTTAAAACAACAATCAATTACAAACAAGATACATCATAAGTACAAGCACACAAGGATAGGAGCAAAGATTTTTCAAAATCATTTTTGCACAAGCTCCCCTATCAACATGCATATAAAGAACAAGTATTTCATGAGCTTATAAGCTCCCCTGTCACAAAACATCATTAGTCAAGCATAAAAGTCCACAATACATCAAATGGACTAAGCATTGTTCTGACTTATGGCTTTCAAGAGCCCTAGCTTATAGCTTTTCTTGCAAGCTTATTTTCGCTTCTTTGAGCATATGAGCATTTTTCCTGTTTCTCCCCTTTGGAATCATCAAAAAGAATGTTAGCATGATAAAAACATCATATATTCATATCAAAGTGCGCAACTTTATCGATTTATCGAGCTTATTGAAAATTGAAGCTTAAATTCCAAATAAAAGGGAAAAGTTGATCAATTGACTTGCAAAAGCTCATTTGATTGATAAAACATGATCTTTATAAACTTATATGACTTTTCGAATCGAGAGAATCACGTAGGTGATGAATTTTTCATTGAAACATTTTGTCGAACACTTGGCGTGCGTCGAATAAAACTAGAAGTATATAACGCCTTTGAAATTCGTTTAAGCCAAAAAATTTCATCACCAATTCAGTTCAAACAACATTCATCCATCAACAATAATAATTCACAACACAACTTTGCAAGAATTCCAACACAAAACAATACATAAGCACTTTCTCAAGGGTTCCACCCAATTGAGATTAGAGGATGAATTAAACTTACCAATCAATCGGAGAAGTCGAGTAATACGGATGATATACTCGTACTATAAACCCAAAAATATAGAATATACAAGAAAGAAATCATTTTGGGTGAATTGTGTGTGAATTTTGCGAAGGGGTTCGATTTTGGAAGAAAATAACCAAAATAACGAAATGAAGGACGAAAACAATTTTATTCTTTGAAAATGATCTCAAGCGATGGTTGGGGTCATGGGCGGCCGGTCGACGGCATGGGCGACGGTCGGCCTTGCCCGATCGGCCAGTGATTCATCTGTTTTCCAAAATCCGAAGTTTGAACCAAAAATCCGATTTTTCCCTAAGTTTTAAAACGTGCAAAATGCAAATATAGACCTCATTTAATATACATTATGTCATAATCAAGCTCGAAATGAGGTAAAATACTCGGCGGTTAATGATTAAAAAGTCCGCGAGTTATCCTTGAGACGGAATTAAATACATCTCAAGTTTTTGTTAAAAACTCAATCCCTTTTTAAAAGAATATCGAATCTCAATATTTTTAGTTCGATTGTGATGAACTATATTTGAATAATTTTCACCGGACTTGTTATCCCAAAAAATAAGAACGTTTTAAAGCTTTTGGATACACAAGTCATACGAAGAAGTGCCTTTCATATATTTGAAAATTTCTTTCAACGGCACTTTAATGAGATTCGTTGGGATAGTTTTTGAGGTCGAGCAAATAGACATAAGGCATATAGAATGTCGAGTCTATTGGAATAATACAAGAAAACATACCTCGAATTTGTTTGTCGACCGTCATGCCTTTCTCAACCTTTGTCAATCTCTTCATTGGTAGCCATAGAGATTGAGATGATTCTTCCTTCTTCAATGTCTAACTCCTTCAAGAGTTCTTTTGAAATATAACCATCTACTTGGCATTGATTAACTTGAAGTCCAATGATGAAATTTGATCTCCCCCATCATGTGATACCATGTTCATCTCAAGTTCACCTACATCAACTTAGGAGAATCTCTTGCACAAAATATTCATTAGTAACACCAAAAATATTCTCATAAATATGCACAAGCAAACAATCTTGCCCTTTTTCAAAAAACAAGGAGAGTAGTATCAACTTTACCTTTTGTAAAATCATTTAGCAAAAATAGCTAAGTCTATCATACCATACATGGGGTACTTGTTTGAGACCATACAAGGCCTTTTATAAAGATCATTTGGCCTAGAAAAATTTAAACCCGATAGACTTCTACTTGAATAAAACCATTTAGAAAATTGGATTCAACATCCATTTGGTAAAGCTTGAAATTTTCTTAAAGCAAGAATGGGCAAGTAAAATGCAAATAGCTACAAAATGTGCTATGAGTGCAAATGTTACACCAAAATCAATTACCTTCTTTTTTGAAAATACCTTCGATCTACTAACCTCGTCTTAGTTCGACCAATGTTGCCTTGGTCATCGAGTTTGTTCGGAATACCCTTTTTGTCTTCTTCATCACTATCATCATAGGGCATCCAATTGATCTAAGGTGTACATAGTAGAATATTTACATCCAAATATTTTGAGGTAACTAATATTTGGAGTACTTCATTTCTCATCTACACAACTTAACAAACTCATTAAAGGCATCGCTTATATAAGCAAGAAAAAAAATAGCCCAAGTGTAAAAACATGCTTCAATCATCAATCACGAAATATCTTGCAAAAAGAGCATAGTAGGAAAAGACACTATATATATAGATCATGAAGCAAGAAATACATACTATGCATTTAGAAGATCATCAAGAGTCTAATAAATTATGCAAGTTCAAATAAGCTTAAGAAAGCTACAAAAGGTCTCTTTTTGAAATTTGAAAATTCGATAGTATATAGTTGAGACCTCATTTAAAAGAAGCATATGATCAAGAGCTTTGACAAAGCAACCAAGAATAATGACATTTATATGAGCAATAAAATGCATAACTAAGAGAGGGATAAAAATCAAATGTCTTATCAAAATAAAGTATAATCCCTTACTAATCTCGGATAAAACAAGCTAAGTCAAATAAAGCCTTTCAAAAATCAAAAACATCCTCTTAATGGCACTTATGTGAAATACTATGAAATATCTTGAAACTCAAGCACATAGGCATATGGCAAACATAATATCAGTCTATAAGATGAATACCGATGAGAAGCGTGCCTCGGTAGTTTATGTTCCTCTTAACACATTATGACATAAATAGCCATTGGTGAGGATACATGAATCCTACACAATTCTTAAAACAAGACTAGCACAAAACATAGTAATGGAGTTGTAGGCTAACGCTTGTGATAAGGTATATCACAAGTATTCTTATGCTATATAAATCCATAAGAGATAATAAATCAAATTTTTAGACATAGTAAATGCATAAGAGTTTATATAAGCATCATACAAGGTCTCCTTTTCAAAATATTTTAAAAACACAAATATATATTGAAGACCTTAATTTCAAAAAAATATTTGAAAACTCATTTGCAATTAAGACACAAATAAAAACATGCATAATAACAAAATAAAATGCATATTTAAATGGAGAGATACGGTTTACCAATTTCGCCATTTCCACGGGTTATGTCTCTCCCTTTGTAGATAGTATCTTCCTCTTGAGAAATCATTTTGTTGATGACGTCTTCTCCAATTTTGCCCATTTCTCGAGTTTTGTCCTTCCCATTTTTGATGGTGTCTTCTCTTTGAGAATCATCTTGTTGATGATGACTTTGCCATTTCAAGGATTATGTACTTCCCATTTTTGATTATATCCTCTTCTTGGAAATTTATCGTGATGGTGTATTCTCCTTTGATCAAATGACACGTGCATTTGATATCTTCTTGGCGGTATGAATTTTCATTGATTATTATTACGCCGGTACCTAATATCACATTATTTTGTGGTACCCTCAAGTTTTTGGGTCCTTTGAGATTAGCTTTGAGACTTTTAGGTCTCCAACAATAATTAGGGCTATTTCTAGCCCGACAAGTATTTATCGTATGACCCTTTTTACCGCAATAAAAGCAAGTAATAATTTTTGGAGCATAATGACCAACATATATAGGAACTTGATTTCTTTTCACATAATTAACAATACTATGCTTATGATCGAGTCCTTGTTTCAATTTTTCACAACTATGAACATCAACAATATTGGTCATTTTATCGGTACTCAATTTGGATTTTGATAAATCCTTTTTCATGCAATTAATATCCTTAATAAGAGTACTATTTTCTTTTTCAAGGATTCTAACCTTATCAAGTGTGGTGGTGTGATCACATGAAAGTGATTCATAAGAGGAAAATAAATTATCCTTATCAATTTTCAAAATATTGAATTCCTTTTTCAAATTTTTGTATTTAACAAGTAAGCTTTGAAATTCATTTTGAAGTTCATCAAAATCATTTTGCAAATCACTATAATCATTTTGTAATTCATTATCATAAGAAGTGGAGGGTTTAGAACTTACCTCGTTTTCTTCTTGAAGCCCATAAGACATCGTTCGTTTTCATCGACGTCGGAAGTTGTAGGAAGCTTATCCCATGTTGGGTTTGTATCCATTTGAGAAGTATATGCTTTTGAGTGGCTCCTTTCATTTGCATATACTTCTCCTAATTTTCTCCATACTTCATGTGCCGATTTAATTCCTACAATATGATTATATTCCAAAATGGTAAGTGAACAATACAAAATATTAAGAGCTTTACCATTTAAGGAGATGATTTTCTTTTCTTCATCATTGAGCTCTTTGAGGCCTTTGTGTGGTGTGTTCATCATTGGAATGGATTCTTCATTTACGACCATGTTCCAAATATCGAACCCGCAACTTTGTAGATAGCATTCCATTCTTTCTTTCCAAAATGTAAATTTTTGGAATCGAATAGTGGTGGCTTGGTGGTGGGCGCCGGTAAGGTAGACTTCGTTCGTAGCCGATGATCGTTCCTCTTTACTCGCGATGTGGAACGAGCTTGCCAAAGAGTTTGGCTCTGATACCACTTGTAAGTCCAAGCGGCTACGATAATCTAGAGGGGGTGAATAGATTATCTCCATCTTTTCGATTTCGCCCTCTTTTTGAAACAAATACTCCAAGACAATAATAAAGGTGCGGGAAGTAAACAACACGCGTCGATTTAAAGAGGTTCAACCCACCTAGGGCCTAATCCTCTACCACCCCAAAGTATATCAGGGATGGATTTCAAAAATAAAAAGAATTTAATTAATTACCACAATTAATACAAATTCAACTTACAACACCTTGAAGAGCACCACACTCTTCTTAAACACCACCTTTGGAGATTCTTGTTGATAAATGGTTTTATTATGATTTTGATGATTTTGTTTTTACACCAAAACAATGATTTTAAAGGTTGTCCAAATACTCCTAAATGATTTAAAATGGTTTTAATATTTTCGAGTATTTCTTCAAATTTGTTTTCGACTAAAATGGACAACACTTTTAATGATTTTATGTCAAAATATTTTTACATCAAAACTATGTCCTCGAATGTTGTCCTAATACTCCCGATCGGTCTAAAATGTTTTTACTATTTTTGGAGTATTTCTTGGAGTTTATTTTCGATATAAAATTGGACAACACTTATGTTCCAGCTCGGGTCGCCTCTATAGGGCAACCAAGACTGTGTTGAGTTTTGGAACAAAAAAAAAAGGACGGAGACAAAAATGAGGCGGCCGGTCGGCCGGAGGTCGACCGGTGGGCGACCGGTCGACCATAGGGCGGCCGGTGCTCGGGCGTCCCCTCGAAGAACATCAACTGCATTTCTCATTTTTGGTCTCTCTCGGCCGATCAACATAGGCGACCGGTCGGACCCCGTCGCCGACGGTCCCCCTGTGTAAATTTCGCAGAGAACTCAATTTCAACTTATCTCTGCGCGACGGCCGCATCTTAAGTTTGACAAAAAAATGTAACCGTTGTGCGTGAGACATCCTTTCCTTAATTTGTGGGATTGATTTCTAATGACTCTTTTCTTCAATTGTCTTGCAATTTTTACAGAATTCATGTCCCCAAGAGGAGCCTATCATGTACAAGACATCTTCTATAAATAGAGGAAGAATTGAAGCAACAACATAAGAGAGAAAACTACAACACAACAAGATACACTCAAGAATACACTTGTTCTTACATTGTCTTATTTCTTGTTGTAATTTGCCTAGCTATTCACTTTCACATTCTTGAGGTCTAGGCTATTCTTGATTACACTTGCACTCAATTGTATTATTCATTATCGAGTTGTAATCTTGAATTTGTGGTCGTCATTCAAACACAAGATATCCTTGTGAGTGTTCTTGTGGTAAGAACACACTTGGGTGATCTAGGTGATAGGTGTAAGAAGATTGTGGTAATCTTCTTGTTGAGGTGTTGAAGAGTGTGGTGCTCTTCAAGGGTGAAGATTGTGGTAATCTTCACAAGGTGCCGTTTGGAGATTGTGGTAATCTTCAAGTGAGATTGTGGTAATCTCGGAGGTGGTGTTGAAGAAGAGTGTGGTGCTCTTCAAGGTGTTGTAAGTTGAATTTGTATTAATTTTGGTAATTAATAAAATTCTTTTTCTTTGAAATCCATCCCAGGATATCTTTGGGGTGGTAGAGGATTAGGCCCTAGGTGGGTTGAACCTCTATAAATCGAAGCATGTCGTTTACATTCCGCACCTTTATTATTGTCTTGAGCATTTGATTCGAAAAAGAGGGCGAAATCGAAAAGATGGAGATAATCTATTCACCCCCTCTAGATTATCGTAGCCGCTTGGACTTACAAGTGGTATCAAAGCCAAACTCTTTGGCAAGCTCGTTCTACATCGCGAGTGAAGAGAAACGATCGTCGGCTATGAACGAAGCTCATCTTTCCGCACCTCCACCACCAAGCCACCTCGGTTTGATTCCAAAAATTTTACATTTTGGAAAGAAAGAATGGAATGCTATTTACAAGGTTGCGGGTTCGACATTTGGAACACCGTCATTAATGGAGAATCCATTCCGATGAAAGATACACCACACACCTCAAAAGGCTTCAAAAAGCTCAATGATGAAGAGAAGAAAATCATCTCCTTAAATGGTAAAGCTCTTAATATTTTACATTGTTCACTTACCACTTTGGAATTTGATCATGTTGTAGGTATTCGATCGGCACATGAAGTATGGCAAAATTAGAAGCCATCTATGAAGTATATGCAAATGAAAGGAGCAACTCAAAAGCATCTACTTCACAAATGGATACAACATCAAATCCAACCACATGGGATAAGCCTCTCACAACCTCCCATGATGAAGAAGTTGAACAATGCCTCATAGGCATCGAAGAAGAAAACGAGGTAAGTTATAAACCCTCTACTTCCTATGATAATGATTATAGTGATTTGCAAAATGATTATGATGAACTTCAAAATGAATTCCAAAGCTTGCTTGTTAAATACAAAAATTTGAAAAAGGAATTCAATGTTTTGAAAAATGAAAAGGATAGTTTATTTACTTCCTATGAATCACTATCATGTGCTCACACCACCACACTTGACAAGGTTAAAAACCTTGAAAAAGAAAATAGTACTCTTGTTGAGGATATTAATTGCATGAAAGGGGATTTATCTAAATCCAACTTGAGTACCGATGAAATTGTTGATTATTGTGATAATTGAAACTAGAACTTGATCATAAGCTTAATGTTGTCAATAATATGAAAAAGAATCAAGTCTCTAAGCATGTTGGTCATTATGCTCCTAGAATTATTACTTGTTTTTATTGCGGTAAAAAGGGTCATACGGCTAATTCTTGTCGAGCTAGAAATAGCTCTAATTATTGTTGGAGACTTAAAAGTCTCAAGACTAATCCCAAAGGACCCAAACACATAAGGGTACCACAAAACAATGTCATATTAGTTACTCGTGAAATAATGATCGAAGAAAATTTATACCGCCAAGAAGACATCAAATGACCGTTTCATTTGATCAAAGAAGAAGAAACTATTTTCAACAAAGCAAATTTCCAAGAAGAGGATATACTTAAAAATGGGAAGAACACAATCCTTTGAAATGGCAAAGATATCATCAACAAGATGATTTTCAAAGAAGAAGAGACTTTCAACAATGGGAAGGCAACAAACCTTGAAATGGAGTAATCAAAGAAGTCATCATCAACAAAGTGACTTCTCAAGGGGAAGATATCATCAACAATGGGAACGACACAACCCATTAAAATGGTGTAATTGGTAACCCGTATCTCCTAGTTAAATATGCATTTTATTTTGTTAGTATGCATGCTTTTATTTGTGTCTTAATTGCAAAATGAGTTTTCAAGTATTTATTTTTTTTTTTTTAATTAAGGTCTTCAATATATATTTGTGCTTTTAAAATATTTTTGAAAAAGAAGACCTTATATGATGTTTTTAAAACTCTTGTGCTTTTTTGTAGACTAAAGTATGTTATCATCTCTTATGGATTTTTATGGCATGTGCTTACTTGTGATATCTCTTAGCCTACACTTTTATCATTATGATTTGTGCTAGATTTGTTTTAAGAATTATGTAGGAATTACATATTCTCACAAATGGCCACTTACGTCATTATTTGTCAAGAAATGCATAAATTATCGAGGCACGTTTACTTGTGTTATTCTTACTCTTATAAACTCGATATATGTATTGCCATGTGCCTATGTGCTTGTTTTTTCATAGTAATTAATACAAGTGCCATTAAGAGGACTTTTAGATTTTTTGAAAGGCACTATTCAATATTTGATTGCACATATTTGCTTTATCTACTCTTGTTCAAATACTTCTTTTTAATGAGGTCTCAACAATATGCTATCGGATTTTCAAATTTCTAAAGAGACCTTTTGTAGCTTTCTTAAGCTTATTTGAACTTGCATGATTTATTAGATTCTTGATGATACTCTAAATGCATAGTATGTGTTTATTGCTTCATGGTCTATATATATAGTGTCTATTTCTACTATGCTCTTATTCAAGATATTTTGTGATTGATGATTGAGGCATGTTTTTACACTTGGATTATTCTTTCTTGCTTATATAAGCGATGCCTTTAATGAGTTTGTTGAGTTGTGTAGAAAAGAAAATACTCCAAATATTTGGATGTAAATGTTCTATTATGAACACCTTAGATCATTTGGATGCCCAATAGTGATGAAGAAGACAAATTCCTCAATTGATGCTTCAAGATGAAGATTGGTTTTTAGAATTGCAAGAGGAGCTAAAAAGGAAATGATACTTGGAAGTTGATGCCATGTCTTTCATCACAAACGATTATAAATGCAAAATGGGCACTCCGAAACAAACTCGATGACCAAGGCAACATTGGTCGAACTAAGGCGAGGTTAGTAGCTCGAAGGTATTTTCAAGAAGAAGGTAATGATTTTGGTAGCTCTTTTAGAAGTTATTTGCATTTTACTTGCCCATTCTTGTTTTAAGAAAATTTCAAGCTTTACTAAATGGATGTTAATTTTCTAAATGGTTTTATTCATATGGAAGTCTATCGTAGTTTAAAATTCTAGGCCAATTTTTTTTTAAAAAAGGCCTTGTACGGTTGATAGACTTAGCTATTTTTGCTAAATGATTCTACAAGAGGTAAAGTTGATACTACTCTCTTTGTTTTTGAAAAAGGGCAAGATTGTTTACTTGTGCATATTTATGAGAATATTTTTGGTACTACTAATGAATATTTGTGCAAGATATTTTTCCAAGTTGATGCATTGTGTACTTGAAATGAGCATGATGGGGAGCTCAATTTCTTGCTTGGACTTCAAATCATTCAATGCCAAGTAGATGGTTACAAAAGAACTCTTGAAGGAGTTAGGCATCTAAGAAAGAAGAACTATCTCAACCTCTATGGCTAAAGATTGACAAAGGTTGAGAAAGGCATGTCGATCGACAATTAAATTCAAGGTATTTTTTTGTATTATTTCTATAGACTCGACATTCCATATGCCTTATGTCTATATGCTCGACTTCAAAAACTATCCCAACGAATCTCATTAAAAGTGCCATTAAAAGAAATTTTCAAATATTTGAAAGGCACTTCTACGTATGACTTGTTGTATCCAAAGATTTAAAACGTTCTTATTTTTTTTTCGGGATAACAAGTTCAAGTATCTATTATACGGATATTCATATTCAAAATTTGGTTCGTCATAATCGAACTAAACATATTGAGATTCGATATTTTTTTGGGATTGTGATTTTTTTAACAAAAACTTGAGATGTGTAATTCCGTCTCAAGGATAACTCGCGGACCTTTTGATCGTTAACCGCTGAGTATTTTACCTCATTTTCGAGCTTGATTATGACATAATGTATATTGAATAAGGTCTACGTTTGCATTTTGCACGTTTTAAAACTTAGGGCGAAAAATCGGATTTTTGGTTGAAAATTCGGATTTTGGAAAAACCGACAGACAGTGGTGAAAGGGTTGAGGCAACCGTCGCCCTCAACGCCGGCCGGTCGCCCCCAACCTCGACCGGCCGCCCTAAGCAAAATATTGGATAAAAATGGTTCTGTCTTTGAGATTCGCAACTCTAACATATTTTGGCCATTTTTCGTCCCCTTTGCAAATTTCACACACAATTCACTTCAAATGAGTTTTGATGCATGAATTATATATTTTGGGGATTATCTAGCTCGACTATCATCATCATTGCTCGTCTTTACCGATTGAATGGTAAGAATTTCACTATCTTTAGCTCAATTGGGTTGAACCTTGAGTTTGTGGCTTATATGTATTTTTCTTGATGTGATTCATATATGTTTGCGATGAGCTTATTGATTGTTGATGAATGATATTCGTTAAATTGTATTTGGTGATGAAAAACTTGGCTTGATCTCATTTACAAGGGCTATATATAACTTTTTCTATTTTTGATGCCCGCCAAGTGTTCGATAAAACGTTTCAATGAAAAATTCATCACCTACATGATTCTCTCGATTTCAAAAGTCTTATACATTTATAGAGATCATGTTTTGCTTATCAAATGAGTTTTCATAAGCTTCTTCAAGTCATATGATTCGACTTTTCCCTCCTATTTGGTTTATAAGCGTCAATGTTCAAATAGCTCGTACATCGGTTTAGTTGCGCACTTTGATATGAATATATGATGTATTTATCGTGCTAACATTCTTTTTGATGATTCCAAAGGGGGAGAAACAGGTTATGAGCTCTTTAGCTCAAAGAAGCTAAGATAAGCTCAAACGAAAAAAGAAGCTATAAGCTATGGCTTTCTAAAGCCATAAGTTGTGTATGACTCTTGGTCCATTGGTTGTAGTATGGACTTATATATGTTTCTAATGATGTCTTTTTGACAGGGGGAGCTTTTAAGTTATTGATACTTAAGCTCTATATTGAAAAGCTAAGATTTTAGCTTATGTTTAAGTTCTTCTATATTTACTATTGATGTGCATGTTGATAGGGGAGCATTTGCTATATGTGTTTGAATATCTCTACTCCCATCCTTGTGTTTATATTGCGTGGAATGTTGTCGATCTCAAAGGATATTTATTTTTGACCAGGAAAACTTGTTTTGTTTTCAAAATCGCCTCTCAAAATTGTTTTGTTTTCATAATCGGCCTTGTTGAATTGTTTTGGTTTGTAATCATCAAAAAGGGGGAGATTGTTGATAAATGGTTTTATTATGATTTTGATGATTTTGTTTTTACACCAAAACAATGATTTTAAAGGTTGTCCAAATACTCCTAAATGATTTAAAATGGTTTTAATATTTTCCAGAGTATTTCTTCAAATTTGTTTTCGACTAAAATGGACAACACTTTTAATGATTTTATGTCAAAATATTTTTACATCTAAACTATGTCCCTGAATGTTGTCCTAATACTCCCGATCGGTCTAAAATGTTTTTACTATTTTTCGGAGTATTTCTTGGAGTTTATTTTCGATATAAAATTGGACAACACTTATGTTCCAGCTCGACCTGGTCGCCCATAGGGCAACCCGCACTGTGTTGAGTTTTGGAACAAAAAAGGAACGGAGACAAAAATGAGGCGGCCGGTCGACCCGGAGGTCGCAGGTGGGGCGGCCAGGTCGACCATAGGCGCGGCCGGTGGGCAGGCGTCCCCTCGAAGAACAGATCAATCTGTTTCTCATTTTTGGTCTCCTCGCCGGTGGCCCAACATAGGGCGACCGGGTCGGACCCCGTCGACCGGTCCCCCGTGTAAATTTCGAGAGAACTCAATTTCAACTTATCTCTCGCGACGGCCGCCCCCTTAAGTTTGATAGCAAAAATGTAACCGTTGTGCGTGGACATCCTTTCCTTAATTTGTGGGATTGATTTCTAATGACTCTTTTCTTCAATTGTCTTACAATTTTTTGAAATTCATGTCCCCAAGAGAAGCCTATCATGTACAAGACATCTTCTATAAATAGAGGAAGAATTGAAGCAACAACATAAGAGAGAAAACTACAACACAACAAGATACACTCAAGAATACACTTGTTCTTACATTGTCTTATTTCTTGTTGTAATTTGCCTAGCTATTCACTTTCACATTCTTGAGGTCTAGGCTATTCTTGATTACACTTGCACTCAATTGTATTATTCATTATCGAGTTGTAATCTTGAATTTGTGGTCGTCATTCAAACACAAGATATCCTTGTGAGTGTTCTTGTGGTAAGAACACACTTGGGTGATCTAGGTGATAGGTGTAAGAAGATTGTGGTAATCTTCTTGTTGAGGTGTTGAAGAGTGTGGTGCTCTTCAAGGGTGAAGATTGTGGTAATCTTCACAAGGTGCCGTTGGAGATTGTGGTAATCTTCAAGTGAGATTGTGGTAATCTCAAGGTGGTGTTGAAGAAGAGTGTGGTGCTCTTCAAGGTGTTGTAAGTTGAATTTGTATTAATTTTGGTAATTAATAAAATTCTTTTTCTTTGAAATTCATCCCGGATATCTTGGGGTGGTAGAGGATTAGGCCCTAGGTGGGTTGAACCTCTATAAATCGAAGCATGTCGTTTACATTCCGCACCTTTATTATTGTCTTGAGCATTTGATTCGAAAAAAGAGGGCGAAATCGAAAAGATGGAGATAATCTATTCACCCCCTCTAGATTATCGTAGCCGCTTGGACTTACAATTACCACAATCTCCGTTGAAGATTACCACAATCTTCCTTCAACGGCACCTTGTGAAGATTACCACAATCTTCAACCTTGAAGAATACCAAATTCTTCAACACCTCAATAAGAAGATCACCACAATCTTCTTGCACCTATCACTTAGATCATCCAAGTGTGTTCTTACCACAAGAACACTCACAAGGATATCTTGTGTTTGAATGATAACCAAAAATCAAGATTACAACTCAATAATGAATATTACAATTTGAGTGCAAAGTGTAATCAAGAAATAAAGCCTAGACCTCAAAGATGTGCAAGTGAAGTACTTAGGCTATTACAACAAAAATGTAAAAATGAAAGCTTGAACAATTTGCGATTTCTTGTTGTGTATTTTGCTTGATGTGTTGTTATCTTGTGTCTTCAATTCATCCTCTATTTATAGGGAAGTCTTCACCAACATAGGCTCCCAACATAGGCTCCTCTATCTTCACTTTTGTCTACAAAAAGAAGATCACAAGATGTAGAAATATTGTACAAAATAGAAAAGCAAATCTTTCATCACAGATTACAACGGTTGGAATTTTTTTGTCACAAAATAGCATAGGCGTAGGTTGCCCTATTGAAGATTTCGACCGTTTGAAAAAAATAGTGCTATCCAGGTAGGGGTTGGGGTGCGGCCGGTCGAGGTGGGGTGCGGCCGGTCGCCTAAAGGGTGCGACCGGTCGACCTCACCCTTGACGGGTCCCCCCTCTCTTTTTCAAGACTGTAAGTTCTGTTTCGATTTTCTAATCTTCGTGTGGTCGACCACTTTGGGCGACGGTCGACCGCCCCTTTGAAATGTTGTCCGATTTTTTTCAAAAATAAACTTCAAGAAATACTCCAAAAAATTAGTAAAAACATTTTAAATCATTTGGGAGTATTTAGACAACCTTTATAAACATAGTTTTGGTGTAAAAACCAATTTAAACAAAACCATCAAAAGTGTTGTCCAATTTTTATCAAATTAAAAACTCCTAAGAAATACTCCAAAAATTAGTAAAAATATTTTAAATCATTTAGGAGTATTTGGACAACATATAAAAACATCGTTTTGGTATAAAATCTTATTAAAACAAAATCATCAAAATCTTGATAAAAACATTTATCTAACAATAAGTGCCATTCATAGGCAATTGGGAGATCAAAAAAGTCTTAATAATTAAAAAAATGACTTGGTAAAAGTCTTATTATAATTAGCTAATGTGCGAGAGACGAGAGCGGGAGAGTTTTTTTTTTTATAACTCGACTTCGACCTTACGCCCGACTATGCCGAGGACAACGACTCGGCTCCTCATTGTTGCCGCTAAGGTAAATGCGCGGATGTGCACGCGACGGTGTTACGGCGACAGTGGCGACGTACAACAGATCCTCCCGAGGTAAAGAGAACAATTATGTTCGCCCCCCAATCTACTAATAACGATCTCTCCCGAATCGAACCCACACGGATGCTATTCAAGATGAGTTCCCACCAAATCTTCACCAGCTCGCATATGCCCCGGGGAGCAATTTGATAGAGCAGGGATAAGAACATCTGACCTCCACCCCACAAACAATTTGATGGAGCAGGGATTTGAACCCCTGACCTCCACCCCACAATTGCTTGTGGTGGCCAGGTGGGAGAGCAGGAGAGTTTCTTTATTGCAGCATCACAGAGTAGGATACAGTAAGTCAGTAAAGTTTATCTTTTTTTTTTTTTGATCGGAAGTCAGTAAAGTTTATTGTAAATATATAACAAGTGGAACTGAGGACAACCATGAACAGTGAACATGGGATTCCCTTTTAAAATTATCCCACTCGATGTGGGAATAGGGGTGACAAATTGTGCAATCGCGTCGTGTTTCTTGTCGACATGATAACGACATTACACGATAAGATCAAATACAAATACGACGAACATGAGAACGAAAATTTTTGTGTCGACACGACACGATAAGATTTGACACTATAAGTCAAAAACAAAAAGAAATTGATTTACACGTTACTACACGATAGCAAATTGCAAGATCTTACACGACAATACACGATACAAACATAAAAATATCGAGGTTATCGTGTCACTAACAGGTAAACGAGTCATTATTGTGTCACTAATAGGTAAACGTGTCATTATAGTGTTTGTACCCTTATCGTGCTTATACGAATACAATACGAACACGATAATGTTAAATACTAACTCATTATTTTCGTATCGTTTCCGAGTTGTGTCAAGAATCGCACTTCTAAGTGAGAGGGCCTTTACCGGTCAAAGACCCATCGGGTCTTTGGGTTTGGCGAGAGATGGTTGGCTCAAAACCCGACCCATTCTTTTCAAAATAAAAGTGATAATAGCCATAACTGCCTTCATTTGGTGTTGAATTGTGGAGATGATGATTTTTTATTATTATATGGATTTAGAGTATGAAATAACCTCAAATCTCTTGACTACAAAAACTTGGCGCTGGTGCAATCATATTCCGTGACATAATAAACTTAAGCTTTCAATATACATGTAAGATTAATATACACACGAGTATATACGTAGAATTTTAATATACATCTTAGATTTTAATATATTCACGATTAGATGCGGAAAATTATGATATACATGCGAAAGCGGAGAATTAGTTTTAGTTTAATGGTTAAAAAAGAAAAGCATTTTCAATTAAATAAAGAAGAACACCATGTTAGTTCCTACCAACATTTGTCTGGTAGATTCCCCCACCAACCCTCTTATTGTACTTGTTAAGTAGTAATGTTATCTCTACGTTGATACAATATTATATATTTGATATCATTCACATTGTTCTAAGCCTTCATGATTTTGCTTTTAATTTTATCCAGAATACCTCTTACCAATGGAAATATATTCCACATTTATAAACCTATATCCACATAGAACATTATTCTATTTTCAGGGAGTGTTTGCAAACACTTCTACTTTCAGAAGAAGTTTATTATAACACAAGTTAAAAAGTAATTGAGAATCAGAAGCTATAAATGTTTGCAATTAGAAGCTAACTGTTGAAACAAAACAGTATTGAAGATTTTGAAAAAAAAAAGAAGAAAAAAAGATTAAAAATGAAGTCTTGATAGAAAGTAAAAACACCCTTGTTATTATTAATAGACCAATATGCTAGTATTATATTTTCCAAGTTGAGAATAAGAATGTCAAAAGCAAATTTAATTTTATTTACAAAAAATGCCAACATCATTTTTCCAAAAATAGGAACACCCCACTCCTAATTCTTAAAGTTGATTAAATGAAGCAAAGCATAAACAAAACTTGAAATTTGCAAACAGATTTTTTTCAGCTAAAAGTTGAGAACCACTTTTCTTTAGTGTTTGTCAACACTCCGTACGCAACCACTGGCTCGGCTACTCCTAGCCCATTTTTTTTCCGTAGCCCAACTAATTTTCTCCTTAAAAAAACACATGATTTTTTTTTCCCTTATAGAAAACGGGATAAAAGAAATTCAGGAGGGCCCCAAGAATCCGCCTGACGCAACCATCAGCTGGGCTACTCCTAGCCCATTTTTTTTTTCCGTAGCCCAACTAATTTTCTCCTTAAAAAAACACATGATTTTTTTTTCCCTTATAGAAAACGGGATAAAAGAAATTCTGGAGGGCCCCAAGAATCCGCCCCTGTACGCAACTCACCTCCTCACCTTTCTTCCTGTTAACATTTTTGTGTTTGCAAACACTTCCTAAGATGAGGACATTTTAGTATTTGCAAACACACACTATTCATTAAGATGTGCTCAAATCATATTTAACTCGGGCATCCAGCAGCTTTGAGTTCAAGGTTTAACTCAGTATCAATGAGGAAAGCCTTCAAGGACAACGAAAAGAATATATATATATATATATATATATATATATCCTTAAACTCAGGGAAATTAGAAACAAAGGCAAGTATTCTGAAATTCAGATCTATATTCATCTGATTAAAATGAAAATGGCCCAACTCCAAGTAAAATGAAAATTGCAGAAAACAAGACAAAACGTTTCCAGTGTATTGGAGAATTAAACATTTTGACTATAGATTCAAAGAATATGTTACTACAATGCCACATAACTTCCTCAGAGTACAGCATGTAAATACATTACATTTGAATACAACAGAATGATAAGGGTAAGTTAATGTTTAGCCTAATTACAAAAAATTCTAGTTTCCTTTCAAAATTATAATTACCACCTCAAGGTATTAAGGTATTACAAAACACTCCCAAGAGATTTGTATTTACTCAACAAATACCTCCTCTTGAGGGTGCAATTTGTAAACCAATGTCAATGAGTACACCTCAAGGTCTATTTTTTTGTAATTACTGAACCTCAAGGTTATATTCGTAATTAACCCAAATGATAAACAGGTTACAATACAGAAGTGGCACTTACAAGCAACATTTATGTATGCCAATCTCCTGCTCGAGTCAGAGTGTTAATGATTCAGCACGGTAGGTCAAGAATTTTTCCGGCCTCCTTTTTGTATAAATTTAAGCCAAGGTCGACTTGGAAAACTTCACAAAACTCCGTGATCAGTGATTTATAAGTAATATCAATCAATTCATAATCACCAGTCTCGTGATTATCTTCTCCACACTCTTTATACTGAAAATTCTCTTTTAGCAGACTCTTTATGCTCCCAACTTGACGATCTTGAATCCCGCACGGGACTATGCGTTGAAAGGGTGTTAAGTCTGTGGTGACATTTAATGCCAAGCCATGATATGTTATCCATTGTGATACTTTTATACCAATGGCTGCTAATTTCTGATGACCTGGGGGAATTCAAGATGTTAACACTTTATAAACAATGAGGCCAAAAAGGAGATGAAATCTACCAAGATGTGTTCAGTTAATGATAAGTAACATGGAGGAAAAATAAAGGATAAAAATAGTTAATGGATTTACAAAAAAAAAAAGATTGTTCATTACAAAAACTTCTGTTATAAGATCACTGGTGAATTTATGGGGGCCTTATGCTTATTAAGAGTACCCTTAGCTCTATGTTCCTTCATCTCATTCAGGTTATTAAACCTCCCAAGTATATCATTCAGACAACAAACTTCTATATGGGCTCAATTTTTACACTCTAAATGTGTGTGTGTGGTGGGGGGAGGGGCTCCTGCTATGACTGCTACAGCTTTACCTTATGAAAGTTCTGTTTGGAAAAGAATGTGCAACTTAAGTAGTCTTATGCAACAGCACACTGCATGGTCTGTTGGTAATGGTAACATTAGTTTCTGGTTGGATATATGGTTTGATAATTCCCTTTGATGGATATTATTCATGTGAATAAAGATGGTCTCGAGAGCATTGCTGTGAATTACTATATTTCCAATGGTCATTGGTGATATTGCCAGGTTGATTAATGTTGTGGGAACTCAATGGGCTAATAGAATCTGACATATTCTTTTGGCTCCTAATCAAAAGGATTCCATGATCTGAAAGGCATCTTCTAATGGTCTATTTTCACTTACCTCTGCTTGGTCCATTATCAGACAACCTCTTCCCTTTGTTCCTATACTATCTGACATTTGGTCCCCTATTTTAACACCATCCATCTGTATTTTTTTTATGGAGGCTGCTTTTGAATAGAATTCCAGTTGACACTAAAATGCAATCCAGGGGTGTGGCCATTGCCTCCAAATGCTGGTGTAGGCAAGTGAGTCTCTCAACTCTTCTAGTAATTCTTCTTCTCAGATTGAATCTCTATCACATTTATTTCTTTCAGCTTGGAAACACTTGACACCATATTCACACTTCACATATTTCTTTCATTCTTCCTTGTCTCATTTGATGGTACATCTGGAAGGAACGAAACTCGTGCAAACATGATGATTCTAAATTCAGTTTTAGAAGAATAGTCTGGAAAGTTGAAGCACATTTGCAATTGTTGTCAAAAGGCAAGCTCTTTCAAAAACAACATTGGCATGGTTATTTTCATGTTGCTTGCAAGATTGGAATTCAGGTTTTCAACTACCACGAGAATCACCCCTGTAGTGTGGGCAAAGCCTCCTGCCAACTGGCTCAAGTTTAACATTGATGGATCATTTCAAAGCCCTAACAGAGCTGGCATTGTTGGAATCCTTAGAGAGTCCCCAGTTTCTACCTGATCAATTTCAGTAACAACTCATTGTGGAATCTGATTCTAGTATATTGGTGAATACAATCACTCATGATCTTCCCGGTCACTGGAGTTTAAGACACTGCATAAAGAGAATTCAAGACAGGTTGCAGCACAAAAACATCAAACTCTCTCATGCATTTAGGGAGGCCAACCAGGTAATTGGCAAAGGATGGGAGCTGTTCGCCACCCTCAATTCCCAGAAATATACTTGGTGTCAGTAGAATTGATCAATTAAACCGCCTTTAGAACTAGAAAGAATGCTTGTAAGTAATTGTATAAACTATACATTGTAAACATGATTCATTGTTAATATACAGGTTGGGGGTCACGTCTTAATCCCTCGCTCACACATTGGGCGTTTTACTCAAAAAAAAAAAAAAAAAAAAAAAAGATCACTGGTGATTTATCTATAATCATGCCTAAAACTGAAAAAAGCCTCCTAAACCATGAGTGTCCTCTTAATATCCCTAAATTATCTAAACCATCTGTCTCCACAGATTCCAGATGAAATAATTCAAATCATATCATGCATGAAAGAGTAACTTGGAACACTAGAGATTTTTAAGATAAAATGAAGTGCATCATATAATATCCTATTCATATTTTCATTAGGTGGTAGACTGTAGGACCTTTTGAGAAACAATAAATCGTGACCATTGAATACCACAAAAAATTATAATCCTTCAATCCTTTGTGGCTTCTCAGAACCTGGGTGCTAATGTCCATCTGCATGCTTCCACGGTCAGGAGACAGAATTGGGTAATTCAATTAACATATAAGTGTAGTCAAAATTCATACAGCTTGTTTATATAGTTTTAATCAGTAGGATGTAAGCAACAGATGCTAAGCTGCACAAAAATAAAATCCGAACATTGTTTTGTAAAGAAGAACCACATAGAGTTATCTCCAGTCAAGATAGAGCCATGAAACGCTTTCCACCACCAAAGCAGACACTACAGTTTTTCATTGTATTTCCCCCTCTAATACCTATTTTAAGATGAATTAATTGTTTATTCACAAGTTTGCTTTATAAAGTACATATTCACATTGTGTCATTTTGTTGTATTCAATTATTTGGGCTTGAACCATGAACCACTCCTTTTATATTACTCATAGTTCCTCGGGAATAGTGAATCATACCTCTTTACAGTTTCAGTTTCGACCCAGTATGCACAAAATCAACATACAAAGAACAGATGCTCGGATAGTTCGCTTGCTAAAAAGTAATTATGAAGGACTTAAACTTCAAAACCATATCGTTTCAAGCAAAGGACAACATGCCCTTTAGATCAACAAAGCAAGAAAGTAGAATTACAGAGCATACCAACCCAAACACCGGTTAAGCCCTCGATGCGAGAAGCTTCAATAGCAAATGCCGAGGAGAGAGCACGAATAACCACCTCTTCGAGTGCCCTCAAGTACCAATGGAGATCCATCTTGTGATACCGAAGATTGATAATAGGGTACATCACTAGCTACATACAACAAGAAGTAAAGCAAGTCAAGGAAAAATCTAACACCATAGCCATATAAATTCAAAGATTCTACACCAAATACATTTTTCTTTCCAACTTCTAAATCCCGAATTAATGCGTATGTTTCAATGCTCTTAAGATTATAGCATCAACAGGGGGACTAATCAATAGAAGGACTCCTCAGCCAATCCGAAATAGATTAAAAAAGAAGTTGTCACAATAAATATCATGAGCAAGACATCAATAGAATGCTGAAAAATTATACCTGGCCAGGGCCATGATAAGTAACTTCACCACCACGTTCCGTTCGGTACAAATCGAAAGGAGCATTCTTCACATCAAAATTCAAGTATTCTTCTGAACTACCGGCGCCCAAAGTGTAAACAGGATGGTGTTGAAGAATAATCAAAGAGTCAGCTAAATCTTCATTCTTTTGATTCGATGCTTTTTTCTCTTTAACTATGGCATTTTGCCACGACCAAGCCTCGGCATACGGTACCAGCTCTTTGTGCAAATCATATAAATCACACCTGAAATTAGCCCCCCCCCCACGAAAAAAAAAAGGGAAGAAGAAAAAAGAAAGAGAGTCGATATACAGATTTTTCTCTCGGCTGCGAAAACTATAGATTGAAAAATAGAATGAGAAAAGTTACCTTCTTTTGGGTCTATGGCTCACTGAAACAGTTGAATTGACGAGAGAAGAATGACAGGTTTGGGTTGATTTTGACGGAGTTTGCGTTAAGTACGGTGGGACGGAGCTCAAAACTTGATTCATCCATAGAATCATTTCTGAAGATGGTTAGGTTATCGGTGCAATGGGAGGAAATTGAGAGGTGGAGACGGCATAAAAGAGTTTTTTTTCTTTTCCAATTGGTGTTCTAAATTTGAGGTACCAGAAGGAATAATAAAGAGAAAAAAATTGGGGAGACGTGGCGGCGCGCCGGAGGTGGAAGAAAAGCTTTAATTTTGGGGGTAATTTTGCGGCGGAGCAAACAAAGCTAACGGAGAGATATGCCCAAAGAAGTGATCCATTGAAAAGTAGTTGAAAATTATAGCACTTGGAATAAGTGATGATGTAAATATCTATTGTTTTGTGAAAAAAAATTGTAAAAGTATATCAAAATAAAATAAAAAACAAATATAAACACTACTATACCTACTTTTAGATTCTGATTAAGTTATATAAGATCAAAAGCAAATAATGATATTTGAAAACACTAAAAACAACTGTTTTATCATCAAAAGTTGACAATCACTTATTTCAAGCGTGGCAAACACTTCCTTAAAAGATTATTTGACAGCTTAATTAAATTGGAATTTAGGTAGATAAAGTCATTAAACCTAATGCACTTAACCCACAGACCTCTTAGATAGATCATAGACTCTTGGGAGTTGGGGCTATCAATGAGATATTTGGCTGATTCAAACAAGTGTAACTACAGCAATAATTCATATATGTGGATCATACACCAAATACACAAGCAGTTTGGGAAGTGTAATTAGGTCAAATCTGCACTTTCTAGGTACTTTATTTAACTTACATATTATACCAAAGGCAAAATACAATGTCATTATTGTGCTGTATAAATATTAATATTGGGGAAGAATATATATCCACATCAATTCAGCATCCAGACCATTGCGTATAAGCAATGGTTAAACCTATCTCCCCTAAGAGACTACTTTTCCAGTCCAGACCAAAGCAGACAATATCTCTTAAGTAGACAATTTACTTTTTCCAACGAACTCCCTAAGCCGTCTGCTACTAAAAAATCGGACTCTGGTCGCCGTCTGCTCCGTTCTTCCGACCGGGTCGGTGATTGATAATCCTTGTTCGCATTCTCTATGGATCTAGATAATTTACTTTTTCCTGAAATTTTCAACAATGAGGTTTTCTCGATCGATTTGATGCACGGTAAAGAAAAGAATCCTTCAAATGAAGGTATCGCCCCGCCGTTTCAAGTCGGCCGATGACCGACAACGTTAAGAATAGTAATTCCCAGATTTATAATTTGCAGCAATTAACTCCTTTTGAGGCTACTCCGGTTCCACTCGAAGGCCCGTCTCTTCATATTGCTGCTAGGGTTTGCTTAAACCCTAGCCCTACGTCACACCCGCATAGGGATATACCTTACGGCCAAGGGGCCTATTCATCCTCCAACGTTGACAAACAGAACTCTGGGGATCGGAAATTTGAAACACACGATCTGCCACATCACTCCGATGGATCTTCCAAGCCGGTTAAAAATGGAGATTATTTTTCTGTTACCATGGACAAAGAGATTTATCAACAACGAATTGCGGAACTTTGAAACACGTTAATTGGTAGTGTGATTTTTTCCAAGGGTACGGAACCGATGATGTTAGACGATCTAAAGAAAAAACTGTCACATATATGGAACCTTCAATCTCCTTGGAAATTCATCCCCCTGGGCAAGGGGTACTACAACATCTAAATGTTGGAATTGAATGTGAGACAGCGGATTCTACATAAGACGACGTGGAATTTAGCCCCGGGTTCAATTCGTCTCATGAATTGGATCCCTGATTTCAACCCGTACAAAATCAATACGTCCAAGGCTCAGGTTTGGGTTCGCATTTACAAGCTTAGCTTGGAATATTGGCATCCTTCGTTGATCTCGAGATTGGCTTGTGTCATAGGTACTCCTATCAAATTGACAGTCGTTCTCTAACGGGTGAGGTAGGTCACTTTGTCCGAGTTCTTGTCGAATTAGATCTTAATTCTCCTCTTCAAGAATGCATAATGGTTGAACGCTCCGGACATTGCTCTTTTGTTTCCATCGAATATGAAAATATTCCGGAATATTGTGTTCATTGTCGGATTGTAGGACATAACATTAATCATTGTAGATAATCCACAACTCATGAGGTTAAACAGACAGATGTCGAGGTGCGTCCTCGTAGTCGATCGACGGGCAGGCTTTATAATAGAGGGAGCTCTCCAGCTAGAAAGGATAAGGAGGTTGGGGAGACGTGGGTTCAAGTTAAAAACAAAAAGGGACGGACTTCGAACGACAACCCGAATAACAGAGCTTCTACACCAGGTATTGCGACATGGAACTCTTTCGATATTTTGGAGAAGATTGATATAAGTTGTCAAGAACAGGAGAGCAATAATACCAAGGTTGATGCTGGGGATTTCCATGGTAATGGGGACAGCCAGACGGCTACTCATTCGAATAAGAACAATGCTCAAGCTTCTCAAAGGCTGGAGGGTGCAAAGGTTATGCAGCCATTGGTTATTTCGGACAGAATGATGATATTGAAAGCTTATACCGTCCCCGAGCAGAAGGATATTGGGGATAATGATTCGCATGGAGTTGCCCAAAACTCGACAGTTGCTTCAGTCAACAAGGATCGTACAATGGTGGTTTACAATCCTAGCAATGGAGACGACAAAGAATCTGGTACGATTGTATTCTCTGACCGTCTTGATCAGCAGGGCCAGGAATTGCTTGATAGGGCGATAAAGGCGGTTTCAAAGAGTAACCCTCCTTCGGATTATGTCTTGAACCAAACGGATCCATCAGACACTTTTCGGGCCATGGCAACCGCTGTTAAAAAACGGTGGTCTGACATGGCTGATGAGGAAGAACAGAGCAAAAAATTCTTGGGACAAAGATAGGTGACCCCTCCACCACTCCGCTTGTCTTTCCTCATGTGATACTTCTGAAGCTCTGAAGTCTATGACAATTGTGGCTCGTGGATCATGGGCCGACATTCCACAGGCTACATTAGGCCTTCAAGAAGATACTCGAGTATGTGCTAAAAAAATAACTAACTATGTCATTCGAAGATCTTCTAGACATAGACGACCTTCGTTTAAATTGCATTTCTAAATTATTTTTGTTGTTTCCTTTTTCTCAAGTTTAACATTTTTGTTTTTTTGTTGCTACCTGATCGGTTTGTGATTATGACTTTTTCCTTTCTTTTATATATTTCTATTTAATAAAAAAATCTCTTAAGTAGATACGAGCCACCCCGCCACATCAATTAATAATAATAAAATAGAAACTCAAAGTCCATTTTCCAAAACGAAGGTTCATCTTTGAAAAATGGTTGTTTTTGTTTAAGAGTTTGGCCCCTTTATTTCTTTAGTTCTTCTTGTACCAATTTGTGCATGCACGTGTGGGCGACTAAGGGCATCCGCAATTAGGGGTGGTTACGGTCCGAATCGCTTCGGTTCGGTTCTAAAACCACCGGTTCCGGTTCCTTATTTTGGAGGAACGTAACCCAACCTTTGCCTCAGCCGATTCGATTCCAAACCGAACCGACTGTTCGGCCCCGTTCAAAACCCCGGTTCCTCCACGGTTTTGGTTCAAGTTTTAACCGAAAACGTTTGTTTATCTTTTTATAAGTATTTGATTTTTTTTAAAATAATTTATCAATTTCAGTTAAAAAAAAAAAGAAAAAGAAAGAAAAAGATCTGCACTTAATATTCAATTAAATTTTATACTTAATATTAATAGTAATATTAAACTATCTATATATACTATTAGAGTATAGAAAAATCAAAGTTCACATAGTTCACTTACAATATTTGGTCTAAAATGTGTCTCATGTAGTTACGAAAACAAAACATCATAATACACATTTAGCATTTCTTCTAGCATATGTTTACCAAAAACAAAATTGTTGGTTTTAACCTTAAAAAAATGGTTTCATCACGGTTCTATCACAGTTCCACCGACGGTTAAAATCGCCGGTTCTACGGTTTTTTAGAACAAGGAACCGGAACCAGAACCGATCTACACGGTTTCGGTTCCAGTTTTGGAACCATTAACCACTGTTATGGTTTAGGAACCATTAACCACGGTTTCGATTTCGGTTTGGAACCCGGTTTCAGTTCCATTTGGTCACCCCTATCCGCAACAAGAGATTTTTATGGGCTTTTAGGGAACTAGTAAGAAACACGTGTGTTGCATGTGATCCACATGACTTTACTAAAATATTTTATTATTTAATAATTTTATTGATTAATATTAAAAGTGAAATAAATATTAATTAAATTTAAATATTACACAATATTTAAAATATAATTTGATTTACTTTAATTATAGATCGATATTAATTGTTAAATAATCATTTTAAAGAACTCAATCCCACAAAAATTTTACAGTTAGTATAACAACGAAATAAGTTTTATATTAGCTGACAATCACATTCATCGGTCTTTTATTTCATTGTTATGGCTAGAAAAGTCTTTTCTCTTACATGATTTTCGAATTCTTTTAGCATTGGATGTATTTTACATAATCAGATAAATAATTTAGCTTATATATCATAAGGTAATGATTAGTAAATCGCATGCAAGTTATCGCATTCATAAAAAAAATTAGTTAAATGTTATACCAAAATCCATCATAATATCATCATTTTATTTGTTATTGTTATTCAATTAAAATAAAATAAAATAAAATAAATGTTAGTCAAATTCTTATCTTTCATATGCTTACTTCTTTTATGCTATCTCAGTTCTTCGATTAAAGAAGTGTAAAAAAATTTATAATATAATATATATATGTAAAAAAATTCATATATTATTTTAATTCTAGTAACAAAGTCAATATTTTATAATTAACACTTAAACTTAAAGTTTGTAGTCCTCCTATTTCGAGTGTCATAAAAATAATAAAAATTAACCTAATATATAAAAAAATTAATCCATTATTTTCATCGCGAGTCGGGTATTAAATAAAAATATGAAAAAGTGATAAATCGAAATCAATTTTGAAACTCTATTCAATTGCACACAAAATATCTTTATTTAATAAATAATAAAACCAAAGAGTCTTATGAAAGAAAAATAAGTTAGCAATTTTCACGTATCAATCTTCAATAATTAAATATCATTCTAATTAACATTTATGTTTGAATTTCTTTTTGCATTCACTTATGTTTTTAAAAGTTATACATAATAAACTAAAAACTAATATAGTTTTTTAAATTTCATAAAATCAACCCTGTATACTAAAAGAAAAAATAATCTGCCACATGTCGTCACCTAAATCAATTTGGTACACGTGTCAACACCTTAGTCTTCCAAATCCACATGTCACCTTCATAATTAGCCACTTGTCAAACCATGTCACCACCTTAGTTTTCCAATTATAAATTCATTTACTATCAATTTATTATCAACTTATTAATTAAATTTCCTATTTCCGTTTATAACTATTAACTAAATTCATTTTCCTTATAACATTTTAACTAATTTTCCATATATAACTATTGACTCAATTGATTTTATCAATGTTTAATCCAATCAATTATCAATATATTACTTACATTTCTGTATTTATCTAATCCTTAAGTTTTAATACATGTATACTTGGTCAAAGGCTTATGGAAAAACGCCATGAGTAATGAGAAAGAGGCTATACCTAAATGACAAATCTATGTTTGTATATCCAATCAAATAATTAATTGGCAAAATTGTATTGACTCAATTCATTTTGTCATAACGTTTTAATTAATTTCCGTATATAACTATGACTCAATTGATTTTATCAATATTTAATCCAATCAAATATCAATATATTAATTATATTTCCTAACTATTGACTCAATTGATTTTTTTATAATATATTAATTATTTTTTCGTGTACAACTATTGACTCAATAGATTTTATCATTATCAACCCTATATACTAGAAGAGAAAACAAAGTTGACACATGTCATTACTCCATTAATTTTAACATATATCAACTCCTTATTCTCCAAATTCCACATGTCTACTTTATAATTATCCATGTGGTATTGCTATCTACAAATGAAAGGTGAATTGATAATATATTTTTAAATTTTTTAAATTAAAGCTTACAAATTTAAATGAAAATAACAACTTTAAGAGATAAGAAGTAATTTTAATATCAAGAATTTATCTACGCTATCATTTTAAAATTATTATCTTTCAAAAATATATTTGGTTTATATGCGCCTTTTTAATTTTTGATTTATGCTAAGTCCAATGTATATTTCACATTACTCTTATTAATTCCAGATTTGGCCCACTAACCAATTATATTCCCAATTAAATAAATAATTCAATTCAAATTATAATCAAATTAAATAAGCTAATCATATATATAAATAAGCCCATCCCAACAATTAAAATTAAAATAAACCAATTTATTCAATTATCGATCTGAGGCCACATAGTGATATAACAACTAATAGAAATTGACGTTTGACATTTAAAAATATTATCTTTCAAAAATATATTTGGTTTATATGCACTTTTTAGTTTTTGATTTTTTGCTACTATGATGTTCAAATCTCAATTCTAAAAGATAAAATAAAAATACTAAAATAAAAGAATTTCTCGCAATATCAACTCTAAAAGACATATTATAATCCCAAATATAAAGAATTTTTCCACAATCTCACGGTCAACTTTATGTGGTCATATCGAGAGTTAAGAACAGACAGGATTTGAGAACACAACAAAGACGGCACATTTGGAAATACAACATATAGTGTAGTTAACAAAGAAGTTTTTCAGAATCTGAAGTGAACTATTTGTATGATACTCTTCTAATTTTTGAATTTCTTTTTTAAAATTTCTAATTAGTATTTTGGATCTCCTATAATTATTACAAATAAATTTGTGACACTAAAATTTTAATTTTGGACAAATCCCGTGTAATACACGGGTGTTGTTCTAGTTTTAAAAAGATACATTATACTATTAGAGTTTGTACTTGCAATTGAATTTGGCTATTTTAATTGTATTAATATTTACATAGTTGTAAGTTTTGTGAGCCGTATAGTTGTGAAAATTGCAATTATTCTTAATATACTTGAAACTAATCTATATTTGTTTGAAGAGATCTGTAAATTTAAAATCGATCTCATCTAATCTTGTTTACAAAATCATATTATTTGTTGTAAAATATAATTATCAATCCATTTTAGTGCCCTTATTGAGAAAATGGCATATAGGACTTTAATCTTTATTTAAAATTTTGATTGAATTTTTAATCAAATAAGAGAATATAGTTGCCAAAATTTAGATACCAAGTGTTAAAAACACTCCTTAACTATTCTCTTCCGCCTCCTTATGCCCGAAATAAATCATATTACTTGGCATTAAATATGGTCACTTCACTCCAATTTATTATTATATATAGTTTAACACAATAAATTTGATACACAAATATTATTTTGAATATTTGATTATTATATTGGTACCTAAATTAACATGTAATTTAAGAAATATTAATCTTTGACATAAATATCAAACTATCAACCCTATATACTAAAAGAAAAAACAATCTGCCACATGTCGTCACCTAAATCAATTTGGTACACGTGTCAACACCTTAGTCTTCCAAATCCACATGTCACCTTCATAATTAGTCACTTGTCAAACCATGTCACCACCTTAGTTTTCCAATTATAAATTCATTTACTATCAATTTATTATCAACTTATTAATTAAATTTCCTATTTAGTTTATAACTATTAACTAAATTCATTTTCCTTATAACATTTTAACTAATTTTCCATATATAACTATTGACTCAATTGTTTTATCAATGTTTAATCCAATCAATTATCAATATATTACTTACATTTTCGTATTTATCTAACCCTTAAGTTTTAACACATGTATACTTGGCCAAAGGCTTATGGAAAAACGCCATGAGTAATGAGAAAGAGGCTATACCTAAATGACAAATCTATGTTTGTATATCCAATCAAATAATTAATCGGCAAAATTGTATTGACTCAATTCATTTTGTCATAACGTTTTAATTAATTTCCGTATATAACTATGACTCAATTGATTTTATCAATATTTAATCCAATCAAATATCAATATATTAATTATATTTCCTAACTATTGACTCAATTGATTTTTTTATAATATATTAATTATTTTTTCGTGTACAACTCTTTGACTCAATAGATTTTATCATTATCAACCCTATATACTAGAAGAGAAAACAAAGTTGACACATATCATTACTCCATTAATTTTAACATATATCAACTCCTTATTCTCCAAATTCCACATGTCTACTTTATAATTATCCATGTGGTATTGCTATCTACAAATGAAAGGTGAATTGATAATATATTTTTAAATTTTTTAAATTAAAGCTTACAAATTTAAATGAAAATAACAACTTTAAGAGATAAGAAGTAATTTTAATATCAAGAATTTATCTACGCTTCATTTTAAAATTATTATCTTTCAAAAATATATTTGGTTTATATGCGCCTTTTTAATTTTTGATTTATGCTAAGTCCAATGTATATTTCACATTACTCTTATTAATTCCAGATTTGGCCCACTAACCAATTATATTCCCAATTAAATAAATAATTCAATTCAAATTATAATCAAATTAAATAAGCTAATCATATATATAAATAAGCCCATCCCAACAATTAAAATTAAAATAAACCAATTTATTCAATTATCGATCTGAGGCCACATAGTGATATAACAACTAATAAAAATTGACGTTTGACATTTAAAAATATTATCTTTCAAAAATATATTTGGTTTATATGCACTTTTTAGTTTTTGATTTTTGCTACTATGATGTTCAAATCTCAATTCAAAAAAATAAAATAAAAATACTAAAATAAAAGAATTTCTCGTAATATCAACTCTAAAAGACATATTATAATCCCAAATATAAAGAATTTTTCCACAATCTCACGGTCAACTTTATATGGCCATATCGAGAGTTAAGAACAGACAGATTTGAGAACACAACAAAGACGGCACATTTGGAAATACAAAGATATAGTGTAGTTAACAAAGAAGTTTTTCATAATCAAGTGAACTATTTGTATGATACTCTTCTAATTTTTGAATTTCTTTTTTAAAATTTCTAATTAGTATTTTGGATCTCCTATAATTATTACAAATAAATTTGTGACACTAAAGTTTTAATTTTGGACAAATCCCGTGTAATACACGGGTGTTGTTCTAGTTTTAGAAAGATACATTATACTATTAGAGTTTTTACTTGCAATTGAATTTGGCTATTTTAATTATATTTATATTTACATAGTTGTAAATTTTGTGAGCCGTATAGTTGTGAAAATTGCAATTATTCTTAATATACTGAAACTAATCTATATCTGTTTGAAGAGACTGTAAATTTAAAATCGATCTCATTTAATCTCGTTTACAAAATCATATTATTTGTTGTAAAATATAATTATCAATCCATTTTAGTGCCCTTATTGAGAAAATGGCATATAGTACTTTAATCTTTATTTAAAATTTTGATTGAATTTTTAATCAAATAAGAGAATATAGTTGCCAAAATTTAGATATCAAGTGTTAAAAACCCTCCTTAACTATTCTCTTCCGCCTCCTTATGCCCGAAATAAATCATATTACTTGGCATTAAATATGGTCACTTCACTCCAATTTATTATTATATATAGTTTAACACAATAAATTTGATACATAAATATTATTTTGAATATTTGATTATTATATTGGTACCAAAATTAACATGTAATTTAAGAAATATTAATCTTTGACATAAATATCAAACTATTTCATATTAAATAAGTTTAGTTTATTTTTTTTATAATTTCATATACATACAAAATGACTTTCCATTTTCGATTCTTGTTTTCAAGTTTTTTCATAATATTTAATTTTGTAAAAATTAGAATAATTGGTACCCAATTTTATAATAATTGTCTTGGTGCTTGACTATTTATAAGTCATGAAGGTGTGTTTTTAACATGAATTGAGATTTATCGAAAATATCAAATCATACATATTATATGAAAGCCATTTAATTGTTCTTTAGAATTCCGAGTTATGGCCCACATATTTTGATTATTAAGTTTATCTTCTTTGGTTTGTTTTTTATAAATTTATATATACAACTTTTAATTGCACTTGTTCTTAAAATTTATATGATATAAAATAATCGAAATATTGAAATTATAATATATTAAAAATAATAAATTAGAAACTAAAACTTATAATGTTATATATATAAAATGAAGTAAAATTTATATTAACACATATAGTTAAAATTTAAAAGGTAACGTTTTTGTCGCGACAAACTTGTTTTGGTTCTTGTTCACTTTTTTTTTTTTTTCATGTTAATCTTATTCCTTTTATTTTGTACTTTTTATTTTTTGATATGGCTATTTAAAATAAAATATACATGAAATTGCAATAAAAATAAAATATAAAGCTCTCCTATTTTCAATATTATTTCTTTAACTGTGAAGCCCCAATTTTTCCGAGCTTATAATTGATCCTTATTATCGTTTATGTATTTGATCGACTATTTTATCGCGTCACTTTGACGGGTAAATATTAATAATATATATATTTTGTATTTTATCTCATTTTATTTAATTACTTGTGATTATGATCTCTATTAATTCTATTTCACATTTATGATCACTTGATTTATCATTATTTCTATTTTTGTATTTATTAGTCACCTTAGAATTTTAAGAGACTATTTATTTTAGAGACTTTTACCTTATAGAATTAAGAATTTATTTAGTATAAGTGATCATGAGACTTATAAGTGATCAAGGAAATCACTAATTATTTTGGAGATTGATATATTTCATCTATTATCATCAAATTTGGGACAAAAAAAATATGGAATTACCATAATACCCCTATAGTGGACGGCATTGGTGATGAATTTGGTGTAGAAATATCATCCAACTCTTGTACATGTACACCTTATATTAGTCATCTTGTGTATAATTATACCATTAATTCAAACATTATACACATCATCTCATACATCAATTCTTTATTATTAATTTTGCCAACATGTTGGAAGTCTTCCAACATTCCATTCAAACCACCTCATGCCCATACCTTTGATCTCCAAAATGTCTCCCATGCAAGAGACAAATTGCAAGACACAAAAAATTGATCATTCTCTCCCCTTTCTCTCACTAATTTCGGCCATTAGGCCAAATAATACTCAAAATTTTCATTTCATTTTACCAACATCATACTTTAACTCTTGCAAAAATCCTCTCATTTCTCTCTAAAATCCCCAACATCTCTCTAAGCATATATTCATCCTTTTCTTCATATCTTCAAATATATCTTCAAATCTTCAAGAACAACTCCTTCATATCTTCAAATCTTCAAACACCAATCCTTCATATCTTCAAATCTTCAAACACAAAATCATTCACATCTTCAAATCTTCAAACACCAACTCTTCACATCTTCAAATCTTCAACATAAGTTCTTCATATCTTCAAGTACCACTTCTTCACATATTCAAATATTCAAACACAAGCCCTTCACATCTTCAAACCCATATTCATATCTTCAAGAACATCTTCTTCCTAACATCAAACATACCTTCTTTCTTCAAACATCTAAACCAAAACAAACAATCTTACCACTTAAACACCAAAATTTGAACACCCCTATTTCAAGGTAAGAAATTTCACTCCTCAATTCAACTTAAATTCTTACTACTCCTCACCTTCTCTTTTAATATAAGCTTGAATTTTGGATTTTGAGGTACTTAGAAGACCATTTGGATACATGCATGCATGGTGGTGAAATTTGAAGACTTGAAGAAGAACTAGTAGAGAAATTTGGACTACAAGGTAAGAATTGGACACTAGAGCCCTTCTTTCTTCTTCTTCTCCCTATTTTTTTCAAATTTTAACACCCCTTTTTCATTTTTGAGAAATAGGGGCTGACCTTAGGTGATTTTGGAGTTGAACCAAAATTTCCAAATTTGAAGCTTCAACTAGTCTCCAATCACCTACTACACAAGGTAAAGTGTAGTCTTTCTAATTTTCTTATCACCTTCTTTTTCTCCTTAATTTTTCTCTCATTTTTCTAACTCCAAATTTTTGATATTTCTTGGGCTGACCTAAGTGACCTCATCCAAAGTTGTGAAATTTTCCTTTTATTTCACAACTTTCCAATTTAAGGTGGGTGGAAAAATACTTTCCAACTTCTAGGTGTTTTTATTAAAATGCATGTAGAATTTTGATCATGAGCCCTTGAGATATATAATCTATGTACTACATGTAAATTTTATGTATCAAATCATGAAAATTCTCAAGAGTTGCTCAAAATTGCTATTTATTGAATTTTAAGTGCATGCATGTACAATTTAATGTCCTATTTGATGAATTCTTGTATGAATTGGACATGCATGTGTATGATCTTTGAAATCTATGTTTTGGATGACTTATAACCTGGACAAGTCGAGCATAATTGATTAAATTTCAATTTTGGACTTAAAAATGTAAAAATGGAAAGTTGGTGGACTAAATTGCAAGAAAATAAAAGTTAAAGGACCCCTTATTTCGATTTTTGGAACTGTTCTCAGGTTCAAAAATGACTTTTGGACATTTTAATAAAGTTTTAAGAGTTTTAAGATAAATAAAATCAACCTTTAAAAGCCCAAGGACTAGATTGTAAAATTTTGAAAGTTTAAGGGCTACTTTGTAATTTTTAAAACTGCACCAGACCTAAACTTTAAAATTTGAAATTTTTACTCTTAAGGTACTGGGAATTACATATTTTAAAAGTATTCCAAAAATCCAAGTGGTTAGGGCTTGGAAAGCAATTTTACTAAAATTGAGGGACTAATGTAAAATACTAAACTTGAGGATCCAAATGAAATTTCCGGAACTTATGCAGCCCATGCACCTGGAAATACTAACTTAACTATAACCTAATTATAATTTGGACCAAAGGTTCAAATTTCATGACAATTGGACCCCTAAAAGCCTTAAAGGCAATTATTTTAAAATGGGACAAAAATGATATTTTCAAAAGTTAAAGGACCTACACTTATTTCTTTTACAAACTGCTTTTTTCCCAATATCCCACTAACCGTAGTGACATTTTTCAACTGGAATCACATTAAAAGCTCTTCCGGTTTGTGAGTTCCGATTATTTTAAACTTAAGGTCCGAATTGGCAATTTTTACAAATTTGGGGCCAATGTGAGAATTTTATAAAATCTCGACCTCAAAACTTTAAAAACCTGAATCTCTGGACAATTTGGAGAATTTAGGAACTGACCCCTTAATTTTTCAAGGTCGGGATATTTATTTATTAAATTTTAACCCCAAAAGTGTTGGTTTTTACAAAACGGGGCTAAATTGAAAATTTTCTTTTATAAAGGACCTAACCCAAATTATTTTCTCTTTTACTAAAATAGCCCTGGACCCTCTGACTTGGAGATTTAATTAAAGTATTTTGCTTTCCCAAAAACCCTTGACTTATCGGATCAATTTGTGACCGACATTAATACCCGATCGCGAGCGACTTCCTCGCCTTGCGATTTTGAATCTATAATGGGACTTATGTTCCACCTAATCTTTCAAGATATCGAAGATTGCTTATCCTTCCGATGATCATCTTCATCCAAATACTCCACCAACACCATAATTGCCACTCGCGTTTTTCAAAAATTTTCCGAATCGCTTTCTGAATCAATAATACTCGATTCGCTTAGTTGATGCTTGTACTTGTATTTACTTTCTGCTGGGTCAACTTGGTGTGTCGAGCTCACAAATCGGAATGGATACGCAGGGGGATGGAAGGCGATCATTGCTATTCCACTCTTCCCCATCGCCCTAATCCCGCAATCGGGGACGGAGTTTGTCCCGGGAGCGGGTCGTAGTACTTGAGGTATAATCATGATTATGACAGATCCGAGCCTTGCAAGCTCTCTTTGTGGATTTTGTCTTTGCCTATGGAGCGATAAGGTGACCGGTCTTGGACCACTGCTGGGGAGTTACAAGGAAGAACGAAGGAATTGCCCTCCGATCCACACGATTCCGGAGTTATCGGACCCCTTTGGTTGGCGCTACAAATCCGCACGCAACCGCTACTTGTTTTGCATTGGTTGGCGCTACAAACTGCACGCAACCATTATTTGCCTTGCATGGGATTGGCGTTACATTCCGCACGCAATCCTACTGTCTTATCAATCACATAGTGCTGTGTGACCACGAATCGCATTTTCTTGAATGTATAAGTATATTACTTAAATATATTTATCACGACGCTTGTGGATGTGTATGAATTCGTGCATCATACTCACGCGTTTTTATATAATCTGTTTTCTCGCATTAACTATATATATCGCCCCACTTGCACACGATCACCCCATCCATCGAGATTTATGTCTCATCTCCACCGTTTTCTAACCTTAGATGAGGACTTCGTTGAAGATGTTGAACCATGGATTGAGCCCTTGTACCCCGTTTGTCGGATTCACTATCTTATCTTTTGTTGTTGATGTCATTTGGACTTGTTACTATTATTTTTGTTGGACTTACTACTTCTTGTTGTTCTTTGTTGGACTCGTTTCTTGTGTTTGTTGTTGGACTCTTTTATTTTCTCTTCATTTCGCTTTTAAATCGAAGGGCGTAGAACCCTTTGACTTTTAAGTTGTTATCTTTAGATGATTTTGGGGATGTAATTTGGATTATGGATATTGTGGATCGTAAGTTGTAACGTGTTTCTTTATTTCCGCATTTGCTATTTAGACTCTGTTCCTTTGGGTTTTGTTGATATTTGTCCAGACTGTTTGGGTTTACTTGTATTTAAGTTGTGGATCGCCGTCGCGTCCCGTTTGGGGCGTGACATTAACAACCATCAATAAATTATTTTAAAATTACATATTTAATAATTGAGGAGAATTTTTCAACCATAAATGAATTATGTATTTTCTCGCTTTTTATTTAGCATCAAAGCGTAAGTCCAAGCGGCTATGATAACTGGAGGGGGTGAATAGATTATCTCCATCTTTTCGATTATGCCCTCTTTTTCGAATCAAATACGCCATGATAAGAATAAAGGTGCGGAAAGTAAATAACACACGCGTCGATTTATAGAGCTTCACCCCACCTAGGGACTATGTGCTCTACCACCCCAAAGATATCAGGGATGGGTTTCGAAAAATAAAAAGAATTTTATTAATTACCAAAATTAATACAAATTCAACTTACAACACCTTGAAGAGCACCACACTCTTCTTCAACACCACCTTTGGAGATTACCACAATCTCCCTTTGAAGATTACCACAATCTTCCTTCAACGGCACCTTTGAAGATCACCACAATCTTCAATCTTGAATAATAACAAATTCTTCAACACCTCAAGAGCACCACACTCTTGAAACACCTATCACCTAGATCACCCAAGTGTATTCTTTCCACAAGAATACTCACAAGGATGTCTTGTGTTGAATGATGACCAAAATCAAGATTACAACTCAATATGAATAATACAATTTGAGTGCAAGTGTAATCAAGAAATGAAAGTCTAGACCTCAAGATGTGAAAGTGATAAACTAGGTAAATTACAACAAGAATGGTAACAATGAAGAGCTAAAGATTTTGCTTGAATGTATCTTGTTGTGTTGTATCTCAAGTGTTGTATTGGTTGCTCCAAAACTTCCTCTATTTATAGGAGATGATTGATCAAGCATAGACTCCTCTTGGGGATTAAAAATCTACAGAAAAATACAATTAAAATCAAGAATATAGCTGTTAGAAATCAATCCCACAATTTAAGGAAAAGATGTTTGCTGCACAACAGTTAGAATTTTGCTGTCAAACTTGAGGGCGACCGATCGCGCACTGATAGAGATTAAAAAGAAACACTGCGAAATTTACACAGGGCGACCGATCGACGTAGGCTTCGACCGGTCGTCCCCCATCTCATCCGGTCGACCAACTCATAAACAACAAGGCAGGAGTTCTATTTCAAAAATGAACTCCAGTATTTGTCGACAGGGTGTCGATTTGTCGACACCTTGGTCGACCGGTCGACCTGGCCAATATTTCCTCCGTCTCATTTTCTGTTCCAAAAATCATCTTCAGGTACGGGTTGCCCTATAGGGCGACCGGTCGACCACGAGACAGAAATGTTGTCCAATTTTTGTCGAAAATAAACCTTAAGAAATACTCCGAATATTTAGTAAAAATATTTGAAACCGATCGGGAGTATTTAGACAACATTTAGGAACCTTGTTTTGATGTAAAAACTTATTAACATAAAATCATTAAAAGTGTTGTCCAATTTTATCTAAAATAAAACTTGAAGAACTACTCCAAATAAGTAGTAAAAATATTTCAAATCATCTAGGAGTATTTGGACAACAATTAAAAACATTGTTTTGGTGTAAAAATAAAATCATCAAAATTAAGATAAAAACATGTATAAAACAATCTCCCCCTTTTTGATGATTACAAACCAAAAGAATTTTTAGAAATATTAGGAGGATAATTTTTAAAACGATTTTCCGGTAAAAACATCTAACCGTTTAGAAGTGACTAAAATTTCCAAAATACATAAGCAACCAAATAAGGGAGTAAATATTATCCAAATATTCCGAGTATTAGCACAAGCTCCCCCTATCAACAAGCATCATTACACAAGTATATAAGTTTATCATACAACAATTGGACTAAGTATAGTCCACAACTTATGACTTTAAGAAGCCATAGCTTATAGCTTTTATAACGAGCTTATATTAGCTTCTTTGAGCTAACGAGCCATTTCTATTTCTCCCCTTTGGAATCATCAAAAAGAATGTTAGGATGATAAAAACATCATACAAGTATATCAAAGTGCGCTAAAGATACGATTTATCAACCATAGAAAAATTTGGCTTAGAATCCGAAGAAATGGGAAAAATGTATCATGAAAAGATTCATAAGCTCGTTTTGTTTGCCAAGACATGATCTCAATAAGTATTTAAGACATTTGAACATGAGAGAATCATGTAGGTGATGAATTTTTTCATTGAAACATTTTACCGAACACTTGGCGGGCGTCAAAAATTGAAGAAGATATATATAGCCCTTGTAAAAGATACAAAGCCAAGTTTTTCATCACCAAAATCAAATTTTCAGCATATATCCAACAAATAAGAGACCCAACAAAATAAATTCTCAAGGGTTCAACCCAAATGAGATAATTTTTTGCCAAATGCCATCAAGCAAAATATAAAATCCATCAAGTAGCATATATCATACATCAAGCAATGCATATAAGACATTACAAATGTCCCAAGTTATCTATCTAAACAAAATGATCAATGCATCACAAATGCTTTTAAGCAAAAATTAAAAGAAACACTTTTACCATCAAGTACTTCATACCAATCATCAAACAATGCAAGATTAGAGTATTTTTACCATCAAATACTCCATCAAGGCTAATACCACAACAATCAAAAACTACTAGCATTCTTGCTAGTTCATTCCTAAACAAAAACAAATCTCATTAGTGCAATAGAGTTATACAAGATAGTTCATAAAACTACAAAGCAACAAGGACAAGGTAAAAATGCTAAGATAATAAAGATAAACACGGGGTAGGGACATCAATCCTCATCCGAAGAGAAGCGAGCGGGGAGAAGCTCTTTGATGAATTTCTTAAATTTCCCATTTTGCTCTTCAATTTTTGCGTTTTCTTCCTTCACTTCCCGGAGATCTTTTCTAAGAGATGCAACATCTCTAAATGTCTCTCTTTCCACCTTTTTCATTATCTCTTTGAGACTCAAATCCTCAACATCCGGTTCATTTTCTCCATCCTCTCCTTCATTATAGTCCTCTTCTTCATCCCCTACATTCTCTTCTTCCCCATCTTCTTGTTCCTCTTCATTACCCCATCCATCAATGTTTTCAACCTAATTGTCATTAAAGAAGTCATCCCGAGGTTGTTGTGGATTTCGAGCACGTCCCCTAGCGGCTTTGGTGGGAACCCGTGGTAAAGTTCGTCGCATTCTTACCATTTATAGAATATTGGCATTATCATAGTCATTGTGACAAATTTCGGTATTCATCTCACTTTCCGGGTAGCCCGATAGGTATAGTAGTCGACAAATCAAATTTCCCAACGTATATTTTTTCTTAGTAAGCCTTCTTGATTCCGACAAGCAATACACAAAAATAGCTCCATAATTAACCATTTCTCCTCGGATAATCTTATAGGTAAGGAAGAGTTCGAGATTGCTCGGAAGTTTCACCTCTTTACCACAAACACAATAGGAACAAATAATAGACACAATACGATAGTTTGGCGGCATTGCCGAGAATGTTACTTCAGGAAACACTCTTAAAAATATTTTCACCTCATCTAGTGAAACACCAAAAAGATCATCATCCCAATGAGTGCAATCCACATTTACAACTCCATCATTCGGCACATTAAAATGATTACAAATATCGGCCAATGTCCATGAAAAATGCCTACCATTAACGAATGAGTGAAGTTGCAAAGGATTATCTTCCGTAGCATCAACAATCCACATATTTGCATAAAAAGTTTTATAAGCTCGTCATCATAATGCAAACACGGATTATCCCATAATGAAATCCAACCTTGAATTTTAAAGTAAGCCCTAATTTAGGATATTCATCATGAAATGCTAAAAAATCGTACCATATGAGTGCAAGCAATTTTCTTGTCGTTCAATCCAATATTTTCATAGTGCTCTTCCACAAGTTTATTTAGAAACCGAAATCTATTTGCTCTAGAGGGAGGCTCGTAGAGAAGTGATAACTTACTTGAATCCCAATGAATATTCAATTTTGAAATCCCGGCTCTTAATTCAACAATCTCTCTTAGTAAGCGATTTTGATTATCTCCTTGTGGAATATCATCTTGTTGGGGATTGGAGGAAGATTCTCCCCTTTGCTTTCTTCTCCTCTTTTGAGGATTTCGTCCGGTGAATTGATGGAGTGCCATGAAAACAAGATGAATTTGAGTGATATAAACTCAAGGAAGAGATATTAGAGAGATAATGAGAGAATAAGTAAAAATTTTGAAGAAGAAAGAGTTAGGGTTCGAAGTTTTTAAAAGAGGAAATGAAGAGAAATAGCCCCTGTTTCAAATATAGACTCTCACAGATTGTACTCACCCGGTCGACCGATCGATGGGGTTGTCGATCGGTCGACCCCGGGTCGGCACACGCTCCTGGGTACCGCCGAAAATAAAAATGCAATTTGAACCCCAAAAGTTTTAAAACGCAAACGTGCAATCATGGAATAAATCCAATATATGCGAAGTCATAAAATTAAACTCGAATAAAACGTGATTTTTACGAGTAGTGCCCTTTTGAAAACAAATTTACAAAATCATTTGGTGGCACTTAAGGGGATGAAAAAAGAACAGTTTGAAAGAGAAGTGCATAATCATGACATGAACAAATCTTGCACAAGACATAGTAGCACAAGTGTAGGCCAAGCAATAATAGATATCACAACAAAATGTTTATGCTATAGAAGTCCATAAGATATAAAAACACATAAGTCAAAGTAAGTCTACAAGATTTTAAAAACATGTAAGGTCTCATTTTCAAATGATTTTAAAAAACACAATATATATATATAAGACCAAAAAAAGAATGAATTTTTTTAAAACACATTTCACAAATAAAGACATGAATAAAAATAATATGCATATTTAAATGGGGAGATACGAGTTTACCAATTTCGGCATTTCCATGGGTTGTGTCGTTCACATTGTCTATGATATCTTCCCTTATGAAAATCGTCTTGTTGATAATTATTTTTCCAATTGCTCCATTTCCAAGCATTTTGTCCTTCCCATTTTTGATAATGTCTTTCTCTTGGAAATTCATTGTGGTGAAGTCTTCTTCTTTGATCAAATGAGATGGTCATTTGATGTCTTCTAAGCGGTATGAATTTTTCTTGATTTTTATCCCCCGGGTACCTAATATGACATCGTTTTGTGGTACCCTCCAGTGTTTAGGTCCTTTGGGCTTAGCTTTGAGACTTTTAGGTCTCCAACAATAATTAGAGCTATTTCTAGCTCGACAAGTATTTTACCGTATGACCCTTTTTACCACAATAGAAGCAAGTAATAATTTTTGGAGCATAATGACCAACATGCATAGGGACTTGATTTATTTTCACATAATTAACAACACTAGGCTTATGATCAAGTCTTTGTTTATCACAACTATGAATATCAACAATATCATCATTTTAACGGTACTAAGTTGGATTTAGATAAATCCTTTTTCATGCAATTAAAATTCTCAACAAAAGTACTATTTTCTTTTTCAAGGTTTCTAACCTTATCAAGTGTGGTGGTGTGAGCACATGATAGTGATTCATATGAGGTAAATAAACTATCCTTATCATTTTTCAAAACGTTGAATTCATTTTTCAAAATTTTGTATTTAACAAGCAAGCTTTGGAATTCATTTTGAAGTTCATTATAGTCATTGAGCAAGTCACTATAATCATTATGCAATTCATTGTCATAAGAAGTAGATGGTTTAGAACTTACCTTGTTTTCTTGAAGCCCATAAGACAATGTCCATCTTCTTCATGTTGGAAGTTGTAAAAGGTTTGTTCCTTATATTTGACCTTGTATCCTTTAGAGAAGTAGATGCTTTTGAGTTGCTCCTATCATTTGCATATACTTCATGAATGGCTTCTAATTTTTGCCATGCTTCATGAGCCGATCAATTCTTACAATGAAATCATTTTCCAAATTAGTAAGTGAACAATACAAAATATTGAGAGCTTTACCATTTAAGGAGATGATCTTCTTTTCTTCATCATTGAGCTCCTTGAGAGCTTTGGAGGTGTATGGTGTGTTTTTCATCGGAATGGATTCTCCATTGATGATTATGTTCCAAATATCGAACCCGCAACCTTATAAATAATATTCCATTCTTTCTTTCCAAAATGTAAAATTTTTGGAATCAAATCGAGTGGCTTGGTGGTGGAAGTCTTAGGAAAGGTGAGCTTCATTCGTAGCCGACGATCGTTCCTCTTCACTCGCGATGTGAAACGAGCTTGCCAAAGAGTTTGGCTTTGATACCACTTGTAAGTCAGCGACTACGATAATCTAGAGGGGGTGAATAGATTATCTCCATCTTTTCGATTATGCCCTCTTTTTGAATCAAATGCGCCAAGATAAGAATAAAGGTGCGGAAAGTAAACAACACACATCAATTTATAGAGCTTCACCCCACCTAGGGACTACGTGTTCTACCACCCCAAAGATATCAGGGATAGGTTTGAAAAAGAAAAGAATTTTATTAATTACCAAAATTAATACAAATTCAACTTACAACACCTTCAAGAGCACCACACTCTTCTTCAACACCACCTTTGGAGATTACCACAATCTCCCTTTGAAGATTACCACAATCTTCCTTCAACGGCACCTTTGAAGATCACTACAATCTTCAATCTTGAAGAATACCAAATTCTTCAACACCTTTAAAAGCACCACACTCTTGAAACACCTATCACCTAGATCACCCAAGTGTATTCTTTCCACAAGAATACTCACAAGGATGTCTTGTGTTGAATGATGACCAAAATCAAGATTACAACTCAATAATGAATAATACAATTTGAGTGCAAGTGTAATCAAGAAATGAAAGCCTAGACCTCAAGATGTGAAAGTGATAAACTAGGCAAATTACAACAAGAATGGTAACAATGAAGAGCTAAAGATTTTGCTTGAATGTATCTTGTTGTGTTGTATCTCAAGTGTTGTATTGGTTGCTCCAAAACTTCCTCTATTTATAGGAGATGATTGATCAAGCATAGGCTCTCTTGGGGATTGAAAATCTGAGAAAAATACAATTAAAATCAAGAATATAGCTGTTAGAAATCAATCCCACAATTTAAGGAAAAGATGTCACGTTACTGCAACGGTTAGAATTTTCTTTGTCAAACTTGGCGGACGGTCGCTAAGACCGATAGAGATTAAAAAGAAACATTTGTGAAATTTACATAGAAGCGGCCGTCGCGACGACTCGACGGTGTCGTCCCCATCTCATCCGATTCGACCAACTCATAAACAACAAAGCGGGAGTTCTGTTTCAAAAATGAACTCCAGTGCGGTCGACGCCACCGGTCGACCTGGTCGACGACCAATATTTCCCGATCTCATTTGTTCCAAAAATCATCTTGGTCACAGGCGGTAGGTCGACCACGAGACATAAATGTTGTCCAATTTTTGTCAAAAATAAACCTTAAGAAATACTACGAAAATTTAGTAAAAATATTTTAAACCGATCGGGAGTATTTAGACAACATTTAGGAACCTTGTTTTGATGTAAAAACATAAAATCATTAAAAGTGTTGTCCAATTTTATCTAAAATAAAACTTGAAGAAATACTCCAAATAAGTAGTAAAAACATTTCAAATCATCTAGGAGTATTTGGACAACAATTAAAAACATTGTTTTGGTGTAAAAATAAAATCATCAAAATTAAGATAAAAACATGTATCAAACAAAAACCACCTAAAATATTTTTATTTTATTTTTTCTTATCGTGTATATTGTAATTTGATCTTTTTTTTTATATATAATAGACATATTTAATTATTGAGAAAATTTAAAAAAATATAAGAAATATACAATTTTGTAACATACTAAAAGTTAAATAGTTATAATTTTCTTCTATCATGAATTGTGTATATGTTTAGAACATATAGTTGAAGATTTTGAAACCTAGTTTAAATTTGAAATTGATTTTATAAGAAATTTAAAATATTCTTAGTGTTATGATTAAAAAAATATATTTTCAGATTCTGAAATCTTTTTTGGCTATAATAAACATATCTCATATAGTTAAACAAAAAAGATTAAATAAATAACAAAACTATAGAAAAACATAAATTCTTAATTTTTACATAGTGTTAAACTTGATAATGCTAATTTTTTCTCATGTGAAGTCCTTATATATGTTTATGACATATGATTAGAAAGCTCTCGAAATCTAGTTTAATATGAAGCTAATATTATTTGAAAATTCAAAATATTTTAAGAGTTAATAGCTGAAAGAATAAATACTTTTAAAATGTAGAATATAAAAGGTCACATTGTCTTATGATTGAACAAATAGAAGCTAAATAAATATCAAATTACTTAGTTGTCCTAAAATTTTACTATGTCTAAAGGATATTTTTGTCTAATCAAAAATTACAAGAAACATTCACACTTTTAAGATAGTGTAGATGCAGATGTAGATGTAGATATAGATAAATATAAATATAAATATAGATATAGATAGATAGATAAAAACCCGACAAGAAAAACCTCAAGCTGTGTTTTTTTTTTAAAGGGAAAAACCTCAAACTATTGGGGACGACAGGTTTGAGTTTTGAACATACAAACCAGATTTTTTTTTTCGGAAAACTAAAAAAAACGAAAAGTTATTGTGGGATTTTTTAAGAGATATAATTTGTGTGGGGTCTAAAAAAAAGTTAGTTGGAGGTTTTTCTGATAGCACAGCAGAGAAAAGAATGATGTTTGAACCTTTGACCACAAGAAATGCCCTAAGCGCATGTAAATCATGAATAATTCACACACAGTCTGTTAAACTTTATAGTCCATTTGTTTTAAAAATTCCCGCCATTCGATTAGTTAAAGTTTAGACGTTAGATTCCCCTTGTCCGTCTATGGTATTTTTCTAATTAGGTCCCGCCTAACCCCGCTCAAGTCCCGCCTAATACCTCCTGCAGCGCAGGCTAGACCCGTCTCGCCACCCAACTAGCGCCTAACAATTTTTGAACACTGCTTTATACACGTTGTTTAGTTGCAGAATATCCCAGAATATCTGTAAATAAGGTTAACTGTAAGACTAAAGATTAATAATTCAGATTTACTTTGTTGAAAATTCAATCAAAACTAACTCCATATACATAAATTACAAATATTATACTTCCGATTCAGTAAAAGAGTCAATAAAATGTTAATAAAGAAATATTACATGGAGTTCGAGAAAACTAGGAGTGACAATTTTTTGGCGCGATACAAACCTGATACGTTATAATCGAGTTATGGTTGAAGCTTGACGGATTAGATTCAGACCCAAATAACACGGATACTAAATATGTTGTTTAATGTTAACTTGAAAGGACACAATTGTTATTATGTTGCTTTTTGCAATAATTTTTATTGATTTAATAGCATATTAACTGAATTTTAAAAATTATCAGATGTATGTATATAAATTTTCATATTAAAAATAACTCATATAACCCACATAAATAGATAATCATTTAGATTTTAAAAAGAGTCCGTCGGATTGTTGACCTTTTCTCCATAGCAAAAATGTTTATTAGCCATGTTTTTCAAAAACATGTTCTTAGCCAATTTTGAGTTCGAATGCCAACATTACTCTTTTCTTCATTTCTGGGGATCAATACATAACTCGGTAACCGATTTGAAAACACATGATTATTTTTTATTTTTACAAAACAAAAATGACCAATTTGGCTTATTTCCACTTTTTAAAAAATATAAAGGTCTTTTGGGCTGATTTGAAAAACACAAATAAAAAACAGACCGGGTTAAAATTTAGATATATGACACAAATAACGTGAACTTGACAAAATTCTTAGGCCTTTTTCGTTTTCCGAAAAAAAAAAAGAAAAATCTTTAAGTTGACATAACATAATACGAGAAACCAGAAAATGAACAAATTGCGCCCCTAGAGAAAACTAGTTTTATAGAATTAGTCCCCATGAGAACATCCAAAGGAATCAACATTCTCCCACTGTCCAAATTCTATTTCACCAGTGACCAACCCAACGGCTCAAAAGTTTTAGTAGACCAATAAAAATCCCCGGAATGATTAACACATCCACGTGTCCGGCTCACACTGCTCCTGGCCCCACACGTTTCCCTAGGAAATCAAATTACCACGTGAGAATTGTCTGAATATTCAATATTCAGAAACCAACCCTCCAAGAAAAGTGATGAAAAGGGCCAAAAAGTAACCCCAAATACAGACAATTCCAGCCAATATGCCACGAATCTTCTTTCAATTCCATGCACCATCTATTTAATGAAAACAGCCCACCACCAGAAATATCACAAAAAAAAACCCATTTCCCATATTCTTGGGAAAAAAAAACAGTCTTGAAATCTGAAAATGGCTCTCAGTAGGTTGTTAAGAATTTCTAGACCTTTAGGCCTTGGTCTGTCAGATGAAGTTTCATCAAATCTTGCAATTTCATCAATGGTGGCTTCTAGGCCTGGGACACTAATGTGCCTGGCTAAAGCAGGGCTGAGCTCTGAAAATCCGGCCGGTGAGAGGAATCCGGTGGCGGTAAAGGCGGCCGGCTGTAATTCAGCCTGCTTGCTTGTTTCAGAACCGAAGACGGATAAAGGGGTGGATTTAGCTTTGCTGTTAGCAAATGTTGCTGATAAATCACAGTGGAGGAAGTTCATTACAAAAGCAAGGCCATGGAGATTTCATATTCAGATGTCTGTTGAAAAGGTAACTATGGGAATTTCTTGGGATTTTGAGTTTGTTCGGTTGATTTAATTGAAAAGTAAATGAATTTTTTCTCAGCCATTGAATTTTGGGATAATTACAAAACTACCCCCGAGGTTTAGTATAATTACAAAAAACTCGGATTATCTTTCAAAATTACAAATACACCTTAAAGTGCTACAGACACCTCTTTGAGATTTGTATTTGATTAACAAATACCGAACAATTTATATAATAAAAGTAAATGTCAAGAAGGTGTTTGAAATTTTGAAAGATAGTTGAGTTTTTTTTTTTTGTAATTAAGCTAAACCTTAGGGGTAGTTTTTGTAGTTAACCCTTGAATTTTTGAGGTGACAGGGAAATTTAAGGTGCTTTTTGTTCAATTCATGTGATATGTTACTTGAGATAATAGATGAAATGATCATTTTTTTGTAGGCTATAATTGATTGCAGATTCTTTACGTTGCTAGCAACTGCAGGATCTATGCTTGGTTCAGTACTATGCTTTGTTGAGGTAATAAATTAATACCTGTTTCATTGAAAAAAAAAAAGAAAAAAAAATTACTTTCACTTGATTTGATTTTTAATCTAAAAATAACTGTTCATGCAGGGCTGTTTTCTGATAATGGAGTCATATTTCCAATATTTTCATTCACTTTCACAAATGTCAGATCAAGGACATTTGGTGCTCCTATTAGTTCAAGCTATTGGTATGAATATGATCCCTCTTCTTCTCCAAACTTAAGCAATTGAGAGTCATCAAAATTCAAGTCAGCAATATTCAATCAATTTAATTCTTTTTGGCAGATATGTTCCTGGTGGGAATAGCAATGCTTGTTTTTGGAATGGCTTTACATGTGATGTTTGTGGGACAAGAAAATCTCAAAGGCAAAGGATCAACACTGTCCAGGAATTTCAATCTTCAGGTATATATAACCATTCTATATGCAGTCATGCAAAACGAAGTGTAAAAAATAGAAAGAATGATTTTCTTTCTAATTCTTTTATTAGTTGAAAACTATCTGCAACGTTATATTAATTAGTCGACCATCTTGTTTCAGAAACTCCCATCATGGATAGGAATGGGATCTGCTATGCAAGCAAAGTCGAAAATCGGGCATGCTGTTATAATGATTCTTCAAGTACAAGTGATGGAAAAATTCAAGAGCATACCAGTGACTAATGGTGTTGATCTTGCCTGCTTTGCCGGAGCCATATTTCTATCATCTGCTTCCATATTCCTGCTCTCTAGAATCGGTGTTGCTCGTGCTGAGGTCAAGATATAAGCAGGGATGCATCTGAAAATTGTGTTTTCCTGACACATTAGCATAGTTTGAGCTATACAGAAAGCAAAGAAGAAGAGCTCTTGTAAAGTTTGAGCAGTTTTGCAAACAGTAAACAACGAAGACTTTAGATAAGATATAGAAAACCTGTCACCAATTTGGTGAAGGCATTTTTTGTTATTTGATTCATATGATTTGCAGCAATGCTTTGTATGTTGTGCTTAATAGTCCTGTATGAAACTGAAAGTAAAAATATATAGAAAAGTATTTCATTGATTTTAAGAAATGGTTAAATATAAATCTTTATTTGGGCTTAAATGTTGGTGCTGATGATTTGTGATACCTCCACCCATTTGAAGCAATCAGAACTCGAAGAAAAACTTGCAGTAAATACTCATAGCTTATTAATGTAAAATTTAGATTATTTAGTTTGTGAGTTTTGCTGAGTTAGCAAGAAACTGCACTACCTGTGTAGATATTCCAATGCTACAATCCAAACTAAACGAATTTATCGATCACCAACAAACCATCAATCAAAGCATTGTAGTTTACTACAACAGATTGTAAAATTTTCCTTGTGTTACTAGTTATGAAACTAAAAAAGAAAGCTCAATAATGACTACACAGATTATATCTACATATATTATACAACAGGCTCAAGATGTCTTCACTGGACTAAGAGTGGTCTACGAACGAATAAAATCGGAGGACCAACACCCATAACAACAACAACAACGGGAGAAAAAAATAACATAACACAACAGGCAGCTTTACAACGAAAAATCTACTGAACTTTACAAGACTGGCTGCTCCTCTACATAGATGCCAATAGATCTCTCATTTCTGAGACAGCAGGGATTGACTCGTTTGGGTAAATTCTTGCAACAAGTTGAGCAAAGCTGTCATATTTGTCGAGAAACTCCTTCTGCAATTAGTTTTAGATACCGTCAGTGAGATGTTTCAGAAGAATAGCAAAGCATATTCATTGTTCATCAGCTACAAATTAATACTTTGAAATTGTTTTTCTAAAGGAGAACATATGTCATGCAATTATTATAGTCAATGATACATTTGTTTAGTGTTCCATCTGAGGTAGATTTGATAGAAGCATGTGACATGTCGACATGGAATCGTAGAAGGTTGCGAGACAAGACAAGGAATATTGCAACATGTATTTCATCGAAAACATTGAAAACAAAACAGTACTTAATTGTATAGACTTAAACATACAAGGGTCGCAATAAAACTAGGACATATCCGAAAAATTGGACCTGAAATTTAGAGCGGAAATTGAACTGAAAAGATAAATGTGCTTCCAGGCATCATAGTCACTGGATCCAAAATACTCGAGAGTAATAAACAGGTTGTATATAGGTTTCTCACAGTGTAACTTTTATCTATCATGTATTCCGCTTTATCTCCATTTTTAGAAATTTATCTAGTCATAATAAAAAACGTGCACTGGCATGCAACACATTTTGACCATTGTCATTGCAAGATAACTTTTAAATCTTAAATGAGGTGCCAACCCCCCAAACAAAATATTAGATACAAATACCTTGCACTTGTCCCATAATGATGGCAACAGTTCCTCTGAGGTCAAATTCTTCTGCAATCTCTTATACATTGCACTGATAGACTTGTCAACCTACAAAAAAAAAAAAAAAAAAAAAAAGATATTTTTCAGCAAAAATTGTTCAAACCAGATGCCAAAATCTCAAGGTAAGTAAATTATCATACCCCAGATAGACTTGATTTTACAACCTTGCGCAGATCCATTTTTGACAATCCTAGCTGGAATGGGATCTGAAATTTTTGCAAATTTTCTGAGACAACTTCAGTTGAACTCATTAAGGAAAAACTGAACACTTATGTCGACATGGCATGAGTTAGAACTTAAAGCTTCTTGCATTTTAACCAGCTTAGTTGAGTTATAAACACAAAAATGTAATCCATCACTGTGTGCAACTGATTGCAATGGCAACACCAAACATTTGTCTAACTACTGTTTGTGGACTACAGTCCTATCCCAATTTTTTTTCTATTTTATTTTTTTCCCCATAAAAAATCAAATTACATCTTTCCCCGTTGCTGACGAATGAAGTAGCATTGGAGAGTTTTACCCCATCTGGAGAAAATGTCATGAAAATTACACTACTTTATTATCTAGGATAAAAACAAGTAAGGAAGATTCGTAAATTTTAAAAGTTGTTCAATATATAGGGGCATATGTTTCACAGACTAACCTCTTCTGGTGTAATTGTGTACATTAAATCCTCTATTCTGCGAGCAAACTGGAAAAGTCGTTCAAATTGCTGCATTTAAGAAAATAATTTCAATATGCAGATACTATAAAATCAAATTCATAACAAAATTACATGACAATGGCTCAATGCTCATCTCACTCCTATTTAATAGGGCATGAAACAGCAAAGCAGATTCTTGAGATAATTTGGGTTGTATGGAAATGCAAAAGTACTCGACACTCAAGAGCTCAAACAACATGTTGTGGGATTCCTCAGCGTGGAAATGACCTTATCCATATGTCTGAAGCTAGAACATTCGACCTAGCATTCTGCAAGGGAACTAATACTTAATTATTCATTTGTCATCCTGATTTCTTTGTACCATGCTGTCATTGACGTTGAAGCCTCAATATCACCATCAAACTGAAACCCGGTTGTAAACTTGGGGACCAGCTTAATGCCCTCCACTGTATTCCCATTTGAATTTAATAAACAGCCAAGGGTCCTCAACACCCCCTAGGCATAGGCTTTCTTTTTTTCGCTTTTTCCTCTAATAAAAATGAGAGCTTAATGGATAATATGCAAGAGTGCGGGTCCGAGCCATAATTGTCACATATGAAAGAGAACGACTTACATAGTATATGATTGTGCTTATAAAGCGTGTGCAAGCTTGCTCATAAGATTCACTTGCTTGGTGATAAAATTTGGCTAAAGTGGGCACAACATTAGCGAGGTCATACAGACTGCACATTCCAATCAGTTCGTGAATATCATAGCTTGGAAGCAGTAAAAGACACACAAAATAATTTTTAGGTATAAACCAAAATCAATAGATAACATTACATAAATCATACGTGAGGCACTCTGATATCAATACCTGTTTTGAAATGCTGCATAATTTTCTAAAAGCAAAATATCTGCATATCTTGGGTCTGCTTGAGCAATTTTGTCCAATGTCACAAACATTACAGTCACCTGCCAAATTATGTTTTCAAATATCTCAGAAAGATCTGTATCATGCATAAACTAGGGAAGTAGATCTATGATTTGATGAAAATATATTAATTAAACTATTAGATTACATGGCCTAATAGGAGGCTACTAGCATGAAGCTGATCACTTATGCACATGAATAGAAAAATTGAAGACATGATAGTTATACAACCATAATGCTTTCATTCTGCCTCATAGGAAAAATACAACCTTCCACACTAGTTTTGATCAGCAGGTATGGTACTTTAAGTGTTTTTCAAATTCTCCGGGATACAACTGTTGAAAATATCATCCCATGAGTATATCTTGATCTAACGGAGATAGAAGGGACCACAATCATTTCATACCCAATCATGTTTAAACTTATTCTCATTTTGATCTCTTTGACCTAGTCTTTGAAATGGCACAGAAAGGCAAGGTTTTTATTTTTGTTCTTGAATATATTTCTAACAATATTCGCAAAATTCCCTAATAAACTTAAATTATTTCTCTTCACTTACTATATCAGAAAACAAAGCGATACTCGATTCCACATTACACGTCGATACATTATTGTGACTAAGTAGAACTGGTATACCAGGTAAATTTCAAAAGACAGAATAAACGCACAGCTAATCACATTCCAAACAGATCCCTTCTCAAATCAAGGGCAAGTATTCTATAGTACATACTGTTAATATTTCGAATTACATTATATACACTTGCAGGAAAGAAACTGAACATTATAAACCACAAACATATAACATCAAGTCAGATTATACCAATGAAGGGAATACACCGTTTGCTTCAATTGATATGATTGCATATGATAATTAATAGAGTGTTTGCTTGCACGATTTTATGTTTGCACATTTAGTTGAACTTATCCCAGAACATAATATTATTATGAATATGATTTAGGGGAGTACTCACAAACTTTGTGTAAGCCTGATCAACCAAATTCTCGACTGTCCCTGTATGTACTGCTCCATGCGGGTTGCAAGAGTAGCAAATCTAAGCAAAGCAAAACCCAATAAATTCATGTATGGCAGAAAAGAAATGACCCAATGCCAAAGAAAGCTACAAGTACTATACATGCAGTAAAATAATGCAGAAACAAAGAAATTCATTACAGGGACAACTTACAAAAACAAAAATATCATGTTACTAATTTTCCAAACAACACCAATGCAATGTGATAGGCAATTGACACAAAGTACAAGACAGTTTGGTTCTCCACCAGCAAAAAGGTCCATAACTGCAAATCATCCACACGTACACACACCAAAAAGAAAAATACACCAGGAAAGAAAGGGGAAAAAATAATCCGCCAGAAATCCTAATCCATGTGGAGCAGGAAAAACTGGGCACGGAGATGTCAACTAGCTTGCTGAGCACCTAATTTCCTAAATCCACTATAAAAACACAAACTTTCTGCAAGAAATCCAATTTTTTGCACTTGGTTATTTTCATTTGTGATAGATGTACAAAATCCAACTGCCATTTGAATTTTGAAGTAAATAATTTCATCCTGACCACCTTCATTAATTGAGAAGTTTGAAGATAAGAAATACCCCTTATTTATTCATTCCATATCTACAAAATTGCCACCAACTACTATTATACGGAAAACATCTTTGATTTAATTATCCAAGATGTTAGTTGTTCACTTGTTCTTCTATTAACTTTCAGTTTCAGCAACCTAAGCTAGTTCTCAAATGACCTCATGGATCACTTAATGCATTAACACTCCCTTTAATTTACTTTCGTCAAAGCTGACCAGAAGTCACATGTCTAAGACCAAAGAATTGCAGTCAAGAAATAGAATGACGAATTAGGCTGATTTTACCTGGGGATATATGACAAGACTCCCACCTGTCGAACATTGCGCTCATTTCTTTCAATCTGGTGGCAAGCTTCATCCACGAACTGAAATACGAAATATGTATTAGGGGGATGAACATAATCACCCAAAATAGAAAAGTGTTCATATGAACATAAGAGCATAGTTGTTAAGGGCGCAAGGCACACCGAGGCGCAAAGGGCATGGTAGCGCCTCGCAAATATGATGCAAACAAATAAAAAAATAATGAAAATGATAAATTTGATTAAAACACACTACAGGTGATCAAGTTCCAAATTCAAATTAAACACACAAAGTTTATCAAAGCAAGCATATTAGCATAATAAGTCAAACTAATCAATCATCAAGCTCAATATCAATATTATAATCCCCATCATCATCATCAGCAGCGGCCGGAACCCAAAGGGCAAGCCATCTGTGAACTTTGGTTGGAGGATGTTGAGACATGAGAGTAAATGAAGTTTTTGAACTAAGAATTTTTTTTATAAGAAACAAAATATTTTATTACTAGAAAAACAAAGGAACGTACAAAGGGACGAGAAGTCCCAATTAAGACTTAAAACCACAAGACACAACTCCAATCTCTAACAATGCCAGAAACAAAAAAATCCAGCCACCCTGAACTTAACCCTATACCACATCTCCTCTAAAGACTTTTCTATATCTTCAAATGTTATTTTGTTCCTTGCTAACCATAAAGACCAACACATAGCATGAACAATCACACTCCAAAACACGACCCCTGGGTCTAATAATTCCACCAATATCGGCGAGAAACAAATCAGTTGCTACATTTGGTATAGTCCACAACACCCATTTCCCATAATACTTTATACCGTAAATTAATGGGGATTCGGCAGCGGAGGAAAATATGATCCAAATTCTTTTCCCACCAGTTTAGAGAAGCTTTTGTTTCTATTTGACCGTCCCTCGAGAGATAGAAACTAGTAAGCCTAATCCTTGTTTCCTTTCTATTAGGTCACTTTAGTGGCTTCCAGCTCTCTGAAGGAATAACAGAAAGCATTATAGAACCCCTACAAATTTGTTCTGCTGTTCATTTCAAAAAATCGCAGAAAGCATAGAGAAGACAACCTATCCATTTTCTAGTTCAGGAATAAGTTTATGAGTTTATTGAGAGGATATAACTTACACGACTGAACTGCGTAGAAATTCTGTTTTCCAGGTCATCAAGTAAAATACGCACAAATCCTGCTGCATCAGCTTTTGACCAGAAATATAGCGTTCCGTAATTCCATGCATAGATATACAACGCAGAGGATCGATCTTATATGCCCAATCCACCACGGCATAGAAATCTTCCTAAAATGTCAACAGGAATTAAAGGGAAAGAGGACGGAGTTTGTCATCAAAAAGAGGGAATTTTAGCTGTAAATCAAAGAATTAATAGTTGCAGATTACAAATCATCAATACCTGTATTCCATCAAGTAAATCATGAAGTGATTCATTTAATTCCTGCAGATCCGCAGACTTATTACCTACAAAGTTGGGGAGAGGGATGACTATCGTCCAATGGGCTAAAGCAGAAATAGAAAAAACAATGAAGAGTTACCAGCTTTGTCATTGTCATCAATGTCCATGATGCCCAAATCATCATCATCATTGGGTACAGTTTTGTTTCCATTGGCAAGACCTCCAGGCGGAACAAGAGCTGGAACTTCGAAGCACATGAAATGTGCAAAGAAAGAACTCTGAAGTTTATCGGGAATAAAATGTATAAGAAGAAAGCATCTCTTAAGGAAAGAAAAAAACAAAACAGCATGGGATAGAGTTTCAAAGCCTAAAATTTAACCTCATCCACAAGGAGCGGAATAAAAATTGTGAGCATTTTAGCATATGCCTCAGAAACTGTAGAAGTATCAGCACTACTTGCACTCGGATTAGAGCCTGTCGAACCATCAAGCCAAACAGTTGGATTCCTTGACGCTTTTGTACTAGCACGAAGTTCATTTGCAAATTCCCGAGCCTGGCAAGGGAATATTAACATTTCTTTAAGCTTGCAAGTACACATTAAATTTTGCTATGCGAAAGCATATAAACTAAAATACTGACACAAACATCCATGCACAAGACCCAATTACAAAATAAAAAGGTCATATCTCTATCATGTAATCATGTTCCGAAATAATTTTTGCACCAACAGGGTCTCCGCACTATTATTGGTATATAAAAAAACATGTTCAGACAAATTTTTATTTCGGATCAGTAGAGTTGCAATCGAAACAATACCGAGTTAGTTTCCTATAGTTATACTCTCGTGTCCAAAAGATAAGCACCCATTTGACACAGATTGGGATTTTAGGTGTGACTTGAAAAGTGAATTTTGTGCATCTTTACATCTGTGGCCTCAACAAAAGTGGTCCAGAGTGTGTGGTCCTCACATCATTACATTAATGGTGGTTTTGGAGAAACAACTACCATTTTAGTAAATAGAGCGTTATCTTAGGATGTCCTCAAAAGGAAATGGGAACATGAATTTTTCTTTTTTGATAAGAAACAATAATTTTATTGATCAGAATAGAAAATTTACAATTGGTGGATACGGAATCCACACAAGATTTTTCGAGTCCTGAACCGACAAATCATAAGGCTAGCTTCCAGTCTCTAGTTAAATCTGAGACAAAAAAATGATTAAAATCTTTGTGCCCTATAATCCAAAAAGCTACCCTGATCTTAATTCTATCCCAACACTCTAAAACTGACTTTTTAATGTCGTTAAAAATTCTATTGCTTCTTTCCAACCACACAGACCAACATACAATAGGGACAATCGCTATCCATAATGTCTTTCCTTTGCCTCCCAAATACCATCCTAAATCCGTCATAAAGAGATCCCAACCCGACTGAGGAGTCACCCAGATAAGATCAAGCTCAGTTAAAATCTTTGACCATAATTCCCTCACAAACGAACACTACAAAAAGATATGTTCTTGAGTCTCCGACTCTTGCCTGCACAGCACACAACAATTTGGATAAAGAAGAATATGCGGATATCTTTTCTGTACCATGTCACACGTGGGTAACTTACCCAAAATCACCAGCCATGAGAATAGTTGAACCTTTGTAGGTACCAGCCATAATTTAGGAACTGGATTATTCGTCAAAACCTTATTAGGAACTGTTGATTAGATATCATGGAAATCATAGCTAGTCATGCTTTCATTCTCATGATACTCAACTGAACTTTATATCACCATATCCGTCTTCACATTGAAACAACTAAAACAACTTAAAACTTTCTAGACAACATGCAACTCTAGTTGTCCATGAAGTTAACAGAAAGAAGTAATTGCAAGGCCCTTGCTAACACATCATTTGTTTCCTCACCTCCCGACGTAGAAGCAAATTCAGAGAGCTGCAGTAAGCTTTCCTTAATGGGCCCAAGCAATTCTTATCTAGACTCTGCATATACGGGCAAAAAAGGAAGAGAGAAAGTGAGAGAGAGAAGAATCACATGAGGATATAATGAAGCTCATAAGAATAAGTTATGACATTAAACAGCTATTATTGTGGCAAGAATTTTACCGCACCTTCAAGTGTTGCAAAAGACGAGCATATGTCCTGCACTTGTATCGCAAATCAGCATGATCAGGCCTCTTCAACTGTCCACGCTGTTATAGACCAAGTGATCAGCAATAGTTACCCTCAACAAAACCAATATTTGTTACCTACTAAGTACCTTTTCATGGTAATACCTGAGAGAAGTAACTCTTATCACTTATCATGAAATCCACCAAACTAGCAAAATAGTTCCTTAGGAACTCAGATGCTCTTTTAACAAAATTGTTTCTCAACTTGTCAAGTTCTGCCCGCTTCTCTCTAACCTGTGAGTTACCCCACCATTACCAGTGAGAGAAATCATCCCAAAAATTATCAAATACACTTAGGCTTACGAACTGTGAACCTTTTGGTCACTTTACAAGTCTCAAAATCTCATGATTTAACTGAAATAGTCAAATTCTATTTCCAGGCAAGTCACCTTATGGAATAAAAATATTCAAAATAGTAGATCATAAAATTTTGAAAACTAAGGCCAGAAGAACAACCTGGTAAACCAATCCCAGAAACAAGTCAACTCCTTCTGAATCTACTATAAAATTACATACTTTTTTCATAACTATTGTTTGCAATAAATATTGGAAAAAAAAGAATAGTCTACATACAGATCTCATGTTTGCATAGCAACGATCCAACTTGGGAACTTCAAGGCTTCGTAAAGCATTGGCTAGCCACTCACATGCTTCTATATTCTGAATCATGCGAGCCTCATCAAATGACCCCCCTGTAAGACAAGCTGCATACTGCATTTACAAGGGAAAAAAAAACAAATTAAAAACCAAAACTCCTATGTGTAGGGACCTATGCAAGGGGGAAATGTCTACTGTAAAGAGCATGAAATCTAACATTATTATGTGAAATGTCACTCCACAAAAATTAAAAAGCTGCGGAAAGACCTCAGATGGGATACGCTGTCTTTCAAGAAGTTTATCAAGTTCCTCAATTAATGATTTGTTGTTTACCGACTGCATTTCCAGCTTGTTATTTCGGGTTTCTATCTGCACATCAAAGAAACATATTTTAGCAGGTTAGTACACTAGAAGCGAAGTACTTGATTTCAAGTTGAGTCTTCTAATATTTGTTTTAGGGTAAATTTATCAAAATAATCTAAATAAACTAAGGTATTAAACAAATAACAAACACAAGGATTAGACTGGATTTGGCCCTATAGTTTCATGAATCTAATCTTGGCACCAAACATAGACAGAAAATGCAGCAGTGAGAAACATGACATATATTGTCAGCTCGCGCAGAATATAAAACTCTAAATCGTATCACAAAGTGTAGAAATCTATACCGACTCTATGTCCTCTCTCATGTGTCGTAGCTTTACATTGAAAATGCCTAACCATTCATCCATGTCCTCAACACAGTTAGTGGCTGACTCAAGCCCCTGTAATACCTGCAGAACACATAGAAAGTAGATTTGTATAAAATAAATCTACAGAATCTCACAAACTTGCTAAGTTATTACTTTCGGTGATAACAAAGCACAGGTTCATCTAACCAAACCAAATTACAGAAATGTTACAGGAGGGGCACCACTAAGCGTCCTCGCAGCACCTCTTACCAATTAATTTGAAACAGAAAGAGGACAATGGGGGAGAGAGAGAGAGAGAGAGAGAGAGAGAGAGAGAGAGATCTTTCTGGCACACCAATGATAGTAAAAATAAATCATACGAAGTACAAGGAAAAGAAAACGTCCAGGACGGGTTACAACACCAACCACATGGGAGCTCCTAAATTACCTCATTTATTAAAGGCTCATTCTCCAAAATTGCATGCACATTTGCTGCTTCTAATGCTTGAAGCTCTCGCTTCAACCGCTCAGAAAATGCTTCTGCTTCACCAATGCCCATGACATAGCTGCAAGTTAGCAATACCCAAATGCATCAGTTCTGGGTTCAAACAGCGAAAAAAAAAAGTAGCAACAAAGCATAAGAAGATAGCAATCTAGCTCAAAATGCCTTAATCACAAAATGGAAAGCAGATCAGGACAAAGTAGCATGATCTATGGATTTTAGTACGGTTCATGCAGGTAAGTGGACGAATAGTAGGCTTAACCTTCTCTTCACAATAAGAGTGAGAACATTGCACCATGCTGTAGTTCATAACTGACACATATTAGATATATTATTTTGGCTTCATTGACTAACATCTCATATCTATACAAAGCATTTTCTGGAATATCTCACATATGCACCATGTTGTATCTCATAATCGAGTAACAACACATATCAGATACACTATTTTGGCTTCATTGACTAATATCTTATATGTATACAAAGCATTTTCTGGAAAAACTATCATGAACAAGGATTAATTAACATGATGGAACATGAAGGTGAAAACCTAACCACACCGTCTGCCAAACATGAGGAAATAACCATGTCAACAGTGACAAGCAGCTTAATAGTACTAACATACTGTTAAGGTTCCATCTCCTCAAATTTAGAGTACAAGGCAGTATTTCTCTTACAGACAAATTTCCTTTTCCGTTTTTGTATGAGAAGTGAGCCAAGGATAATAGCAAGTAACTTAAGAAACTTACTTAGATGACAATTACATGTGCAATGAAGATAACTGTTAAATGAATGTCTGAGATACTTGAGGTAGGGGGGAAATTAATAAGAGAATTATTTTCCAGAGTGACAAAGTTCTCAATTCAGGCCACATACAACTGCATGAATGCAGATAGATTAGCCTTTAACAACAAGAACTTATGTGTATACAGATTAGCATTTAATGATTAAAATTTATGTCTACAAGCGTGTGCAAGTATAGACAGATATTAGATAGAGAGACAGGCACGACATCAGAAACAGGATAATAATTTCTTCATTTTTCTTCAATTTCAAGAAATGAAGGCAATAATGAAAATTTACACAATATTTAACTCCCAACTGTCATTTAAAAATCTCTGCCAACTCAGATAGGACTCATTTTTTTGGGCCAGAGCGAGGAATTTTGAATTACAACAAATTTCCTGTGGAATCAAGTAGCAGTGAAATTTGTAACATTCCATCCAAGACAGGTCGAATTTCAACTTTCAAGAACTTGTTTGAAGCATCAAGTGACTTTCTTCTTTTCATGATGCAGCCTAATTGAATGGTTAATTCCAAGGACTGACAATATAAAATCTGAAGAATCTTCGTTGACCCTCCCTTAATTTTCCAGACAATTTATATAACTTTTAAATGACGTTATTATTTTGACTTTTTAAAACTGCATTTCAAGTACATTTCATAATCTATTTAACTAGATGCTATGAATTCAGGACACGGGAGTGCGTTTAATTTCAAAGTCAAAGTACATACGTGCCTAGAAGAGCCTCCATGTCCTCTTCCTCTGCTTGAGACACAAGTTCTCGTTCAACTGTCACTTTCTCGTCATCTTCTGCAACTGCAGCCATAACAGGCCCATCATGAAAGATTCCTTGTTGCTTAGTAATTGCTGGTGTATTTTCCTGTAAAAGACATAAAACAAACTTCAAGTTTATAATAAAATTTCGAAAAATGATTAATTGATATCATGAATCCATAAACTCATTTAATTATGCAGATGATATTCATTAAGCATATTACTATTTCAATTTGATGTATATAATCTGGAAACAGATGACATAAAAATTCTTTTTGAACACAAGTTTCTGTTTTATTAAAGCAGAACATCTCTCTAGAGTCTTTGCTTTGAGTATGTTAGTCAATTAATGTGAAAGAATCATTCACCAATACAGAAACTCGGGTAATATTTATGGAGAAACTCAATGATAAAAAAAAAAAAAAAAAAACATAGCAATCTTTTACCCAACGAAAAATCAGAATTCTTGCGGTGAATATGAAAAGGAACAAAAATATCTCTCAATGACTGAAACTAGCAGAAGCACGTGACAGATAACATGTCTTGTTCACTATTGTTAACAAAAGATGCATGAAGCAAGAAGCAAACTGAATCATACACCTTAGCCCAAAGGGCCATCTCCACAACATCTATGCCAACAACTTTAGGAAGGCGACCCAACATATCCTTGCAGATGTTTAAGATGCAAAGCAGAAGACGATTCCTACAACGAGAAAATAAATAACAAATAATAATCATTAAAGAGGAAAAAAATCCCAAGTCATTTTCCAAACAATGGCTGGACTGGCAAAACCAGGATACATAGCATACCTGTCATCAACATTGCGCATTGTCCACTGAGGTGGGGCAACACTCTGACTTCTAAGGTTATCAAAACCCTTGAAAGAAAATATCACCAACAATCACATTCAGAACATGAGTTTAACATGGGACATAATCATGAATTTTTGAATGAAAAAATATAGCGAGGATGTGTATGGATTAATGTGGAATACCAGCATAAAAGTACATCCACTCGGATCATTCGTTACGACTTCCACTTTCGATAGATGCTTCAGCTCGTACAATTTCGCAGGCTATAAGTTGAAGAAATATATTTAAGTAAGCCAATGATACATACTTTGAAAATGTAAAACTTTAAAAAGTGGTGCTCGTTTTAGAAAAGTCAGAAATGTGCTATGTTTTCAACGTCCACCATGGTTGTTCAGTTTACTGGTATTGTTTATTAGTTCTTTCATAATTACCAATATACATAGTTGTTACAATTGTTATTGTAACATCATGTATCCATATATGTACTCGTTCTCCAGTTTGGTATCAAGACGACAAGAACTACCAACCATTTATCTAACATAGATAATTTTCCGTCAAAAGAAAATTTAACATAACCTTTGATACTTACTTCAAGAACACCTCCAGTGGAATATTTTAAGACACGAAGAAAAGCTTTAGTCCGTTGGCCTTTTGTCTTAGCTGCAACCAACCATGTGAGGGATTGGCTTTCATCAATAGATTGAACATGAAGTGATCAATACTACATTCGTTCTAATTGAGACCTCAATTGAAACAGATACAGTTATATCAACATAGTTACTTCTTTTCAACTAAATACAGCACGGTACACAATTAAAACAAAGAAATTAACCCAAATTTTCTGGCATGCTATTCATTAAAACCAAAGGAATATTTTTGATGGTGATTAATCAACATCATGCAAACAATTTTCAACTGCTAACAAATACTCTTTTTGCCACCTTTCAAGCTATTCTTATTGCTTTTAGAGCAGTAATGGGAATAAATTGAGTTTCCTGGCACAATTAGTATAAGTAAGGTTTGCCACTCAAATATTAGTACTAAGAACACTAAAAAGACTAGCAAGAACAGGAGAGGAGCATCAAAGTGTATCTCCACCACCCAGGCCTTTATCTAAACAAATTTCATCAAGCCTGCCCTATGACTGTCAAGCCAACATGAAAGTAGAAAATATTGTGGTATAAATGTGTGTATTAAAACATGGAAAGTGGTGAGATCAACCAGAGATGAAGGGACATAGGGACCAAGGGGGGCATTGGGCCCCCTTGAGATTCTAAAAAAAAAGGTATTTTTTATATTTCACTTTATAACTTTAATAAAAATAAAAAAAGAAAAAGAAAAAAATAGCAATTAACTAGTAAAACCAATTCTTTCGGAGGAGGCCACTTACCCTTCATGGCCTTACTCCATATATTGACACGAAAAAAAAAGCTTTCAATTGAAGAAAATTCCATCCACACAGTGCGTGAGATTGAACAAAGTTAAAGAGGAGTGGTGGATTCAACTCATCTACCACCACCAACATTGTATTAAGGTTAATCCTTTCATCTTATTGTCATGAGATTTAAAATAAATGAGAATGAATAATATTTACGGTTTATGTTATCAAAGTATATATTAATTAATTTTGCAGGGTTTACTGTTTCTTCTCTATTTATTTAATTTCTTTGTTGTATCATTGATTATAAATTTATAATATGAATTATTGGGGCTAATTTTTCTAATTTATCTTGATTTGTAGTTCATTAACTATTGTATGAATTATACTGTGATTGACTTGCAAGCTCGGGAGCTAAATCATCGTTTTGATGAAGTGAACACAAGATTGCTTTTATCCATGGCATGGTTTGATCCAACTGATTCATTTTTTGTATTTGACAAAGATAAGCTACTTCACCTTACAAAATTTTATCCAGCTTGATTTTTTGCAGTTACTCTATATGAATTTGAAAAGTCAACTTGAAAAGTTTATTTTTTATGTTCGTTTAGATGAAAGTTTCTTTAACATAGCAGGCATAGGAAGTCTTGCTTAAAATATGGTTGCTACAAAAAAACATATGGTTTTTCCATTGGTTTATTTGTTGGTTAAATTGTCATTGATCTTACCAGTTACCATTTCCATGGTAGAAAGAGCTTTTTCGGGAATGAATATCATCAAGAGTTCACTACACAACTGAATGGGAGATGGGCTACTGAATGATTGTTTGGTAACATACATTTGAAAGGTTATATTTCAAAATTTTAGCAATTAAGCTATTATGCAACGATTTCAAAATATAAAGAATAGAAGAGAAATGTTATGATATTATATTAACGAAATTCTATTTTGTTATTTACTTTTGAATATTAAGATGTAATTAAATTAATACATTAACTTTATCAAATTTGGTTATTATTTAAAGTGTTATTTTTAAACTAATGTTAGTTCGACCCCCTTATATAGGATTTCTAGCTTCGTCACTAGGATCAACGATGTGTTAAAGTGGTAGAAGTTTGCGCTTTCAGGGCAACTGACTCGGGTTTGATCCTATATGAGTGTGTGTTCCATCGCCCCTATTATACATATATATATATATATATATATATATATATATATATATAGCACTTTGATAAACAGTTTTGATCTTGACCGATTCAATTAAGGTATTAGTGTTTGTTCTATTAGACAACAAAGATCGCATTTTTTTCACTTCGTTCAAATAAGAGTTGTACCCATATTTTAATTCTTACATTTCTCAAAGTATGATCTCTATCATCATCTCTATTCCTTTATCAATTCTCCTATCCTACTAGAGTACATGAATTTCTCTATCAATTCCATTACCTTATCCTTAGCCATGAGGTTCCAACATTTTCTCCAACATTGACCAGGAGTTGTTCCGGGCATTCTAAAAAAAAAGGTTATTATACACCCCAATCCCATCCCTTGGAAAAAAAGGTAGCAGAAGAAAGGAAAGAGCGAGATGGTGGTTTTTGTTGTTCCGCTGAGCGAAGATCATTCGCTTGGCGAATGATGTGGGTCAACCTCTTTTTGGCTTGGCCAAACACTTTTCTCATTTGGTTGAGCTTTCTACAAAAAAAGCGATGCGAGAACGTATTCTCTTATATCTATATATATATATATATATATATATAGGATTTGGTTCAAATGAGACCACCCTCCCTAGGTGAGACAGTGTGGACTCATCTTACCCATTGATCTTGAAAAATTAATAGATGTATTTCAGTTTTTTTTTAATTATTTCCTAATTTTCGCTCATTTTAAGGATAAGGTTGTAATTTTGTAATTCAAATTAGTGGTCCCAGCGGGTTTTATGGGCTTAGATTGAAACTGCCGGATTTTGTGGCGGAATTTAAGGAAGTTGTTTTCTTTCCAAATATTTTTATTTTACAGTATAGTTAGGGTTCTTCTACTGCATAATTAGATATCAAATAATGTATATTTAGTTGTTTTGTTGGCACTGTTTTACGAAAACAAGACATTATTGAATATAACATATTGCATATTTCGTTATTCTACACTGCATAAATAGGTTCAATGTAATGTATATTTAGTTATGAAAATGAGGTGTTGCTTTTGGAAATTATAAAAATGGGATGTTACATAATGTACTGCATATTTAGTTATTCCACACTACATAGATAGTTTCTAGATAATGCATAGTTAGTTGATTTTGTTGCATAGTTTATGACGTCTTGCATAGTTGGGTATACTATACTACATATTAGTTTTTTTACGATGCATAGATAGTTTTCAGATAATGCATATTTAGTTGATTTTTGTTGCATATTTTCAAATATGTAATATCCTACAGATATATGCATCATTTCATAAGTATCTATGCATCATTTCATAAGTATTTATACATCATTTCATAAGTATCTATGCATCGTCTTATTCGTGAAAATTGCAATTTTTTAAGAGTTGATGTTAATGACTTAGTTTCGAGTTCTCCATCGATGTCTACACCATTGATGTTGTTGGGTAGAGTTTTTTCCACGACTGATGATTCATCATGCATCATGATTCGAACATAAGCGCATCTTCTTCACTGTTTTATTTTTTACAGTTCGAGTTCTTCAAATTTGCGTTAATGGTGGAATTGTGAGAGAGAGAGAGAGAGAGACGTGAGACACAGAGAGAGAGAGGCGTGAGAGAGAGGGAGGGAGACAGACACGTGAGATGAGAGATGCATGAGAGAGAAAGAGATTTGATTCCATTTTTGTAACTACTTTATTATGTTATTTTACCATATTACCCTTATGTTGATTAAATTAATGTTTTAATATAATTTTTATCCATTAAATCACACTCATTGATTAAAAGTGAGGGATGATTGAGATTAGTCCATTGTGTCTCACCTAGAGACATGGTCTCACTTGATCCTCCCCCTATATATATATATATATATATATATAGAAGTGGACCTGCATAAGCCCACACCACATCCATGGTGGTTTATTATTCAAAGAAGGAAAAGGAAAATATATGTGGTGTGCTCGACACATACAAAATCTCTTTTCTTACAACAATACTATAAAGTAATATGTCCCTTTTCCAAAACCAAGTTATAACTAATAATCATTCAAGAGTTAAATATTGAATTATCAGATTACCTAGGCTAGTTAAAACCAATATGTGCTAAAATCAATTCCCCAAGCTCTTAACATAAATTTATTTTGTAATCTGACTCCACTGACCACAACTGATTTTAACATGCACCTCTATGAAAACACAAATTACAGGGTGTTAAATATATTAGCCCATTAGTTGGCCCTGTTCGTATTTACAATTGAGCCCACTCAGCAGCCCACAGTGCAATCGCTAGTATCGAGTCAAGCAGTTGGATTGCAGGATCCGAATGTGATTTCCGTGGATCCTTCCCACTTGATCTAGTCCATTCATCCTGATCCTGCAAATGCCCTCATCCCCAACCCTAGCCTCATTCTCAGATCCTCTCTTTTTCTCTCATTTCTCTCGATTTTTCCCTGTGATACTTTCTCTATCTAGAAGTTTCACAGTCTCTGTGGATTTCTTGGTGAAATATTGGGATTTCTCACACTCTAGCCTCCGATTCTTCTTTGTGATACTTTCTATACATTGTCCACCATCTCTGTGTGCATCCTCCTGTTTCTGAGTGATCTAGGGTTTGGGGTGATTTTGTGGAGTTTCTTAGGTTTTGTCCAAGTAAGATCTGGGTTGTTACTTTGGGTTATCGAAGGCCTGAGTTGGCGAGACTTTGTGGGAGCCATCTTAGCTCTCTGGGTTTGATTCGTGGTGACTGTTATTTGGGAAAAAATAGTCTCAATACCGAGCCTTAAGGTTTTTGCTTGTTATATTTCACTTTCTGTAATTTTTCTATTACTTGAGTCTTAGAGTAAACTCTGTATTGATAGGCTTTTATCGAGTATGTGATATTCGTTTGTGTCTCTATCAAGGCGGATACATACCCAACACAGAAACACTGGAAAACTAACAAGATATGATTGTACCGTCTCTAACTAGTTTAAAGCTTAACGACTCTTCAGATAGCAATTACTTCTTGAGAAAAGAACCTGGTCGTGAATTCCACAACCAGTAAAGTGCCAGCTTTGGTTTACCAAAACTTAAGCACGCTGAACAGAGCACTTAATCACATTATCTGAGCCAATAAGTCGATCCAACTTGATGAGCCAATTCTATAACGATTAGCATCCGAAACCCGACAATCAATATCCAGGTCAAATTTCAAAAGTCAATTACGTCTGCGGTAAATTATATTGATAAATTGCAAAGTAGACGATAGGATATCATCACTGCAAATCATCTCCACACACCCAAAAAGCACAGAGAGAGAACTAAGACAAATATCCAAAAGCTAATTGAGTTTCGTACTTGATATGGCGAGAACACGAGGTTTAGCCATGTGACCGCGTCCCAATTTGCCGGATTTTCCCCAGATCCCACGGCTCTTGGCCACCCTGATCGACATTACGATCTCTTGCTTGGTGCCTTCGATCGCCGTCTCGCACGCGCGCCGCAGCTCCACATCGTCGGCGCTCGATTTCGCCATTCTTCTTTGAACTATGGAGAGAAAATGATTTGCTTGGGTTGGGGGTTTTGGGTTTTCTTTTTGAAGTTTTGTAACTTAACGGTAAAAAATGAGACTGTAATAATTTATAACTACAGTTAAGTTGAAATTTAATTTTTGCGCTCCCTTTTTGTCGGTTTTGTGACTTTTGTCTGTCGGTTGAGTTTTCTTCAACCGCCCAAAGATTCACGAAATTATAGAAACGTCCTCAATATTTTTTATTCATGTCAATATCCTCCTACACAAGAAATTAAGGGTAAATTACATAAAATACCTTCTTTTTGGTAACATGTCACAAAATACGCTCATATCACTTTTGTACCTATTTTTTTTTCCTTTTGTACCTATTTTTTTCTTTTTTAACGTTCATGCATATTTTTTGATTATTTTTAATTTTTTTTTTTTTTTTATGTTCCTGTATTGCTTTATATGTTATATATGTTGTTTCGATATTGTTTAAATTTCTTTCTTTGTTGTTTCTATGTTGTTTCTTTATTGTTTCGATGTTTCAAAATAACTTTTACCTATTTTTTATGCTATATATTTTTATTCATATATTATTTTGTACATTTTCTATTGTTTCGGTGTTGTTCTATAATATTTTTAATGTTGTTCTAATAATATTTTTTGTTGTTTCCATGTAGTGTTCAATGTGTAAATACCATTTTTACCTATTTTTTAAGTTTTTTTTATTCATGTGGTATTTTTAATACTTTTTACGTTGTTTTTGGGTTGTTTCCATACCATTTTTAATGTTGTTCCGATGTTTTTTTTCTTGTTTCCATGTAGTTTTCAATGTTTAAATACATTTTTTTACCTATTTTTAACTCTTTTTGCTCATATAATGGTTTCTATATTATTTCTGGTTTGTTTTTATATTGTGTCATGGTTGTTACCATGTTTTTTATGTTTTCATGCATTGGATCAAAAATTGAATTGTGTTTTTTTATTCATGTTGTTTATATAATATTTTTAATTTGTTTGGTTTTAATATGTGTTATTTTAAGTGTATATTTCTTGATTTTTTATAAGACTTCTAGTATAAAATGGATTATTTAACAAGGGTAAAAAAAAAATTCTGAAATTTTATTAAAAGAAACATGTTAGAAACAATCTTGAAATAAAGTGTAAAAAAATCCGGAAATTTTGGCGGAAACGTAAAGTTGTGTAAAAAAAAGGCTGACATTGTCTCAAAACTAGGGTTTCTTTAAGTTTGGCCTAGTCAAAGAGACTTTGTTCAAGAATGGTCTAACTTATTCCAACATATTAAATGTCCAAATTACCTTTTTCTTAACTTTAACATCCCAACAACCCTCTCATTTCAAAAGGTCTAAAATACCCCTTTTTATTTCTTTCAATTTTGTGTATTTCAACGGAATTTTTGGGAGTTTTGTGCTTCAACCAACCAAAAATTGTACATCTCCTCCTTCCTGATCTTCGACATTGCAAGAGGAATCAACATTCAGGTTTGAATTTTATTCTTCGACCTTATGGCATTGTTTTATTCAATTTATCTGTCATTTCGTTCATTTTCTCGAGTAGATGAAGTCGATTAATCGACTGCTGCGAATTTACAGAACTGGGTCATTTAATTGACTCAATAAGTCATCCAATCGACACATTACAGTTGGTCGATTGACCGACTCATTAGAGTCGATTGAACGACCCAGTTCCACAAATTTGTTGCAGTCGATTAATCGACTTATTCAAAATCAAACAGAATTGCACTATAGTTTCTTGTCCTATTATTTGACATTTTTATCTTCAATTTAATTGCAAACAACATGTCTTCACCGTTTTGGATTACCGCGTATTATTTTGGACATTTTGTTAATAACAATGAAAAATGGCAATAGGTATTTAGTGATGGCATGCATGCATCAGGAGTTCCAATAACTACAGAAACTTCATGTGAAGAGTTATATTCTAAGGTACAAAAAATTTGCAAAGTTGATCCCAATTTTCATGATATGGAGATGGGATTTATTTCTCCAGCAAACATACAGTCTTTTCAAATTCCTGTCTGGATTACTTCAGACGAGGAAGTACAATGGTACTTGGCTCTCAATAAACAAGGTTCAGTTATTCACTTATATATAACCCTTGTGATAAAAAATAACTGTGACGTGCCATGAGACGAACATAATGTAGTTGATCGTGACGTGCAACCGGAAGATGGATATCATAATTTTGAGGTGGCAGAAAAAATAAACAGTGACGATGATCGAAATGTGAATGATATTTGGGATGAGTTGGAGATAATTCGAGAATCTCCTTCCAATGATTATAATGGTGATGTGTTTACTATACCGCCGAGACTTGATTTTAATCAAGCCACTGGAGAAGAAAATCAGTTTACAAATGAGCATTTTCTTTCTTCAGTTGGAAGTACATCGAGTTGTACCCGTTGATATTGACTTGAATGTTGACCAAGTATTCGATACCAAGAAAGAGCTTCAAGAAGTTGTGCACATGATCGCATTGAAATACAATTTCCAGTTCAAAACAAAAAAAATGAACAAGAATGTGCACACAATTGTTTGTGTTGATGAAAATTGCAAATGGCGTTTGCGAGCAACAAAGTTCTCACACTGTGATTATTTTCAGATTAGAAAATATACACCAGAACATACTTGCGCTCTAAATTTGTCCACCAATGATCATAGACAAGCAAGATCGTGCATCATTGGAAAATATATCATGTCAAGGTTTGAGGACTGCAACACTACATATAGACATGTTAATGTTGTGAATGAAATTCGCTGAGACTTTGACATTGAAATAAGTTATCAAAAAACGAGGAGGTCTAGAGAAACTACTTTAGCATACATAAGGGGCCTGAGGATAGTTACACTAAGTTGGCCGCATATGCCCATAACTTGAAAGTAGCTAATCCAGGAACTATATACTCTTTAGAGGTTAATAGTGAAAACCGTTTCAAGTATTTTTTTCTTAGCATACGGGCCCTGTATTCGTAGATTTCACTCTTCAATGCGCCCAGTAATTGTTGTGGATGGAACATTTTTAACTGAAAGATATAAGATACGTTGATTATCACTACTTGTCAAGATGCAAATATGCAGATTTATCCTCTTGCTGGGTCGTTGTTGATTCGGAGAATGATGCTTCGTGGCATTGGTTTTTTATGAACTTGAAAGGAATAACATGTGACCAAGAAAACCTTGTTGTGATGTCTAATAAACACATGAGTTTTATCAATGCAGTCCAAACTGTTTTTCAAAATGCACGTCATGCTCATTGTATTTATCATATCAAAGGCAACTTGAGGACTGTAACTCAAAAGACTGATACTATCTACCTTTTTAACAAAGCAGCTGAGGCATATACAATAGAAGAATTTCACAAGTATATGTCCCAAATTCAAGTTACTGACGAGAAAGGTTGGAAGTATCTTAACGAAACAAATTTTGCTGCTTGGGCTAGGTCATATTTTCAGGGAGACTGTTATAATATCATGACGTCAAACAATGCAGAGTCTCTGAACTCAGTGTTTAAAAAATCCCGACAAACTCCTATACTTGCATTGTTTGATAGTATTGGAAAAAAGTTGCAATCTTGGTTCTTTGAGAGACGTGAGGTTGCACGAAGTTGTACAGGCAATTTAACTCCCGCAATGGATGAAAAATTACGCAAGTCTCATGAAAAAGCCAAGAAGTTCGCGGTTGAACCAATTGATCAAACTTTATATATGGTGAGGAGTGGGGCCACAAATTTCACTATTAACTTTGCTCAGAACACTTGCACTTGCAGAAAACTTCAATTGGACCACCTACCTTGTAAGCATGCAATAGCATCGACCAAGAAGAGAGGTTTTTCAATACAACCCATGTGCTCACCATACTATTTTGTTGACTATTGGAGGAAAGCATATGCAGAGACTATCTTCCATGTGCCCAATGAAATGAATGTGAGATTCACAATAACATTAAGGAAATTATTGTCTTGCCACATATTGTCCGATAACGAGGTGGACGTCGTAGAACAACACGGATACCAAGGAGAGTTCTTCTCAAGACAAAAATGCAGTAGGTGCCAACAATCGGGACACAACCGACTGAATTACCGTCATCAAAGACCAATGAGCCATAGACAATCACATATTTAGTGATTGTTGTATTTCATCTCCGATTTAGTAATTGTTGTGTTCATGAATTTGGATAAACCTCTCTATATTGTCAAAAGAACCAAAAACATGTTAAGTAATCATTCTTTGTTGGGTTGCCCGACCCTAAGCGACCATGTGGTCGGTCAGAGTCGGGCATCTCGACTATAACCGACCACGTGGTCGATTAGGGTCGGATTGTACGACTTCAGACCGGCCATGTAGCATCTCGTACTAAATTATATAAGATTTTATAACATATGATACTATGATATAGTGTAACATACATTGTAACATGATTTATAGTCTCGTGATTATTGTAATCCGATCAACACTAAATTATATAATAGATTTTATAACACATGATGATATTATGTAGCATATAGTATGATATATTTTATAATTTACGGCGAAACAAGCAACACATTGATAACATATGATATAGTGTAGCACACAATGTGGCGTGATTTGTAGTCCAGTGATTATTGTAATCCCAATCAACACTAAATCATATAATATATTTTATAACATATAGTATGATATATTTTACAATTTACGGTGAAAAAATCGGCAATACATTGATAACATATGATATAGTGTAACATACAATGCAACATGATTTGTAGTCCCGTGATTATTGTAATCCCAATCAACACTAAATTATATAATATATTTTATAACGTATGATGATACTATGTAGTATATAGTATGATATATTTAACAATTTACGGTGAAACAATCGGCAACACATTTGTAACATATGATATAATGTAACATACAGTGCAACGTGATTTGTAGTCCCGTGATTATTGTAATCCCAATCAACACTAAATTATATAATAGATTTTATAACATATGATGAAAGTATGTAGCATATAGTATGATATATTTTACAATTTACGGGGAAATAATCGGCAACACATTGATAACATATAATATAGTGTAACATACATTGCAACGTGATTTGTAGTTCCGTGATTATTGTAATCCCAATCAACACTAAATTATATAATAGATTTTATAACATATAATGATACTATGTAGCATATAGTATGATATATTTTACAATTTATAGCGAAACAATCGGCAACACATTGATAACATATGATATAGTGTAACATACAATGCAACTTGATTTATAGTCTCGTGATTATTGTAATCCCGATCAACACTAAATCATATAATAGATTTTATAACATATGATGATACAATGTAGCATATAGTATGAGATATTTTACATTTTATGGCGCAACAATCAGCAACACATTGATAACATATGATATAGTGTAACATACAATACAACTTGATTTATAGTCTCATGATTATTGTAATCCCAACTTGTTTTACAAGTAGCATTAACATATTAAAGGTACTGATTAAGTTGCCCCTTAATAGGCAACCCTTGTCGGGATCATAGATATTCAACTCTGATGTTTTAAATACAACTTCGGCCACAATCCAATGTTTATTATAGCAAATCAGAAAGTACAAGTGCTTACACTCAGCCCATTCCATCCCAAACTTACTCCAAGTTCCATTCGTGTAATTAATTAAAGATTGATTGAACTTGTGTTTATTGGGGTTCTCCTTGTAACCCATGTGTTCAAATATCAATGACAAATAGAACCCGCAGTCTAGGAAGGCTCGGGTGTACTTAACGAAGGACATCGGATATGTTTTTGTCTCTCCTGTAACAAGGTCATCGCCAAATCCACGTGCTGAAAAGTGAAAAATTGGTACAAGATTCAAATAATACTAAATTAATCATGCAATAATGTAAACTGGACTTACATCATCTTCAAGCCAAGACCCAGATGTAGTAATCAACATAAACTAGCTTTTAGCTTTTTTAATTTTGGTCCCATGTAGGAACAATTCTTCACTGTTGGAAGCAATATGTAAATTAATTAATTAATGAAATGACGCAAAAATATTAAATAATCACTGGGTCGGTCAATGGTCATTGCAACGACCATTAATCGACTGAACATTCAGTCAATGGTCGCAGTAACCACTAATCGACCAAATGGTCAGCCAAAGGTCGATTCACCAACCACCAATCGACCAAATGGTAGGTCAATGGTCGTTTCATCGACCCACTAATCGACCAAATGGTAGGCCAATGGTTGTTGCATCGACCCACTAGTTGACTCAATGGTCGTTGCATCGACCCACTAATCGACCAAATGGTCGGCCAATGGTCATTGCATCGACCCACTAATCGACTCAATGATCGGTCAATGGTCATTGAAACGACCATTAATCGACACCATGGTCGGTCAATGGTCGATGCAACGGCTACCAATCGACTCTGTGGACGGTCAAAGGTCATTGCATCGACCATTGACCAACCCAAGGTTGATTAATGCTCGTTGCAATGACCATAATTCGACCTATTAGTTGATAGTGTTTGAAGTAACATTTACCTATTAGTTGCCTTTCTGTACCATTATTTGAATTGTTTCAGCTTCAATGGATCCACCGGGAGGAAGAAATCAATTTGCATCTTGTCCACAAAAGTTCTGGAGGTGGTTGTTTGTGGCCTCGATTCAGTTGTGAAGGGAGTTCTTGTATGAATTGAAGGTACTCTCAGTCGCTTCACTCCCGTTTGTAGAATATTTTTATTTTCTACATGTCTTCTCCACAACCTCTTCTTCCTTGCATAGATCACCGTTCCCCGAGCATCCCCTATGTCTGTCTGTTCCGTATCTGCCACCTCAACATCGAAATGATGTTGCATCTCCGTATCCACCACATCATGATCCTTCTCGAGGATATCCCCCTCCTCGCCAGCCTTATCCTTCTCTGTCTCCACCACCGTCCCATAATCGGGAGACTGCCCCATCTCCATGGGATGTCTCTCAGGGGTGAACCACGTATACGACTGACTTCTTACTTCAAGTTTTTGGTCTAATGTAGAAATCTTGCGGTCCAATTCTTCTATCTTTCCGCTCATAAGAGAAAAAACATCTTCGACCTTTTTGTTTAGAAAAGAAAAGGCATCATCTTACTTTTTTGTCAGCAGGCCACGTCATCAAAAACCTGCCTCATACCGATAGAAGGGCCAGTGGAATGTGGGGGTACTCGAGAACTACCTCCGAGCTCCATCTCATGGAGATCCCCTGGTGGCACACTTGTAGACTATGTCTGTCTCTCTCTGCCTGTCTCTACCACCGTCTCCCTGGGGGCTGTCAACTCATCCCGATCTGTGGACACCGTCTACCCATCTAAAGGATAACTGAGATACTCGGCGAACACACCGAAAAACATCACAATGTATTCCTTACCCATTTCTTCTTCTGTCGAGGTCAATGGAAACCAAACTTCATCCTGCCAATTCACAAACAATATCGATTGAAATAATCTCAAAATATCGATTAAAAATTATACTCAATTAAAAATAATCTCAAAATTACCATAGTCTCGTACAAGATGGCAATAATCTCCTCGAAGCCAAAAGTTGATGTGGACCTCCACCCACACATCCTAGGAAGTCTTTGTTCGGTCCTTTCCATTTTAAAAAGTCGGCATACGACATGAAATGTCTCAAATGCCCATACCTAACAAACAATCCAATGTTATAAATATTTCTCGAAATTGAAAATATATATTATAATCTAATGAAAATGAGTTTGATAAAACTTATACCGCGTGTGTAAAGCCCCAAAAGGTGTGATGGCAAATTGGACCAATAAATTTTTTCGTCAAACCGTGTAGAAGAGTGTCATAGGCAGTTCTTCCCCACGGGTGTTTATTGAAAAGCTCCAAATTATCAACAATTTGCAGAACCTTCATCTCAATCGAAGTGGCAGGCTCTCTACACCGCAAAACATACTCATGTATGAGGGCCAATCCCAATTTGTATCGGTCGTCCTCATTATTTGCATGGTGCTCAAAAGCCTCCTTCAAAGCTTTAGGCTTCACAACCTTTTTTCTCCCTCAAAATATTTTGTCGCTAACCATCTATCCGATGGGATGTCCTTAATGTAATTATTCTCCATTCTGGGGTTCAATCCAGTGATGAGAGTGAAGTGTGAGCACGCGAATGTGACATTTGCACTCCCAACACGGAACCATACCTCCTCATCAGCTGGTGATTTAATCCTCATAAATAATAGAGCATGAAGAATTTTACAAGATATCTGACTATGATCCCGCATCTTGTATAAATCTCCAAAAGCCGAGTTCATCAACAACTCTTTGTGTTCGACGTCTAACTTACTATATATTTTATTTAGAATATTTAAGTTACATCGGGATGTAACTCTTGAATCAAACCTATCTTCAACGGGGGTGAGGTATGCCATGTTTTCTGTATAATTGAAACATAAAAGATAAATTTTGGAGGGTTAAATAGTAGCTATCTTGCAATAAAGCAGTTATTTGATTGAGAAGCAGTCAAACACTAAAAAGTACTTTTTTAAGCCAAATAATGAGAAACACTTCTTTTAGTTATTGAAACCCTCCAAAAGAAAGACAATAATCACTTTTTTGCAAAACAATATAAGTATTTTGATTGAATTCAAGCCTAACTGGTCACAATTTGATTCCTCCCAGTTATTTGCAAACACTCCCAATAAACTTTTGCAATGAAAAACACAACACTCTCAATATGTATAGTCTAACATTCCAAATAATATTAACATTCAATTCAAACAAATGCAATACCCATTCAATATATATCATTCATTCAATTCAAAACCTTAAACCCTATAACATATTTTACAATGTAATTAAAATAACTAATTCAAAAAACAAAAATAAAACTCTTACTTTATAGACAGAAGTCGCAAGCAAATATTCTCCCAGCGATGGCGGCAATCAACGGTGGCAATCAATGGCGGTCGCTTTGACAGTGGTGAGGATTTGAACGCTTGTCGTTTAGAGTCGATTGAGGGCTTATAAACCCTACAGAGGGCTTTTCAAATTCTAATCGACCCACGTTGGTCGTTTAACCGACCATAAAGACTTTTCAAATTCTAATCGACCCTTGGTCGTTTAACCGACCATAGAGGCTTTTCAAATTCTAATCGACCAACTTTGGTCGTTTAATTGACCGTTGATTGAGTTGGTTAATGGTCGGTTAAATGACCGTTGATCGCGTTAATAAAATTGAGTTGTGTATCAGTCGATTAACTGATCCTGCGTCTTTTATGATGGGCATTTCGGGAAGTGTATAATTTCTACCTTTTTCTATTTTTTTAGCAATAAATATTGGTCAAAGGTCATTTTTGATAAATTGATGGGTCAAAAGACCATATTTGATATATAGGACCCATAAAATAGGAAATTTATGTCAATTGCCCAGGAATTAATGTAAAAGAAGTGTTAATGAACTAAAGAACTAGGAGGTAGATATTCAACTATTCATTGAGCTCAATTTATGTGATTTCTTAATTTTTAAAGGAGGTCGTAAGTTTAAATTCGCTTGTTTTATTGATTTACTGTTATTTCAATTGTTGACACGAACATCCATTAGATTTCTTCTGAGTTCTGATATGTTCAAATTTAGTTAGATGAATCTACGTAGTATTATAGTAAATCTCGCAAGCAAAACTATATGTTATCTAGTATCAATTCATTTCCTTCATCATTCTCATTTCTAATTCATGCACATCATGACATCAACATAAAAAAGGGATAATTCCATCAAAAGAAAAAAAAAAAAAAAACTTTGAGGTTGAAGCTAGTTACAAAAAATTAAGAGATTTTTAAAAATTGCCAAAAAAAAAAAAACTCTTTGAGGTTTGATTCCGTCTTTATATTTTTCCCATTCATGAGAAAAAATATTCCAAAATCCCATAATATTTATAAAAATATTATAATTACCCCTTAAATTTAATACATAATCAAACCTGGTGGGCTTTTGTAATTAGCTCAAGCCTCAGGGTTTTTTTTTCCCTGTAATTATCCCTAAAAAAATTATAAAGAAAAACTACCATTTGCCTTGGAATTGTTATTTAAATTTTATGAATCACAAGTCATGAGATTGTTCTCTACTGAGATTGTTACATATATTAAAAGTAGATCAAGAAAAAATGATCTAAAAAATTATCAAAAAAGAAGAAATCCTTGATAACTTTCACCTCATCCAGGAATTGTTTGGGATCTATTAGGAAACTCCAAGTGCAACTTTATATGATAAATTGCATCCAAATTAGACATTTCTCTATCTATTTGTGCAAAAACAGCAAGCCCACGAGCAAAAGCAAAAGACCCTGTGCCACCCACCACAGTAAGTTCTTCTTTTTCCTTGTGTGCTATATTCTTGGCCTGGACACTAATGCTGCCTGAATACTCATGTGTATGAAATGTAAGGTAAATAATATTAAAAGCCGAATGTGCGAAACTTTCGACCGGGATTATGAAACCCTGTGCTTTTCCGACTATTCGGGACGTGTTTGTGGGTCCCTCGGTCAGCGTCCGGTGGAAGATCAACGCCCCGGCATCTGGTGGTGCCGCCGGGTGCGTGGCGGAGCCGCCCACCTGAGGTTGTTGAATGTAGAAGGACAAGGCCAGCCGAGGGGTTGTGTGGTTTTTTCTGTGGGGTAATGGGGAGAATAAAGCTAGGAGTATAACTGCAGCTGTGGCTAAAACAACTGCAGTGGAGTATATAATCTTGGACAGCATTATTATTATTGTAGGAGGGGGCTGTTTGTAAGAGATTATGTGATTGGATTGTGTGTTTTGAAGGGTTGCTTTAATACAATATGTTTTGAGTGTGTTTGGTTGTATCTGGAAGTTCTGGCAACCTAATCCACCTTTTTTTTAGTTCTTCACCTAATCCTCTTTAAGACATGTTTTCTCCTGATGTAAGCTGATGATAATGAGGAAAGCAGAAGAAATGGCTGATTATAAATATGATCTGTAGTGTTCTAGATTTCACAAATTTTTCCCTGGATCACCAGGGCCTTGAAAAAATAACAGGGATGATTATAAAAACTACTTTAGAGGTTTGGTCTAATTGCAAAAATAACCAATTATGTTTCAAAATTACAAATATCCCTAAAGGTATTACAAATGCCCCCTTCAGGTTTGTATTTTCTAACAAATATCCACCTATTGATGATATAATTTGTAAAATAGGAACAAGTATCAAGAGCATTTGTAATGTTAAAAGATACCTACTAGACATTGAGGTGTTTTTTGTAATAAACCTTAAATAATATAATAACTGCTAAACTTTTCATCACAAAATTTATAATTTGCCATATGGTGAACCATCTCAGGTACTTACATTCATGAACAAAACAATATGCAAAATGTAAGGGAAAAAATACTCCAAAAGAATCAAAATAGTAAATATAACCTTTCAAAATGCACCAAAGTTTTTCTGCCAGAATGAATAATGCAGAAACAATTTACAAAAATTACACCTCCAATGGCAGCCTCAGACCCCATATCCAAATAAAGAGAAGGATATGAGGTAGAGAGGAACATATAGGGGGAAAATGAAAAAGAAAAAAAAAAAAAAAGATGCCTGCATAACCTCTTCATGATAATGCTCATAAATCTAACAAACGATGAATATTGTACTTACAAAATCAGTAATAAATTTACCAAAACGGGAAGTCCAATCTGTTAATCAATCATGATCTTGAGCTGGCTGGCCTCTGCAGAACCTCAAATCATGAACACAAATGAAAGCCAAATTAGGCTGCCTAACAAAAACCAGAGAAATCAATTTGTTAGAGGCTTTGCCTTGCGTATATGACCCATACTATTCACAAGATCCTTTCTAGTGCAGACGGGGAACATATTGATGCGCATTAACCCTTTAAGCCGCCACAGAACATACGGAAAACTTAGTTGATCACGCGAAGTGAAGCGAACCACCTCATTAAACCAAAGACACATGAACAAATTCGTCATTGGAGTGTGCTTCCTCACGATTATAGAAGCCTCGGCTAGAGCTGCAAGGGCATTATCAAAAACTTATTCTTTTTGCACTGCATGTGAATGTTGAGGAAGGATCTTTATCGAAAATTTTAAAATACGGAAGCAGAAATGATAAAAGAAATACAAAGAGTACAACCACAAGACTACAAACATGTTTTTGACACAAAAATAAGTGTTGCCTTTTACCCACACAAATTTTAACTCTTTAAGTAAATTCATTACCGAGAGTTTTAGTTTTGAATTAGGGATAATTACAAAAAAAACCTGAGGTTCGGGCTACTTACGAAAAAACCCAGTCGGGTTCATGTCGAATTATCGTGTCATATTGCAAAAAAAAAAAAAAAAAAAAACCTTGAGGTGGATTCTGTCTTACATTTTCTCCTTCATAAGCCAAAAATATTCCAAAAACCCGCTTGACATTTATAAAAATATTACAGTTACCCCTTAAATTCAAGACATAATCAAACCTGAGTTTTTTTTTTTTTTTTTTGTAATTTTGAAACATCTCTGGGTTTTTTTGTAATTAGCCCAAACCTCAGGGATGTTTTTGCAATTATCCCTTTGAATTATTGTATTTCTGGTATTCTTAAAATCATCAGCGTGGTTTATAGTATGGTTTCAAAACATAAGACACCAGGAAACACAATCGTACCTTTCTTTCCGTTAAACCTCTTATCCTCTGGAAGGCCATCCTGGCGATACTGTGTCAACTGAACCTCGACTTCCTCTGGAGTGGCCTTATTTTTCTTTACAACAGCCTTTGCCTCATCATACACACTACTGCGGGCCCCATGTTCTGAAATTCCAAGTTCATAATTTGAACGCCAAAGTAAGGCATCCAACACACCCAGAGGGTCCCTCCTAAATTGAGACTTTGAGTCTACCCAAATGGAATATCTAGCATTCGGAAAAAGACGATGGGGAAGCATCTGAAATAAACACATTATAATTCTCAAAAAATGCAGACGTACAAAATCTCACCAATTTAAAATGCTATGCGAGCACATAAGTCATAACAATTATAATGCTCATGCAAAAGTTTATTGAAATTCGAGGACACCAATCACTCAACTGGTAGGTTACTAAAGTGCAATCCACATATAGAAAGCCAAAGGACACATTTACATGTTTATCCTAAATTCATGAGAGGGTTTAGGCAGGAAAGTAAATTTAGATTAATTCAAAGCCTTATGACTTAAAACAAAGTGCACTAGAACTTAGCCTTAAACAAGTCAAAAAAGCATAAGGACTTTCAAAAGGCAAAGATTTCAGAAAGCACCTACGATGATACAGGACTTCTTAATTTGCACAAAATATTTCTTACAAGACAAACTGATCCCCCAATTCACAACTTTGCATCATAAAAACATGATACTTATGCCATGTGAAAAATTTTGAAATATAGAAACGCAATTTCTATGCAAATAGCATAATTAACAAAGACAAACACTCAAATGCTGCTTTTTCTATGCACTAGCTGTTATGAGCTGTTAGTGTTCAAGCATATTATAATAATGACATGCATAACCATAAACGAGAGGAACCTAAGAGTTACATACCTTTGGTATTTTACCGTTCAATCTTTGATCTCTGAAGGGTAAATCCCTGACTATTATAATACGCCATTTCCCAATAAAATGGCTATCATCAACTTTATTCCCTGGGCTTCCTGTGTTGAAAGAGTAATATCATCCCAGAATGCCACATAGCAAACCTACACCGATTATGACCAAAAACTTAGTTATGTGTTACATACATAAGTGAAATATTATAGTCCCTTACAAGCTTTCTGAATAAAGGATGCCGACCTTCTGGATTGATGTCTCCGACATTCCTATAGGTTGATAAAGATCATCTCCACCACCAAATGCACAGGTCGAGACCACAACTTTGCAAGTTTCCATGTAACTTCTGTCTTCATCAGAAATCCTAAAGCCTCCCCTTTCACAGTAGAAGCCACAGTGGACCTCAGCTCTTTCAGTCACCTATCACATCATAAGATTTGCGCTGTATTATTTCGAAGTAAAGTGAGGTCTAGGTAATAAGTAACATATGTGCCATAAAAGTTAGGAACTTGAGCATCATCTGAATATCTCACGAACTGAAGGTACAGATTAATCCTCTTTTGGAGCCGATAAATGATGCTACAGGTTGAGCTTTAAATGTCCAAAAAAATAAAACACACACACACACACAGAGTACGGAGAAAAATATACAACTCATTACCTTAAAACTTTGCTCTCTGTGCTCAAGAGTTTGGTTTCCTGTGAATAAATTAAATCTTGCACCTTCCAAATATACCATGGACAAGTTAAACTTCCCTTCTTTACTGGCTCTATCAGTCTCTGTGGCGTACACCAACTCTTTTATTGGGCTTCTAGAGTCCTTATCATTGGGGATTTCCAGAACCTCAAGTTCTTCAGGAGTTGGGAGCTTCAAACACCCTAAATAATTCAGCCGAGAGTCATAAACTAACAAGTCATCCTTATAATAATAAGCAACAGACAATCAGAAGCGGAAGAGCTAGTTGAAACCAATTAACAATAATGCCGAAACCATACACTGGCTAATAACTACTTGCATTTTCTAATTTGAAATCCATGAGTTTCACAAATATTGTATCATCAACTGGCTGTGTAATAAATGTTAGGGAAAAAGAAATGAAGAAATTCCCTCAGTTCTTCATAGTGTTAAAATCCCAATCCAGACTATACATATCAGAATTCTATAAACAGTAAACTAATACTCATCCTCTCCTGATACAAAATCCAGCCCAGATGTAGCTTTCAAGATGCAAAATCAATGCCAAATTCAATTGTACTAGAAGAAGTTCCATAATTTCAATTATATGACAAGAGCTTACATTTTACAGGTGGATATATGACGATACGTACAAGCCTCAAAATTCTCTAAACTATCTTAAGTAGATATTCATTGTCAATAACCTTAGTTCTTGGTAATAATAATCTTAGTTCTTGGTAATAATAAATTACTTCATAGAGAAAACAGACGGTTAAGAACCCTAACAAATGGCAATCTCATCAAAATCTGTGAACACTAATAATCAGAAGAAAGTCCATAAGCATAACAATTGGACCTATTGAAATATTCTAACTTTATTAGTTTATTGTGGGCAAGCTGCTAATGAAGATCACCAACACAATACCAATAACATAAAAGCATGGGACATATTCTGCAATAATATTTTTCCCAAAAAGCAGACAACTCAGTAATCAACATCTAGTTTAAAGCTATTGCTTGCGCATCCATAGGTGTCTGAGTGTGTATCCACATATAATTGAAAAGATTAAAGCAGAAAAGAAGAAGTATAACCCACGTTCTCTAACGCCCGCAACAACCCGAGTAGTGGGATCAAGCCTGTTCAAGTTCCCCGGCGGCTTAATATCACTACTCCGAGTAGCTACGTTTTCCGAGTTCTTGACTCGCGGCGGACGCCGGCTCTCGCCGCCACCGATCTTGAAAGCCTCGTAAACTAGGAGTGCGGCGGCGAGGAGTAGGAGCAGGGCGGGCCACCACTTGAGGAGTTTAGAGAGGATTTTTCGGGTGAAGTCGGGCCTTCCCCTCACACCGTGTTTCTTGCGCTTACGGCGAACCCGAAACCGGGTACGGTCTTCGGATTCGTCGTCGGAGACGGCGATTGAGATGCTGTTGTTCGACATTGACGACGCCACTGATTGCTCAGTTGCTGATCGTCGGATGGAAGTGGAGAGGTAAGAGAGTAATTTCAGGTATCTTACGACGTCGTTTTATTTCCAAATTTCCGATTGTTCTGTTGAAAACTATAGATAGAAAAGTAGAATGACAAAGTTACCTTCTTTTGGATCTATAGATCACTGAAACAGTTTATTTGGCAATAGAAGAATGACAGTTTTGGGTTAATTTCGACGATTGCGTTAAGTACGGCGGGGCAGAGCTCAAAAATTGATGCATCCATATCTGAAATTGGTTGGTTTATCGGTGCAATGGGACGAAATTGGGAGGTAGAGTTTTTAGTTCAAATTAGTGATCTAAAATTGGGAAACCAGAAGAAACAATAACGAGAAAAAATTGAGGCGGCGCTGTGGACGTGTGGCGGCGCCGGAGGTGGAGGGACTATTAGCAGCAATTTCACGGCGGAGCAGACAAAGCTAACGGTGAGACGCCGACGGGCTTCTTTTCTTCCTATTACTAATGAAACTAGTTTTTGACACTATTTGTGTTTTGTCGTTAAAAATTGGTTTCTCATAAAGTTGCTGCTTAGTTTCACATTTGGCCTATTGTATATTCATCATGTTCAAGTCTTTGATTAGCATCAATATGAAGCCAACCTTTTATTTTTTTTTTTGAATTTGAAAGCTAATTGCTCATGAAATGATTTATGATATAAAACTAAGGGAAAAGGACATAAATACCCAATTTTCCATACATACTTAATTCCCATGACAATGTCCATTTTCTCACGATTTTGGACAAAAATACCATTTTCCACTTAATTTGAACAAAAATACCCATTTTCCGCCGATTTTTGACAAAAATACCCATTATCCCGATTTTTTTGTCTTTGGTTTCTTTTTTTTTTCTTTTTGTTGTTTCAAACATGTTTGTTGTTTTATACATGTTTCATTTATGTTTCTTATATGTTTCACTTAACCAACTTTTCATCAATTCCACAGATTGCATGGAGAAAATCTTTTGTGGTATGCCACAATGGGAAGAAAATAGAGAATATACCAACTTTGAGATAACAAGAATATCGATTCCAATGGATCGCACATTCAAAGACCCTAAAAGAAATATTGGAACAACAAATTCAATTCGTAAAATTTGAGCTTACTTGTCCATCATCGGCTACGAGAAATGGGCACGACTCCACTGTCAGACCAAAAAATACTTTGTATTGACTTCCAACATCGTAGAATTATTGAATGCGTCAATTGTAGCGGGAAAGATCTACTAGTAATAACTTTGCTAGAGTACATGAGATCTTTAGTTCAAGATTAGACATGCAAACATCGAAATGAAAAAAGATCAAACATTTACAAGGATGACAAAAAAAAAAAGCTGAAGAGTATATGGGGAAAAACTACACTATTTCTCTAAATTCAAAAGTAATTTACTACAAACTTTTATCACATGATCCCCTGTTTCACAATTATTTTTTACATGTTTCATTTATGTTTCTTACATGTTTCAACTGATTACACAATCATTAAGATTTACATAACAACAATTCTCTAAAATCGTTTAGGAAGTGGAGGTAGAAACTCAATGTCGTTGTCATCGTCATCACCATTTTGCAGCTTCAACTTAGCATGATTGTGAAGCGGATGGATGATCGAGCCTCGCTTGTTCATTCTCTATCTCAAACGCTTCGACGTCCATAGTCTTCCCACCAATAAAGTGCTCGACATAACAAGCAACAAAAAATCCCACATTCACTACAAAAGAAAATAAAAAAAGATACACAGTCAGATAAATAACACAACAAATCAAAAACAATAAAAAAGAACAAAATAAATGGGAAATACATAAAAAAACAAAAGAAACATAAAAGAAACAACTTCGAAACAAACGGACATTAACAACAATTCTAAAGATGCCACTATCATTTAGCTATTTGCGTCTTTTTTCATTTCACCAAAATTAGAAAATCAGTAAAATCATTAGGATGTGATACTGACAAGAAACTTCACTAAGTATGACATTTGATAACAGCAGAGGGAACACTAGTAACATATTGAACAAAAATCTTAGCCTATTAGCACAAGAAAGCAGCCAAATCAGACATTAACAACAATTCTAAAGATGCCACTATCATAAACCCATTTCACACATACAAATAACCAAACAAATGATAAACTTCAATAAACTTTTTTTTAATAATAAAAACGAAACCTATTCGTCATAGTTATCTTCAGTTCCAAGAAACTAAAAATGCAAAAAAAAAAGAGTCTGAGAACAGGATTATGCATATATCAAGAAGAACCAGTCATCATCTTCTTAAACTCCTCGTAGTTAATACATCCATCGTCGTCGATGTCGAAAGAGCCGATCATCCTCCCACAGTCCTTAATCGAGCAATCCTCCCCCAAGCTCCGGAGCACCGCGTGCAGCTCAGTCGCGGAGATCTTCCTGTTCTTATCCTTGTCGTACAAATCGAACGCCTCCTTCAACTCCTTCTTCTCCTTGTTTCTCGCGCCGCCGCCATAGTGGAACGACTTGAAATCCGTCAGATCGACGTAGCCGTCTCCGTCGCGATCCAGCTTCGACATCATACGCGCCACCTCCTCGGCGGAGGTTTCCGAGCCGAGGCCGTTGAACATGGCGCCGAGCTCGGCCGACGAGATCTTGCTGTCGCCGTTGGTGTCGAACTTGCTGAACACTTTCTCGACTTCTTCTTCTTTGGTTAACGGAGTTTCTGCAGATGGATTTGGATTTTTCTGATTCTCCATTGTTAACAGATTTTGGTTTTTTTTCCATAAACTTCAATAAACTTAAAAACCAAATCATTATTTTTATAAACCTGGTGGCCAAAAAGAAACCAAAGGTAGGGTATTTTTGTCATGGGATGGAGAGGGTGGGGTATTTTTGTGATAGGTGGGTATTTTTGTCCTTTTTCTAAAAATCAGGGTATTTTGTGTAATTTCTTCAAACTAAATTGTGTAAAACTGAATATGAACAATGTTAGCACATATATATAGCACAACCATAAGGAGTATTTACAGAAATAATTTTATAGACCAATGGAATGTTTATAATTTATGTTATTTCGTTTGATATATATCTATATTTGAATAATAGTGTTTTTATCACTATATCAATTCTAGTTTAACTACGGTTTTGAAGATTGTGTATTTTAATTTCTAGATTTTTTCTATTTAACCGTGCTTGTTATTGTATTAATTTTTATATTAATTAATCATTATTCAATATTATATTATATTAACAAAAAAATCTACAATATTTATTCAGTATTTTTTTAAGAACCTTTTGATATTACAACACAAACTAAATACGTCCATGCATTTTTTGATACATTCCGACATTAGAACGACGATCTTGGTGGAGGAATATTTAGATTATGCAATCATTATCTATATAATTCTCTAAAAATCTATTTTTTTGTCAAGTAGTAATTAATGTAATTTCCTATAAATTAATAATAGATATTTTAAATTAAAAAAGTGTTTCAATATTAGAATTATTGTATTTTTAATATTGTATCAGTTTTAATTTTTTAATTAATTTAAACATAATTTTGAAAACTATTTGTGAATTTTAATATCCATGTTTCTGTATTTAACCACGAATATTGTGGTATCAGCTAATTGATATGTCAATACTATATTATTTAAAATGCAAGTATGTAATCATATAATACAAATTATAACGCAAAAGGTATTTAACAGTCTGACATTAGAACGAAAATCGTGTTTTATGGATATATAGATATTCCGTTATCATAATTCATAGGTATGATTCATTGACAATATAAAAAAAAAATGGCAAGTGATAATTATTTTAATTTCCTAAAAATCAGCAATATATAATTTAAATTAAAAATTATGAAAAACACATAAAATCAAAATTGTATAAATTAAAGCAATTATGGGCCTTTAATGATTATTAAAATAGACCATTTTAAAAGCGATCAGTACTTATTTGTTGTACAGATGTGAAAAGCACATAAAATCAAAATTATAGAAATTAAAGAGTGATTGTGGGGCAATATTGACTATTAATACTTGCCTTTGTAAAACCGATCAATATTTATTTATTTTACAAAAATAATTACTCTTTATAGTAACTGGAAATGGATAGAAAAATCTTAAGCTACTATTTTGAAAGACTTCTCTTTCTTGCTCTTTTTCAATATATATATATATATATATATATATCCAAACTAAATTATATATAATGGTAATATGATTGTAATTTAGTTTGTTATTAACTATTTTCTAAAATATTAAAACAACATTAATCTGAATTATAGAAAAAAAGTTCACAATTTAATAACAAAATTTATCTTTTGAATTATTAAAATCACTAAATTATAAAAATCTGGCCAAATTTTTATAAATTTGATTGTATGGATTGAAAAGAAGAAAAATTTTGTTTTGTTATTAATTTCCTAAAATCCAAAAATAATATTTATGGTAGAAAAAAATTGTTAGAATTATATATAATCTACAAATTTAAAGACTCAACATTATATATTAATTTTGTACACCAACGTTAACGAAATTTGAATAATTAATATAGATCAAAATTATGATATAAGTCTTAAATAGATTTTACTATTTTTATCAAAATATTTTAGGCGAGAAAATATTTTTAAAAATAGGTTTGTTATTATATATATATATATATAAATATTAATATAATTGAGAAAATTGCATCGTTAGTCCCACAGGAATTGGTTTGTTGCACCCGTAGTCTCATACTTTGCATTCTTAGTCCCATAGTTTATTTTGTTAGCATTCAAAGTCCCACAAGAGTCAAAAGTTGCAAATGTAGTCCCTTGACCGTCAAAAAACTAACGGAGTATTACACGTGCATCTCACGTGCCCGTTAGTCGTTAATCAAACCATGTGTTTGATTTTGAGAAAATTGCATCGTTGGTCCTACAGGAGTTGGCATGTTGCACCGTAGTCCCATACTTTGCATTCTTAGTCTCATAGTTTATTTTGTTAGCATTCAAAGTCCCACAAGAGTTGAAATTTGAGGAAATTACCGCAATGGCAAAGAACAGTTGGGTGAATTGCTTTATATGGTAAAAATAATTTTTTATGTGCTTAAAAACGTCTAAAAAATATTTTACAAATACATAAATTAACAATTAAAATCAAAATAATTGAAATTTTATTTTGATAATTATTTCAAGAATTAAGAAATTAACAAAATAAATTTAAATATACAAAAATAAGTCTGAGAATTAAAATATGAAATTGCAAAGTTTATTTAATAAATCTAAAAATAACTAATTAAATTATCGAATAGATTCTAAAAATCATTTGAGTAAATCCAAATATTACCAAAATAATATCTAAACCTTATTTAGTAATCTAAAATTTATTTTGAAAATTTTAAATTTTATTAAAATGATTTAAGTTTACAAACAAAAATTTGAAAAATAGTTAAATAAATTGAAAATTTATATATAACTAAATTTGAAAATTTATTTTAATTACATTATTAAAATATTTTTATTTTTCAATTATTTTTCAAATTTTAATTTTTAATTCAAAATTACTTCAAATAATATTTAATTTTTAATAAATGTTAGACTGGCCAAATAATGGTTAGATTTTGTTTTGATAGTTCTTGGATTTATTCAAATAGTCCTCAAAATTTATTCAATAATATTTAGATATATGAAATAATCTTTTAAATATTATTTCAAAATTTTAAAATTAATTCAGTATTTTTTTAAATTTATTCAATAACATTTGCAATTTATGTTTTCATTTTATAGATTTATTTTCGTATACTTATATTTTAATTGTTGATTTTTAAATTCTTAAAATATTTTTCAGATTTATGTCCATGTATCCAGATATTAATTTCTAATCTATAAATTTATAAAATAATTTTTAGACTTATTTTTGACTCATAGATAATTAGAGGAGGAAGAACTCATTTTTATTCTCAATATTTTAGAGCAAAAATGAGTGAAATTTGAGCTTACACCTATTTTTTCCCAGCAAAAATGAGGAAAAATTGCTACTGCACTTTATTTGCCTCAAAAAAGAAGGTTGACGTAATGTTTCCCTCCAAATTGACCATTTAACGGATATAGCAATCCATGGTGTTAAAAAACTAATGGTGGGACTATATATGCAATATTTTGCTTCGTATGGGACCATTAAGCAGACATGGGACTACGGGTGCAACACGTCAATTCCTGTGAGACTAAAGATGCAATTTTCTCTAATATAATTATTATTCTAAATATGAATGGGTAGACTGAGAATTACGAAAGAACAACTTATAAAATTATATCAAGGAATTCTAATTTTACTCATAGATTTTGATTTTGTAATTTAAGACACAATTATACAACGCGAGTCTGCGATGGTGGCTTATGTTTATTAATATAAGTTAAAGAATTATTCATAAGAAACACTCTATACTCTATATTGTAATAAATAAGATTATTTACTTAAAAAAAGTATTTCGTGTTCTGGTCTACTACCAAATCAAAATTTTATTTGATGCAACTAAATATTGAATATCAAAAATGAGGTTGCACGAATCCAATATGGATATAATATTTTATTAATAATTTAAAAATAATAGTGACTATTAATAATTTAAAAATAATATGAACTAAAGACGTTAAATTCCTACTACTCATTATTAGTGTTACCTATTTGACGCTCAAAGTCAAATGGTAAATTACCGTTACTTAGGAAGCCTAATTAAAGCTCGATTTTCTCTCATTCATTACTAAATAAATTAGGCTAATAGGGCAAAAATCTTGGATTATGTGTTTGAGTCCATAAAAATACTCGATATGAAATCTAATCATTATGTTTTGTATCGACTAAGCCTAACCATATAATTATTATTTTGGTCATGTTTTGTAATCTTATATTTATTTATTTATTTGGTTTGCCACAATAAAAGTTTTCAGAGCAATAGACATGACACTCTTTTAATATTTTTCTGAAATTATCGATTGAAATTTAGTAATATGAATTCGGTCACCCTGACATAAAATATTAAAATAAATAACATGTTAATAAGTACTAAAGCTTATAAAAAAATGCTCGACATGACAAAAAATATTACCTCACTTTGTCGTGAAAAAAACACACCGGACTCAACACTTGGTTTTTGTCGTATGAAGGATTTTCGTACATTCTCATGAGTCTAAGTTTGATGACCCATTTGAGTTTTAGTCATGTTTAATCGCGTATCATATTAATAAATGGAGTCATTGTAATTTTTCTTTTGATTATGATTCGAGAAAGAGAATGTACGATTTTGATATTACGATGTCTTGAGTGCATAAAATTAAAATGAATCAACCAACACATATTTATAGTGATCAAGGCATAACTTTTTAGGAAACAAATCATCATCAGATTGAAATACACTTAAATTATGTGTATCCGAATGTTAGGTTATTTATATATGGTAGTAGTTTGATACGATATTAAGTTATTCTTATGATTCGATAGTGCCACATTTTGTAATATTTTTTAAAATTACCCAGTGTAATCTAACTGTCGATTCTGTCCATGTTTTTATTTTATTATAATCATTTTTTTGTGATTAAGATTTTTTTTCAGCGTAATAATTTTTTTTTATGATTTTACACACATTTTTATGATAGAATTGTTAAATCATAGAAAGAGCCATAAATTATAATTGGATCATTTTTGGAAATGAGGAATTGGCTTACAAAAATTGAATAGACGTTTTATTTATTTTTGACTATTTCTTTTACAACTGCTCACAGATTCTCATGGATATTTCATAGCAATAAAAACTGATCTTATATTTTTAATTAATTACTGGAATCAAATTGACGATTTTAGCCAATATTATGAGGAATTACTAAATTTTGTAATATCAACATTAAAGTGTGATTACCAGTTTTTTGGAAATGACCAAAATTAAATATGCGATTCAATAAGTGTGAAAATTTAAATTAGGATTTTTGCTAATAGATGTATATCAGGAACTTTACTGAAAATGATTTGTCTTATTAATATACAACTGGATATTTCAATCAAAATTTAAATATACATCACATACATGACTAAATTAAAATGATACCATTCTTAAACAGTGGAAAATAACATTAATGATTTGAAGACAATGATTATATTATTCTATTTCTATTAAATTTAAAAACATCGGATTTCTTTTAGGAAGTGCATTTAGGCGGAAAAACAAAAAATAGAAATAGGTTTGTTATTATGTATATACATATATATATATAGATAGATATAGATATTTAAGCATTTTCGATTTTAAATCATGCTCTATAGAAAAAGATTCAACATTTATTTGTGATTGGAATCAAGATTTAGCCTTAATTTTGGTATTTTTTTTATAGTCATTTAGTCAATTTAAACCATATTTAACTAAATTGAATAGGACATATTATTGAATTGGATACCAAAATTAATCTTCCCTATATGTTTTCTCCTTAATTTCAGTATACATACCAAAATTTAAAAGTCAACCATATTAATTTGGATTCCGAAATCCGAAAAAAAATCAGATTTTTTTTAAGAAAGTGGCATTTAGGCGGGAAAACATAAATAGAAACCATTTTGCATATATATATATAAATATAATTTTGAAATTTTTTATTTTGCTAGAGAATAGTGGTTAAGAAAAAATTTAGAAGAAAAAATATAAATTTTGAGAGTGTGATTGGATGTGAGATGAAAAAGTAATGATGGAAGTTTATTTGATTTAAAAATAGTAAAATAATGATTGAATATGATTGGTAGTTAGAAATGTGTGAGTGAGTAAATAGTAAAATTTGTGGGAGAATGTGTAATAATGATTAGCTTTTTATGAAAAAATGTGTAGATGTGATTGGTGTAAGAGAAAAAAATGAGAAAAGTAAAAGTGAGATAATAGTATATTTTCTGAAAATTTTCATAAACAATTGCATGTTTGGTAAAAAAAATTCTCCAGCGGAACGAAAATGGAATCTCTTCCACATCCAATCGCAGCCTTATAACCCCTTTTTGTTGGATATACTCACCTTATATAATTTCAAAAATGTCATTGACTTAAAAGACTATAATACCTTTACTTAAAAATCAAGTTCTAAATACGTCCTTCAATCTCTAAATATACCCACATCATTTATTACACTTAATCTATTAAAACACACTCACCCACACCCTTCAAACCTACATTCTTCTTCTTTTTCTTCTTGAGAAAAGTCAAACATTGTTCTCATAAACCCTAGATTTTTCTACATCAACATAACAACTTATATGGACAACAAAGAATTGATCCCCGAAATAATGTAAGTATCTTCTTAGTTTTCAACTCAAAATATGTAATTTATCCATTTTTACCATTCAATATTGCTTCTGCACCATTGTTTCTGCGATACTTGGCACGACCACCCAACATGGAACGATCATCACTTCGATCGTGCCATATAGCACGATGGCATGATCACATATTCCATCGTGCCACATTTGGAACGATGTGTTTTTTCATGATCGCGCCATCGTGCCATTTGACATGATGGAGAGTGGAACGATCATAACTTCCATCGTGCCATTTGACAGAATATTGTTTTGGCTTGTTGATTTTTTTACTACCGAACAAACTCATTGCCTACGGAATATAGTGTTGTTTGTCCTCCCAATAATGATGAGAATGTTGAAGAGCTTGGTGCTGTTACGGATTACACACACGTATTCACGACGTACGAGTTATTTATTTCTCGGGATGAATTATTTGATTGGGTGCGGGAGAGAGGACAAGAGCACGACATGATTATTGTAATAAGTAGGTCGGACAGTGGTCAAGGAAAGAAAGGACCTCGGGTATTTTTGGATTGTGAACGTAGTGGGCATTATCATGAATCAAAAAAGACTAGAAATATCGAACAAAATGATGTTAACAAAGTTGAAAACAAAGTGAGAAACTGGAACAAAGAAAGACAGTTGCCATTTCGTTTGAGGAGTCGACAAGTAACAATTGAAGGACAATGGACACTAGATGTTGAATGTGGTGTGCATAATCATCCCATTGCACAATATTTGGAGGGTCACTATTTTGCCGGTCGATTATCAAGAAGTGAGGAAGAATATGTGTTGGATATGTCACACGACAATACTCGGCCAAAGCACATTTTGTTTGGCCTAAACAAATTTCAAGATAATAAGTCCACCATAAGCACTATCTATAATGCTCGAAAGAGAAATGAGAATCTTTTAACCTCTATTGTGATTTATTGGTTATTGCAGATATTGAGTCATCATTTTATGATTTAATTAGGAGATTCTAGTCAGAATTTTGTGTTATCCAGCTGCCAAACAATATGTAATGGAGCAATGGATGGGGCCGTATAAAGAAAGATTTGTGTCTGCTTGGACGAATAATATCATACATTTGGATAATACCACAACAAATAGATAATTCACTTTATTATACTCATCATTGCGTTTATATTATATCATATATATACCTAAAAATTAATAGTTCTTGAAAAATTATTTTAGGGCTGAGAGTCGCCATGCAACATTGAAAAGACAGCTTGCGTCGAGTCAGGGTGGTTTCGAGACATGTTGGGAACAGATTCACTCTCTCCTCGAGACACCACACATGCAATCAAACATTCTTTTGAGAAGAGCAAAAATGTAGTTTTACATAAATACAAATCGATTGTATTCATGTCACTATGAGGTATGGTGTCTATACATGCATTGAATTTAATCAATACTGAAATGCATCATGTAGCCGAGGGTAGTGTAGACCCCTTATTGTGTGGTTGTGTATTGAGAAAGATGTGCGAACTCCCATGTGCTCATGAACTTTATGAATATGTGAGATCGGATAAGCCAATTCCACTTGATCAAGTTGCTTTATTTTGGCGAAAATTAGATATATTACCAACTAACAGAGACGAAACTGGTGTTGGGCCCAAAATTGGGACTCGATAGACTCAGTGTGTCGGTGATCTTTTCACCAAATTTGAACAAGCACCTGAATCAGAGAGGTTGTTAATATTGAAAAAAATAATGGAGATTGCGAATCCAAGAACAACCTCACTAATTGAGCCTGAAGTACAGATTCGCACACGTGGCCATCCTAAGTTCGTAAAGGTTAAATAATCCAAATCAACCAAACGTGACCCGGGCAAGTTCGAGTATGTCGAGTCTATTAAAGATAATTGCTCACCATGTGAAGAAGTAATCTTTAATGTTGGTCCATCGAATCAACCTATGTTCTCTCCAATGCCGAGGCCAAAGCTACAAGTAAATATTGTCTCTTTTATTTGTGCATGTAAATATTTGACATATTTATTGCTAAAGTCCCACTATTCTTGTGTTGTGTTTCAATAGGTTGTGCATCAAAAGGACAAAAAGTGACTGTTAGTGGTTTTATGGAGCAGCTGCCAACCCGTTTACATCAACATGTTAGTGGTACAAAGGATGTTGACAACGATGGTCATTGTGGATTCTGTGCCGTAACAGACCTACGTGGATTTGGTGAAGAAACAATTGGGTTGGGTTCGAGGAGACCTATATTATGTGCTGAGAACAAACCAAGAGTTGTACAATCGTGTATTCATCAAACATGGTTGTGTTGACAAAATCTTGTCTCGTCTCAACAATTATAATGAGACAGCACATAAGAAACATTGGTTTTGTTTGCCCGAGAGTCACTTGGTTGCGTCAGCTTACAATGTTGCTTTTGTGTGTTTGGCTCGGCGAATGCCCCTCACATATCTACCATTATGAATAGAAGCGTCAATTGTTCCAAAGCTAATTTGTGTTGGATTTGTGAACAATAACCATTTTATAGAGGTAACATTAAAAATTTGAGTTATATTATGTGTACTCATTTGTTGACATGTATTTTGTTTCATTTGTAGGTTTTACTTGCGTGACGGTCACCCATTGCCTCCCATGGCCGCCGCATGGAATGATTTTCGCCATGAATGTGCAACAAGTTGGAAGAATTTGTATACTCAGTAACTTGAATTATTTGTTTGTTATGCATTGGATTTGTAATATTTTAAGTTGGATAATTGTTTAAACTTTGTTGGAAATGCATGTTTTTAGTTGGTATGATTGCTGTTGGAAATACTTGTTTTAAGGTGGCATATTTTTAACAGACATCATGTTCAGTCTGCTGTCAAATGGCACGATGACATGATGGTTAATGACACGATTGTGCCATATGGCACGATGGTACGGTCATGATCGGGCCACATGGCATTGATGATATTATAATCTTGGCAAGATGAAAACGTTGCATAAGAACCTTATTACATCACAACCAACATAATATATTACACAACCAACATAGCAGCATTGATAATATAGTACATCAAAGCACCACACAAGAGTACAAACATAGCACACCACCACCCAACATCCAAAAATTTCAACAAGAACATAATAGACACCAAGAGCATGATAGCTCAATCAATGTCAACTTCTGAGCGTTCAACATTATCTTGAGCACCTTCATCAGACGAGTAGCCATCAAACTCCAACGGATTATCACGGGTGTAACCTGGTAGCCCCTCAAAATTAATGTTTGGGGCCTCAGGGGTATTGAAAACTTCAACACAATCACTGTATTTGGGAAGCCATTAGTCCGGGAAAAACGTTGCATGTTGTTCTCTTGCCAAGCGGAAAATTGGACCAGTAATGGTATAATAATAATTAAAATTAATTCAAATATCATTTATATAATTACTATGTGTAATACTAACCCTCCCAATATGAGCCCAATATTCTGGAGTGATGGAAAACCTGTTTGTGTACTTGTAATTAACATCAGACAATTCTGTAAACCGCTCGTAGTCACGAAAGTGACTGCGTATCATATGAATTTTCATCTTGACTTTAAGGGTAGGGAAATTCTTTTGCAAAGTTTTAGTTAGCACCCGACTCAACTCAACAAATATGCCATTGAAAACAGCTAGGTGACAGATGTTGGTTGCCATACGACATAGCATGAAAAAATTATCATAGCAGGCTTCTTCCTCCATGGAAGTCCAACCAGTTCCACGCCAGTAATCTCATTCCTTGTTCTTACCATTTTCCTGTAGCAAAAACAGTAACAAAAATGTTCAGTTTTATAGTTATGAATCATCCAATTAGCTATTATGTAAAAAATTACCTTTGTCATCAACACAACCAAGATTTAATGCAATTTTGTTATCTACATTTCAACATACGCATCTATTATAAGTTACATGGAACATTTAATACATGGACACAACTCACACAAGTGTTATGTAACTTATTTTCACCATTTATTGCATTGACCCAAGTGAATATATAACTTATTTTCACCATTTAGTGCACGAACTCAGTCACTATGTTACTTATTTTCACCATTTAAAGTATGGTCCCAAGTTATATAAGTTACATAAGTCTAACTCAGAATGGAAAGATCGTCTGTCCCCAACTAACAATATCATTTAATTTATGGACCTAATTGAATATGTTACTTATTTTCACCATTTAATGCATGACCCCACTTAGTGATCGTGCCATGTGGCATGGTCATGACCGTGCCACATTTGACTATGGCATGATATTTGTGTCACAGATGGCACGATCACAATTTCACCACCATTCTACCCTTGACACGATCGACAAACATGCGATTATGCCACCGTGCCACTTGGCATGATCGACAAGTATGCAATCGTACCATCATGCCATGTTGACAGCAGACTCAACAACTTGGTGAAAAAGTCTGCAATCCCAAATTCACCTGTACCAGAGAATCATCAACAACCAAAAATCACCCAAATCATACCAAATCATTCAAGTTGACTTAAAACATATTATATATAAACTAAATATACAAAATATATACAATTCCAATTAAATACCCAAAATATACACAATCTAAATCAAGGGGGAGGGGTCTAAGTGGATGCATCAATGCTAAATTTATACATGGTAAAAGTTAAATGTCGATGATACACAGTTTTTATATACTCCTCTGTGTTTAGTGTCGGGTCAAATGAATTGACAAGAAAACTCTCCACCCTCTTCAACGCAAAAAGTCCACAACTATGATTATCATGTTGCATGAAATTGTTTGTTTCACCGGCAAACTTGACAACCCAACAATTGTGACAAGGAGCCAAATCCGGACGCTCTTCCTAGAAACTAGTTTGCTGTAGCAAAACTGGAACAATACGCGCAAATGGATAGAGCGACCTACGTCGCTCAAGAAGGGCATCCAGCGGCAGCTTGTGGATGTTGGAGTCATAAACCCAAATCCTATTTTCCTTGAGCGCTATCCTCATCAGGTTGTGGATAAAAACGACCTTCAAAATACCTTAGAAATTAGGAAGTATAAACAAAACAATGATTAGTTAATTAATTGATACCGAAAATAGATAGTGCTTACGTGCTACAACGAACTCCATGAACATACCCCACCCCAAAGAGGCCGTTCACCATGGACGTACTCCACCAATGGCACTAGAAGGTCAGCTGGTATGACCTCTGGTTGGCTCCCATTAAACTTTACCTCCGGTGGGTTCGTTCCATGTAGTGCGGTCCATAATGCGCCTACATCGAGCTGCATAATAAAAACACGTTTGTTAGTGAAAACATGAATGTAACGAAACAAAAAAATGACTGACTATCTATTAAAAAAATACATGATCCTTACATCGAACTGTGTGTTAAGCAATCCTATACGCCCGGGCACCTGGTGATGGACCATCGCATTAGCCAACTCGGGCTTGCAATGTAGTACAACTAAGTACGCATCAATTTGCTGTAACAAGCAAACAAGAAGGTCAATTGTCAATGAACATGAACAAATAACACACTGGAAATGAAAGAAAAAAACAACAATATTGTGTTACCACAGAATCCAAATTGGTGGTGGGCATCTGAATATCCTTAAAGACACTGTTAGTCCAAATGGCTATGATAATTTAGAGGGGGGTGAATAGATTATGCCGATTTTTCGCATATCACTATCTTTTTTGAATGATCAAACAAAGACAAGAATATAAATACGGAAATTAACAACACACGTTGATTTAAAGAGCTTCACCCACCTAGGGACTACATGCTCTACCACCCCAGTATATCCGGGATGGGTTTCGAAAAAGAAAAAGAATTTTATTAACAATTTCCACAATTGTTACAACACCACCTTTGAAGATTACCACAATCTTGTTACAACACCTTCAAGGAGATTACCACAATCTTCCTTCAACACCTATGAAGAGTACCACACTCTTCAACACCTAAGATTACCCAAGTGTGTTCTCACCACAAGAACACTAACAAGGATATCTTGTTTTGGATGATAGAAAATTTCAAGATTAGAACTCAATAAATGAAGTATACAAACTTTGAGTACAAGTGTAATCAAGAATAAAAAGCCTAGACCTCAAGATTGTGCAAGTGAAGAACTTAGACTATTACAACAAGAATGTAAAAATGAAAGCTTTGGGAATTTTGCAGATTTCTTGTTGTATTGTTTGCTTGTGTGTTATCTTCTTTGCCTCAAAGCTTCCTCTCTATTTATAGGAGAGTCTTCAAGATTGGATCTCCAACATAGGCTCCTCATATTTGAATTTTGTCTGTAAAAGAAGATCACAAGATCCACAAATAATGTACAAAATTGATAAAGTGATAAAAGTAAATCTAGTTGTCTCCCATAGGTTCAAAATCCTCGATTTTGAACCGTCGGTCGACCAATGGGTCGAGTCGTCGATCAAGATAAAAGATTTGAATTTAAACCGTTAAAGTTGGATCCCACACAGTCGATGGGGGGGTCAAGCCGGTCGACTGCCCCCGCAACATAGCGAGAATGAAGCGGAGAGAGGGGAACACAAATAAATGGGTCAACCATGTGGTCGACCGGTCGACCTGGTTGGTCGGCCGCTGTTGGCCGAAGGGGTTGACCCATCCATGGAGAATTTTTTCGAAAACATGTGATTCTAATCTCGTGCACCTTTGGTTGACGGCAGGGTCGATCGGTCAGCCAATTCCAGGGAGTTTTCGATCGATGGAAAAATTCTGACTTCGTTTTTTGGGCACCGTTTTACCTTGATGGTATTCGGTAAATGTTAAAAATACTTTAAACATGAAAATCACTTTTAATATTGCCCAAAATGAATTATTTTGAATAATCGAGAAATAAACCTCAAGATAATACTCCGAGAAATACTTTAAAATGTATAAGAGTATTTGAACAACACTTGGAAACATTGTTTTGGTGTATAAACACATTTGAAACACAATCATCAAAATCATGATAAAAATATTTATCTAACAAACACTACTACCAAATGTGCAAAGCACGTATCCAACATTGCAGCTTAGACAAAAAACTCGTGTTAAAATCACAAAATAACGATAGTGTATTTGAATTCATATGTTTGATTTAACTCACATCTCATCACTATCTAAGAACCACGTGTGCTCGGCAAGTGTGGCATCCTCCCTACGCGCGGGTCGTGTGCCGTGGAAGGGCTACGAATGTACCTAGACAACACTCGTGGTCTCGCAACACGTAGGGACATATCATCCCCTCCAGATGTGGGCGGCTCTGCACCAAATGAAAATAATTAAGGAAGAGGAGGGCATGTACCTCTTCCAACAAAGGGCCGGGAATGCCATCCTATTGCGTAACACGCCACTCACGACTGTGGACAATGTAAATGATCAGGCCAACTTCTTGATGAACTCTGAGGCGCATAATAGAGTTATGGAGGCCATGATTGTGAGGAAAAGGCAAAGGGTCGCCGGTTTCCCTGACGAAGATGATATGGTGGCTGAGGAAATGGAGTTTGATAGGCAAGAATGGGGATTTGAGCAAGAAATTCCTCAAATACAGACTGATATCCCCGGACCCTCTGATGGAGGAGAACAACAAATGGGCATAATTTTAACGACCGATTATTTACCCTTGAGGAGAATATGCGGTTGCACTGGGATGAATTCCGTGCTTTCTGGATGGAACATCAGCAGAGGAGTTTGGAGCAAGAGTAGAGGAGCCTGGAGATGATGCATCACATACACCAATGGAACATCTCCCAGGGCCACTTTCCGCCACCTCCTCCTCAGTGAATCAGGTAAATCCACACTTTTCCATATTGAAATTCTATCTTTCCTTGCGTGCGATATAATTCCATTCAAGTTTGGGGGAGAGATAGTTATTTTGATATGAAATGTGTGGATAGAAAAAAAAAACAAAAAAAAAATATGTTCGCATTTTTCGTGTGTTTTCATATAGTTGCATGTAGAGCACTTTAGGATGCATTTGCATTAGTAGCACGTTGACAATTTTAGCATGTTTATTGCTTTCACATATTTTAGGGAATGAGTTGATCTCTTGTTTGCGACTTGAGCTTAAATTTGAAAATTTTATATTATTTGGATTGGATGTTGAGTATGAATTGATTGAGCTATGAATAGATGATATAGATCACATGGATGTTGAGAACATGGATTTGATGCTTTGAATTATGAATTTACAAGCCTATGAGCTTTCATTTAATACACTCTTGTTTGTGATTTGAGTGTATCATTCATGTTGTTTAGAATTCTAGAACTTGCTCCGGTATCTGTGTCAATGCCACATGTTGTATGCTATTTGTGAAAATAATTAAAGGCCATTTTTTTGTTAAGCCTTTCAAGCCTTTTTGCTTACCCAATGATGATATTGAAACTCCGAGTTAGCCAATTGGAGCCTATTGCCTAATTGTTTTTGATAATTACGATTCAAGCCTTAACTTGATATATCTATTACCCTACACTTGAGCGTATATCATTGAGTAAAGGGATTGAATGATGTTGAATGGGTTGGAATTGAAAAGTTAGATAATTGTGCAAATATTGGTTGATGAGAATAAGAGGAAGAAAAGGAGGAGAAATGAAGAAAACTCATAAAGAGTCGAGAAAAAAAAATATCGGCTTTATAAACGAGTTTTATACGAATGAACTTGGGGGCTAAGGATTGTAATTTGAAGTGTTTATCAAAAGAAAGAATAGGGGATGGAGATAAGAAAAATTGATAGAACTGAGGGATGATTTGTGTAGCATATTGGGCTTTAATGAAGATGATTGATATGCTTACAGTCTATACACTCAAGTTTGAGTCACTTTACATATATTTCCCTACCCTAACCAAAGAGCCGTCATTACAACCAAATAAGAAAGTCCTTTTTGATTCACAAATTTCAGTGGCGGAGATATGAGACGATTTGCAAGCATATGGTAATTCTGCAACATTGAATTGATTTGAGCGTAAACACATCCCATATTCATTCGAGATGAGAGTATACACTTAATCTATGAGAGTCGTAATTCAAAGCATTTGCCATGGATTGATTGATATGTGTTTTATATTAGATGTTCGGAGCTTGATAAATTCATTGCTTGATACCTATGATGAGCAATATGGGTTTTATGTTGTTGTTCTTGCCTATTTGTTTTTCATTCTTCCCAATTGTGTTTTGTCTTGTTTTTAAGTGTTGAGCGGGACGATCAACAGTTTAAGTTTGGGGGTTTGATTAGTGTGAGTTTTGCATGTATTTTGGGGTATATTTCTGGCTATAATTGTTGTTAAACATGTAATAACTCATGTGAAATAGGTCATATTCTCCTTTTGTGGAAAAAATATTACGCTTTGCTCGTTTTGCAGGAATTTAATGATATTTTGAGTATTTCATAGCAAATCGAAGCATTGCAATAAGGAAACATCAAGAATGAAGTGCATATATGAAGTTTAGAGCTAAATTGAGAAGAAGTCAGACGAACCGGGCAAGAAATGGCCACGTACAGAGCAAAATTGTGCCTTTGCATGGACGCACGATCAGGGCGTGCGTCTAGCGCACGACTCGTGCGTCATTCCCAGATTGAATAAGTCATACAGCAGGACGCATGACTAGGTCATGCGTGGGACGCCCGTGCATCAATTGAAGACTTCAGCATTTCCTATGGTCTCGACAAGACGACCTGGTCGGGCGTGAAGCGCACGCCCGTGCGCCCCGACCGGATTGTCACAAACCGACAAAGACTTTGCCCTAGACTATCGACTTTCCTAAGTTTTTCTTACTTCTTTGTATCTTAATCTTTCATTTGAGCTTGATATGACATTGAACAATTTGTCTATGAGTTGTTTAAATATCACGTGTAGCTAATCTTCTTGTGATTTCCGGGTTTTGGAAGTAGATTAATTGACTCTTGTTGGATGTTTTAATCTTAGTTGAAGTTATTATTTTGAAGCCTATTTGAGTACTTTGTTTTTATTCTTGTTTTATCATTTGGCCAATGATTTAACATGTTTGATGTATTGATTCATAATTCGAGAGATGAGCTTCAATACTAGATTTTGAGTACATGACATGAATATTTGCATAATCGAGAGGTTTGTAGATATTTTTGAGGATATTTGATCTTTAGAGCATTTGGGAGTTGTATATCTATTGTTGAGTAGAGATGCTAGCATAGATATTTCAATCTACACTTTATATACATCTCGAGAGGGAGGATAAAAACTGTTGAGATCGTGTTATAGGAATATTGATAATAACTTTGGCTTTGATTAAATCGGAAAACAAGAGAGATATTAATCGAAACCATAACCCATGAATCCATTTTATTCTCTTGATAATTATTATTATCTTGCCTTGTGTTTTTGTAGTATATCTTGTCTTGATTTCACAACAATCATCCAATTTCGATCATCTAAATAAAAATAAGATTATTACGATCTCAATACTTAGTATATTAATTTATTAGTCTCCGTGGATACGACCTTGCTACCCTATTCTATAAACTACACCGTACACTTGTGGTGAAGCTAAAAATAAGGCGAACAAGTTTTTGGCACCGTTGCCTGGGACTAATTAAATTTTTGGTGCTATTATTGCGATAAATAGAATTATTTTTAATTTAGACATTTTTTCTTTCTTTTTATTTTACTTAATTTTACTCCTACATTATTTGATTTGTTTATTTTTAGTTTGGTCCAGGTAGTGCATGAACACCCGCTCTAGACGAGGAGAATTAATACCGCTCATACTGGAAGTTGAGGCTTTTGCGAGGAGAATAAGTGCAACTATCAGACGGGCAGAAAGACTACAACATCAAATTATGGGGTATTTGGAAGGAAATAATGGAGGTAACGAAGGGATCAACAGGATCAAGAACGAGTTACCAATATCGGTTCAGCAACAAGCAATCCGTGATTACTTTTGTCCACGAACGAATCGTAATTACGGTGGTATTGCTCATGTTCCTATAAATGCCAACAATTTCGAGTTAAAGCCGGAATTGATTTCCATAGTTCAACAGAACTAGTTTGGGGGCTTTGCAACCGAGGATCCCAATTCTCATCTTGCGCACTTTATACAGATATGCAATACAATCAAGAAGAACGGAGTTTCGAGTTGATCTTTATAAGATTACGCCTATTCCCTTTCTCTTTGAGGATAAGACAAGAAATTGGCTAGGGACTTTAACTCAAGGAGTGTGAGTACATGGGATGAATTGAGCCAAAAGTTTTTATTCAAATTCTTTCCACCGAGTAAAACTTTGCAGCTCAAGAGCGAGATTACACAGTTCCGACAGTTCGACTCTGAACCATTGTATGAGGCTTGGGAAAGATTCCGGGATTTACTTAGAAGATGTCCACAACATGGGTTTCAGAAGATCAACAATTGTGCTTCTTTTACTATGGTTTGATGGGACAGACGAGAGCCTTTGTAGATGCCGCCGCGGGAGGAGCACTATTAGCGAGATTTACTTAAGATGCCTTTAATCTTCTTGAGGAGATAGCCATGAATAGCTATCAATGGCCATCCGAGAGGATAAATGTACAACGGGTAGCCGAAGTTTTGGATTCAGACTCAATCAAAGCATTAACGGCTCAAATGGGGGTATTGACAAATCACTTGAGTGTTCTTACAAAAAGGGCCGACGCGGGTACAAGTACAAGTAGTGGGGAAGTTCCTCTATATACGACCCGTGTGTTGGCGCACGACTAGATCGTGCGTGATGCCGAAGGTAGACAGAAACAGGGCATTGAACGCACGACTCGTGCGTTAGAGCACAGGCAGGTCGTGCGAGGTATCGAAAGTGAAACATCTAATTCTGGAGATGCTGAATTTATGGCAAATGGCAATATTGAGGTTAAGGAAGGAACCAAGGGACATAAAGACGAACAAAAAGGGGTTGAAAAGCTTAAATCTTCTTCTAATTCTAATGTGTCTAAACTTCCTATTCCCCTTCCTTTCCTTCAACAATTTCAAAAGAAAAAGCATGATGATCAATTTGCAAAATTCCTCGATATATTTAAGAAATTGCACATTAACATTCCTTTTGCAGATGCATTAGAACAAATGCCCAATTATGAGAAATTTCTGAAGAATGTGATGTCAAAGAAGAGGAAGATGACAAGCTTTGAAACAGTAAATTTGACGAGAGAATGTAGTGCGATAATTCAAAGAAAACTACCACAGAAACTAAAAGATCCGAGGAGTTTCACTATCCCTTGTGCGATTGATGGTAATTTCTTTATTTAAGCATTGTGTGATCTAGGAGCAAGTATTAACTTGTTGCCCTTGTCCATTTTAAAAAAACTTGGACTAGGAGAAGTGAAGCCAACCACGGTCACTTTACAGCTTGCAGATCGATCACTTACGTATCCTAAGGGGATCATAGAAGACGTGCTGGTGAAAGTTGACAAATTCATATTCCCTGTGGATTTCTTGGTTCTCGACATGGAAGAAGACCATGACGTCCCTCCGATACTTGGACGCGTTCATTCCTTACCACCAGAAAGGCCTTGATAGACGTGTAGAAGGGAGAGCTCACATTACGGGTTAATGATGAGCATGTTTTATTTTCTATCTATAAGGCCACGCAATTTCATAATAATGTGGAGAACTATAATATCTTAGACATAGTTGGTTCATGCATTGAGGATTATGTAGATCATACATTGTCGAGGGACGATTTAGAGTTTGGTTTGACCCATTCATGTTCGACGTCGAGTGTAATACTTGATTTTGATAATCAAGACTTGTACGACTATGTTTTTGCTTTAGATAATATGCAGGAACTACCGAAAAGTGTGAGAGGTGAAAACACGGAGATGGACTTAAGGGACTCCAGTTCGCAACCACGCACGGCCCATGGGTCCATGCATGAGCAGCCCATGCGTGGTGCTGAAGGAAGTGTTGAACAGGGGGAGCACGCATGACCCGTGCGTTTGAGCACGACCAGGTCATGCGTGAGGTCGAAGAGACTCAGGTACATGACCAATTAAGCACGACTCATGTGTCCGAGCATGGGCAACCCGTGCGTGACATTGAGACACCCCATTCAACTCCATAACTCAAGCCATTACCCGATCACCTCAAATATGCATTCCTTAGGGCAAATAACACGAATCCGGTAATCGTATGATCCCTTTTAACTTCAACTCAGCTTGATAAATTGCTTAGGGTGTTGAGAAAACATAAGTCTGCACTAGGATGGTCCATAACTGATTTAAAAGGCATAAGTCCATCGATTGTCATGCATAAAATTCAGATGGAAGATGTGTATAAACCTTCAGTGCAAAATCAGAGGCGATTGAACCCTATTATGCAAGAAGTTGTTAGAAAAGAAGTTTGAAATGGATAGATGCAAGGATCATATATGCTATATCCGACAGTTCATGGGTAAGTCCGGTACAAGTGGCACCAAAGAAAGGGGGTGACAATAGTGAAAAATGAGAATGATGAATTGATTGCTATTAGGATAGTTACTGGGTGGCGTATTTGTATTGATTATAGAAAACTTAATGATGGCACTCGTAAAGATCATTTTTCCCTCCCCTTTATTGATATGATGTTAGATCGTTTGGCGGGATTTGATTATTATTGTTTTCTAGATGGTTACTCCGTGTATAATCAAATCATGATTGCACCGGAATACCAGGAGAAAATGACATTTACATGTCCCTATGGTACGTTTGCATTCCACAGAATGCCATTCGGACTATGTAACGCACCCGTGACTTTTTTAGAGTTGTATGATGGCTATTTTTCATAATCTTATTGAGAAAATTGTGGAGGTATTCATGGATGATTTTTCTATTTTTGGAGATTCTTTTGATCATTGCCTTCACAATCTTTCTCTAGTTTTATAGAGATGCGAAGAAACTAATCTTGTTCTGAATTGGGAGAAGTGCCATTTTATGGTACGTGATGGCATTGTACTTGGCCACAGAGTTTCTTCTGCAGACTTAGAAGTGGACAGAGCAAAGATTGTGGCAATCAAGAAACTCCCGCCTCTAACAAATGAAAAAGCAATCATAAGCTTCTTGGGGCACGCCGGATTCTACAAAAGGTTCATTCGTGACTTTTCTAAAATCACTAAACCTTTGAGTCAATTACTAGAAAAAGATACTGCTTTCAATTTTTTTGATGATTGTTTGCAGGAATTTGAGGTTTTAAAGAAGGCGTTGGTGACCGCACCAATTCTAGTAGCACCGGATTGGAGTCAGCCCTTTGAACTAATGTGTGATGCTAGTGACTTTGTAGTAGGGGCTGTTCTTAGTCAGAAAAGGGAGTTTAGGGCCATCTATTACGCAAGCAAAACATTAGACAGTGCTCAACATAATTACACTACCACTGAGAAAGAGATGTTAGCAATTGTGTTCGCTTTTGACAAATTTGGATCTTAATTGATTGGAACAAAGACGGTAGTCCACACTGACCATGCGGCTATCAAATATCTCTTTGATAAGAAAGATACAAAACCAAGACTGATTCGGTGTATTCTCTTACTACAAGAGTTTGATGTGGAAATCAGAGATAGAAAGTGATGTGAAAATGTGTTGGCAGACCACTTATCCAGACTTGAGTACAAAAAAGATGAGAAAGAGGGTACATATTCGATCAAGGAAGAGTTTCCAGATGAGCAACTTTTACTAGCACAGGCGAAGTTCCCATGGTACGCGGATTTTGTTAATTATTTGGTAGCGGGGGTCTTGTCTCCAAATTTATCCTCACATTAGAAAAAAAAGTTTCTCCATGATGTCAAATTCTATATGTGGGACGACCCCTTGCTCTTTAAAAGGTACGCAGACATGATCATCAGATGATGTGTACCTCAAGAAGAGTGGGAAAAAGTTCTACAACAGTGTTATTCATCACCGTCAGGGGGATACTTTGGTCCAATACACACTGCAACAAAGGTATTACAGAGTGGGTTATAGTGGCCCACTTTACATAATGATTGTTATGTGTATGTTCAGCAGTGTGACAGGTGCCAGCGAATGGGAACATTTCTAGACGACATGAAATGCCTATGACCAATGTGATAGAAGTTGAACTTTTTGATGTGTGGGGGATTGACTTCATGGGTCCATTTCCATCATCTTCGGGCTATCAATATATTTTACTTACAGTGGAGTATGTGTTTCGTTGGGTAGAAGCAATTCCTTCAACAGACAAATGATGCACATGTAGTGATGCGATTTCTAAAGAAAAATATATTCACTCGATTTGGAACCCCAAGAGCTTTAATTAGTGATGGGGGGGTCACATTTTGTGAATAAATTGATGAGCAATTTACTGGCTAAGTATGGGGTTAGGCACAAAGTGGCATTGGCATACCATTCACAAGCAAATGGGCAAGCTGAAGTAGCCAATCGCGAGATCAAACAAATCCTCAAAAAAACGGTGAGCATAAATCTTAAGGATTGGGCTATGAAGTTAGACGATGCTCTATGGGTGTACAAGACATCTTATAAGACACCTGGGCACATCCCCTATCGTTAGTATTAGGAAATCATGTCACTTGCCGGTGGAGTTAGAGCATAAGGTATTTTGGGTAGTAAAGAAATTGAATTTTGACTTCAAAACGTGAGGGAAGAGAAGGCTGCTTCATTTGAATGAGATGGAAGAATTCCGTGATAAAGCTACGAAAACTCCCGAATCTACAAGGAGCGCACAAAACGTTGGCACAACAAAATGATAAAAAAAGAGAGTTTATATCGGGCGACCAAGTTCTCTTGTACAATTCACGTCTTAAACTTTTTCCCGAAAAACTCAGATCTAGGTGGTCGGGGCCGTTTGTAATAAAAAAGGTGTTGAATCCCCCAGGAGTAGTAGAATTGTTAAGCCAGGATGGTGAGACATTCTTGGTGAATGGTCAGGGGATTAAGCACTACTTCCATAGAGGTAACAAAGAGGAGGTGACATCCCTCACCTTGCGGGATCCGTGATCGAGCAATACACAGGCGTCAAGCTATAGACGTTAATTTTAGCGCTTGTTGGGAGGCAACCCAATGGTTTGTGGTGTGATTTTTTGTTTTTGTTTTTCCTCTATTTTTAGATAAGATTTCCCAATTTTTAATTAAAAAAATGGAAAAATCCTAATTTTGCTACGACCTCACGCACGGGCAGGGCGTGTGCAAACACACGATCCGTGCGTCTGTGCAGGGCTTGGAAGGAGGCTACGACATGATGCACGTGCAGGTTGTGCGTAAAGCGATCGCCGTGTGTCGTATCTTTGAGGCATAAAAGCCGACCTAGATCAGTTGTTCACAACAAACTCACAATCCCTTTCACCCAAAGCATACGTAAATCGCCCCTTTTCTCCCAAATTGCTCAAATTTCAATATTTGCACTCAAACTTCTTGCATAATCCATCACTCCCATCATATTACACTACTATCTTGCATCAATTGGAGATTTGGAGGAAGAATTGGTTGAGAATAACACCTAGGGTTCAAAGTTCACCCCTTTTGCAAATTTTCAAGAATTCTGGTAAGAACTTCGTGTTTTCATTTGAATTCCTTGTAGAGTATGTATTAGGGATTATATATGGTGCATGCTATGACCAAAGTGCCATGTTTTACTTGAATTTTTCTATGAGGCATATTATCGAACACCTTGTGGGCATATTGAATTGAGGTATTTTTGGTTGATTTGATGGTGAATCTTGCATTAGCTTGAATGTTTAGGGTGTTAGGACAATGATTCTCTGCAATTGCATTGATATTTCATAATATGGAGCTTAATTGTTGATTCAATTGGTAGAGAAGAGTCATTATGCCCTATTTGAATTGTTTGCATTGAATCCATTGTATTCGTAATTGTACTTGGTTTATTCGAAATCTCATAGATGCTTTTGCTAGGTACAAATTCGAACTAATGTCCGAATGGAGAAGCCTTCAAAGTAGGAGGAGATGCCCTAGTGAGGCCGCACCACATGAAGTACACCCGGATAGCCCCGCGGCTTATGGGGTTGTACTTACGGAAGACAATGATATAGAGCGATGGAACATGTTGGTCACCCGAAAAATGGCACCTACTCGTTACACCAATGACGAGTGTACCCGACTTCTTGGGATACACGATGATGTATGGCGATTGTTTGAAAGAGTTGGGCGGACCACTTTCATGAGGGGAAGGTGGCTGACGTATAAGAAAATCATGCTCGAATTCCTCAGCACCGTGGAAGTATTTAAAGAAGGAGGAGCTTCCGAGCCCGTTGAGATACATTTTTAGTTTGGTAACGTGCGTAGATAACTATCTATTGTCCAACTCAATGTCATCTTCAGGGTGCCTACTGATGCCCCATTCCGACACGCGGAGCACTATAACTAGTATGATTTCTGGCAATTATTAGTACAGACACCGAAAACAGACCCATGCTCTACGAGGCATGCGCTGCTAAATCATCAAGGGTCCAGAATCCTATTTTCCAGTACATTCTACGGGTCACGTCTCACTCCGTCTATGCCCGAGAAAATAATAGAGGCATGCAAGTTCGGGAACTATCTACTATGGTGTATGGTAACCCCCAACCCCTATAACACGGCGGCCTATTTTGCGGAACAGATTGAACATGTGGCCAAGCAGGGTAGTGACACGATTATGATTGGAGGTATGATCACTCCCATAGCCCGGCACTTTAATGTTGATATTAGAGGCTTGGAGCCAATTGAGGGCAGCAGGAGGATCAACATGGCTGCTCTGCGCCAAATGAAAATATTTAAGGAATAGGAGGGCATGTACCTCTTCCAACAAAGGGCCGGGAACGCCTTCCCACTGCCTAACACGCCACTCATGACTGTGGACAATATAAATGATCAGACCAACTTCTTGATGAACTCGGAGGCGTATAATAGAGTTATGGAAGCCATGATTGCAAGGAAAAGGTGAAGGGTCACCGGTTTCCCTAACGAGGATGATATGGTGGCTGGGGAAATGGAGTTTGATAGGCAAGAACGAGGATTTGAGCAAGAAATTCCTCAAACACGGACTGATATCCCCGGACCCTCTCATGGAGGAGAACAACAAGGAGGGTATAACTTTAACGACCAATTATTTTCCCTTGAGGAGAAGATACGGCTGCACCGGGATGAATTCCGTGCTTTCAGGACGGAAAAACAACAGTGGAGTTTGGAGCAAGAGCAGATGAGACTGCAGATGATGCATATGATGCATCGATACACCAATGACACATCTCCGGGGCCATTTTCCGCCACATCCTCCTCGATGAATCGGGTAAATCCACACTTTTCAATATTGAAATTCTATCTTTCCTTGCGTGCGATATAATTCCATTCAAGTTTGGGGGAGAGATAGTTATTTTGATATGAAATGTGTGGATAGAAAAAATATATTTTTGCATTTTTTGTGTGTTTTCATATAGTTTCATGTAGAGCATTTTAGGATGCATTTGCATTAGTAGCACGTTTACTCGTGCTAGCACGTTTATTGCTTTCATAGTTTTTAAGGAGTGAGTTGATCTCCTGTTTGCGACTTGAACTTAAATTTGAAAATTTTATATTGTTTGGATTGGATGTTGAGTATGAATTGATTGAGCTATGAATAGATGATATAGAGCACATGGATGTTGAGAACATGGATTTGATGCTTTGAATTATGAATTTACAAGCATGTGAGCTTTTGAGCCTTTACGGCTTTCATATTATGCGATCTTGTTTGTGATTTAAGTGTATCATTCATGTTGTTTAGAATTCTAGAACTTGCTCGGCATCTCTGTCAAGGCCACATGTTGTATGCTATTTGTGAAAATGATTAAAGGCCATTTTTTTTGTTTAGCCTTTCAAGCCTTTCGCTTACCCAATGATGATATTGAAACTCCTAGTTAGCCAATTTGAGCCTATTGCCTAATTTTTTTTATATCCACGATTCAAGCCTTTAACTTGATATATCTATTACCCTACACTCGAGTGTATAACATTGAGCAAAGAGATTGAATGAGGTTGAATGGGTTGGAATTGAAAAGTTGGATAATTGTGAAAATATTGGTTGATGGGAATAAGAGGAAGAAAAAGAGGAGAAATGAAGAAAACTCATAAAAAGAGTCGAGAAAAAAAAATATCGGCTTTATAAATGAGTTTTATACGAATGAACTTGGGGGCTAAGGATTGTAATTTGAAGTGTTTCTCAAAAGAAAGAATAGGGGATGGAGATAAGAAAAGTTGATAAAATTGAGGATGATTTGTGTCGCATATTGGGCTTTAATGAAGATGATTGATATGCTTACCGGTCTATACGCTCAAGTTTGAGTCACTTTACCTATATTTCCCTACCCTAACCAAAGAGCCGTCATTATAACCAAATAAGAAAGTCCTTTTGATTCACAAATTTGGTGGCGGAGATATGAGGCGATTTGCAAGCATATGGTAAGTGTGCAACATTGAATTGATTTGAGCGTAAACACATCTCATATTCATTCGAGATGAGAGTATACACTTAATCTATGAGAGTCGTAATTCAAAGCATTTGCCATGGATTGATTGATATGTGTTTTATATTAGATGTTCGAAGCTTGATAAATTCATTGCTTGATACCTATGATGAGCAATATGGGTTTTATGTTGTTGTTCTTGCCTATTTGCTTTTCATTCTTCCCAATCGTGTTTTGTCTTGTTTTTAAGTGTTGAGCGGGACGATCAACAGTTTAAGTTTGGGGGTTTGATTAGTGTGAGTTTTGCATGTATTTTGGGGTATAATTATGGCTATAATTGTTGTTAAACATGCAATAACTCATGTGAAATAGGATGCATGACCAGGTCGTGTGTGGGATGCATGACCCGTGCATCAATTGAAGACTTCAGCATTTCCTACGGTGTGTGCGTCTGTGCTGGAATGTCACAAACTGACAACACTTCGCCCTAGACTTTTTAAAAGGTATAAAAGGACTTTTGGGGGCGCACACCAGGGGATATTCTGACATTTTGGACCATATAATACAAGGCAAAGCTCTACTATTTCAAGGAGAAATCTAGAGGAGAATCGGGTCGCATACGAGCTCGAGGATTGAAGATAAATCGAGAGACTATCGACTTTCCTAAGTTTTTCTTACTTCTTTGTATCTTAATCTTTCATTTGATCTTGATATGACATTGAACAATTTGTCTATGAGTTGTTTAAACATCATATAGCTAATCTTCTTGTGATTTCCGGGTTTTGGAAGTAGATTAATTGGCTCTTGTTGGATGGTTTGATCTTAGTTGAAGTTATTATTTTGAAGCCTATTTGAGTACTTTGTTCTTATTATTGTTTTATCATTTGTTCAATGATTTAGCATGTTTGATGTATTGATTCATAATTCGATAGATGAGCTTCAATACTAGATTTTGAGTAGTTGACATGAATATTTGCATAATCGAGAGGTTTGTAGATATTTTTGAGGATATTTGATCTTTAGAGTATTTGGGAGTTGTATATCTATTGTTGAGTAGAGATCTAGCATAGATATTTCAATCTACACTTTATATACATCTCGAGAGGGAGGATGAAATACTGTTGTGATCGTCTTATAGGAATATTGATAATAACTTTGGCTTTGATTAAATCGGATAACAAGAGAGATATTAATCGAAACTATAACCCATGAATCCATTTTATTCTCTTGATAATTATTATTATTCTTGCCCTGTGTTTTTGTAGTCTATCTTGTCTTGATTTCACAACAATCATCCAATTTCGATCGTCTAAATAAAAATAAGACTATTATGATCTCAATACTTAGTATATTAATTTATTAGTCTTAGTGGATACGACCTTGCTACCCTATTCTATAAACTACACTGTACACTTGCGGTGAAGCTAAAAATAAGGCGAACAGTGGAACCTCCTGCTGCACCACTGCCAGAATCTCCTGCTGCATCCTATTCTGGACCAAATTCGGAACCAATGCCTCGACCTACTGCTGCACTAAATACGGGACCAACGCCTCCGCCACCCTCTCAATCCAATCTAGCACGATGGCCTCCACTTTTTGTTGTACTAAGTCTTCTAATAGAGCTCGATCGGTAGCTAGAGATGGTGTGGATGTGGGTGGAGGACCATCTGGAAAAGCGCCCTCAGGGGGTGGGCGATCATAATCACCCCTCTCAATATGTGGATCCACATCAAGAGGATCGTTGTTATCATCATCCATAAATGAAGTCACATACGTGGTAGGATGCACGCGGTCTCTGTCGCTCCTCGTGACATGAATCAAGATATGGTGCGGTGACACTTTGCAGACGGAAGAGTAATAGGCCCCGAAGACTTCTTCTTCCCAATCGGGTTATCCCAATGAACATAAACGACACTGGATCATAGGTCGAGATGGACATGTAATAGATAATGCAGCTCATCGGCTCTCAGAGTCAATTTCCGGTGCACATCAATCTACAAAATACAAGAACAAAATCAGTAATTAATTAATTATTATCATAAGTTCAGATATGAAAAAAGCACAAATTACATTATGTACCCGACGGTCAAGATAGCCATACATATTCACAGAGGACTTCGGAAACTTCCACGAAGATGCGGTGTGGTATAGCAAAGATCTCGAGGTTGGAACCCCACATGAAGCCCCCAGGTTGGGTATGGCCTTGTATGCCCATATATAATAAGAACAATAATAATAGTTAAGACGTATGTTTTATACTAAATGTAAATTATAAGACGTAAATAACATTAATATCACTTACCAAGAAAGTCCAACTAAATCCATAAATATGGAAAGTACCCTGGGCTGGGTAGGTACTCGTGAAAGGTAGTGGGATAAAATCTGGAATGAGTACTTTCCCCCAGCAGAAAGACTCCCACTGATCCACATCATCAACCAAAGTACACCACGAATCCTCAATGACTGTAGACCTCGGATCCGACACAAATAGCAAATATTACGCAACCAACAACTTTGCCATCTTCAACTCATTAGATGGATCTTCACGGAATACACTGGTTGGAAAACGCATTCGTAGATTTTCCATCGTCACTTTAGTACCCTGGTAGTATCTATCATATAAACCATCGGGAGGGGAAAGGTGCTTCGTGCTAGGGTCAAAGATGGTCGGGGCAAAGGATAAACCAGTAATCAAGGCGTACTCATATTTAGAGAACCGAATCAAATGGTCTCCAATCCGAAACCAAAATTCGTCTCTCGCACCTTCTTGACAACCTCCTTCGCAATAACGGCATGAAGGGCGACATTGGAACTAACTCTACAGTTGTCCATCCGCAATAAAAAACCAAAATAGAAGTTTTGAAACTCCTGGTACACAAAATCCCCGCAACAACTTCTAAGTCATCATTAATCACCAACTTGCTATACAAATTGATCTTGGCCTTTATTGACATAAAGTTCGGCCTCTTCTAAACCCACAACCAAAAATAACAAAAAATAACAATTAGCAATAAACCACAATTATCAAATCACATAGAAAAATCCTAAAAAATTTGATAGTGCACATGTCACGATGGTTAGATTTTACCGATCGTGCCATCGTGCCACTAGGCACGATAGACCATCTCATCGATCGTGCCACTAATGCCACCAGCATGCCACAAGTCACGATAGTCCATCTCATCGATCGTGCCATCGTGCCTACTATGGCACGATGGCACGGTCGATAAATCCACATTTTGTTCCTTGTGGCACGCTGGTGGCATATAAGTCCTGCATGTCATCATTCCACATGGCATGACGGTGCGGTCGATTGTGCCACTTAGGGCTTCATCGATCGTGCCATCTGTCGTCTTCTTCACAGATTTATATTTCAAAACCACTCAACAATATCGCCCTAACTTCACCCATCACTTACCCATACCCTAGGGATGGCATTGGAGTGGGTTCAAACCCGGTTAAGCGGGTAACGGGGTGGGTAATGGGTTTGCTCTTTTTAAACTCGGCCGGGTCTAGGGCGGGTAACGTGTCCGGCAAGACCCACCCCGGACCCATCCCATTATATTTAATAATATATATAAATTAAATATCTAATTACTCACAAAGCCGCCCTATTGTAGGTTACTAAAATATTAAGCTGTACTCATCGCCGCGATCCCATTGCATTTGGCGTAATTTACAATTACGATTAAATTTGGCACTAATCCATAGGAAGAGTTATAAAGAGTGTCGCTAGGGATTGTTTGCAGGATTTATGGCAAATTAATAAACAAGAATCTTGAGTGAGATGCTTCAAAATAGTTGCCCACTTTGCAAATAAATCAATTGGACATTAGCTTCGCAAGGCACCAGTGTTTGGAGGCATGAAGCTGCAAGAATTAAGCCTCTACATGGAATTTATTCTGCTGGGTATTTTAGTTAGCGGGTCCAACGGGTTTGACCTACCGGGTCCAGGTCTAATAAGCGGGGCGGGACGGGTCTGGAAGCGGGGCGGGACAGGTCCCAAGTCTTGTTTTCTCTTGGCGAGGTGGGTCTTGGGTTTAGCCAAACCCATCCCAGACCCGCCCCGTTTCCATCCCTACCATACCCATTCCTTTAAATACCTAACAATACTACACCCAAACTATAAATGCAAGTTATTTTTAAGAAAAAGATGAGTTTATTACCTCTTCAATGTCGACCACCGGTATATGTTACGGTACCCGTGCCCGTGATTGTACTATCGTGTCTCGGCCGATTGTAGATAGTGGTGGATTCACAAAGTTGTCATCATCCTCCGCCGTAACCATCCTTCTTCTCCGGTAAGTTTGAACGTGCCATTGTCGTCGAATGCAACAATTTTAGAGGTGGGTGTATCTTTTTGTTTGAGATTGAGAAAGTGGGAAAGTGTAAGGTTGGGGGGGTGTATTTGGAGAAAAATTAGTGCAAGGGTAAAATTGGAAAAAATGAGGGTGTATTTAGCAATTAGGTCATATTTTAAAAAGTGGGAATGGTGTATTTAGAAGGTGAGTGTGTGTTGGGAAATTATTGTTTAGATTTTGATGATTCGCCATGAAAAACTTAGACTAGAAAGTTGGCACCCCATTTTCTTTGTAAATTGCATTGTAATAGATAGGTCATTTAGCCGAGTCAAGTCGGCTATGATTGGATATACAAGAAGTCAACGGAGACAGGATGAAGACTCTGTTGTGAAGCATTTGAGTGTAGCAAGGAAAAGAAGACAAGAACTTTGAAGGAGTAAGCGGCTATGATACAACTATGTGAAGTGTCGGTCAAGTCAACTCAAGATAGCCAAGTCTCAAGTTGAAGTATCGGATGAGTCGTCCAATGATTGGGAGGTGACTCAAGTCAAGCTGGGAAAGTTAGAAAACTGCGATCAAGTCAAGACAATCTGAAAAAGGATCATTGCCGCGAGAAGTCAAGAAAGTTACTTAAACAAGTAATACTTCCATGTCTGCCTTTCTTAAAGTGCTCGATCCCCGAAGCGTGCAAAAGGAATAAACCAATGGGAAGCACTACACCGTGTCGAGAACCCTGAAAAAGTGAAGGTTCATTCAATACGAGGAAATGTCAATTTCAAGAACGCAACAAGACAAGCCAAGCGACCACAAGTGTCTTTTGAAAATTGCTTTATCTCTTTGGCGAGATTTTCAAAAGAGCACTATAAAAGGCCGAGAATCAATTTGAGAGAAGAAGACTGAACCACGAATATTTTAAGCTATTAATCGAGTTTGTAACCCGCAAATACTCTCAAGTTATTCAAGCAAATCCTCAAGCCTAAACTTGAAGAAATCGATCCAACATCAACTGTGAAGGAGAGACAACTTCAAAGCTGTTGAAGAGAAATTTACGAAAAATCAAAGGGGTCTACATTCAAGGAGGATTGTAGGAAGGTTCAAGGTCGAACCAGTCTCAAGTTATTGGAGGCTTCGTGATCAAATCTAAGAAGCTTGAGCAAGTGGGGTAGTAGCAAGGAGAAGCGCCTGTGAAGAAGCCGAGTCGTCGAGAAGCCATTTGTGTGACAAGCGCATCTCGATCGAGTCCCAAAGGATCAAGTCACTTTGTGTGATCAACATGTAGACGGGTGATAACCACTATGTACTCGATCAATACTTAGTGGATTCCTCCGGGAGTTGGAGAAAGAGAGGAGTAGAAGAATTACCCCATCTTCGAACCTCTATAAAATTTATTGTGTCATTTACATTTCAACATTTACTTTCGCATATCATTTAATATCTGTGATAATTTGCTATCCAACCGATAATTAACAAGTGCTAAAACAAGTGTTAAAACAAACTTAAACCAAATTCAAGGGTGTTAAGTCTTCCATTTGAAAATCTTATCACAACCAAGTTAAGTATAAGACTAAGCGGTGAGTTATTCTATCAACAACTCAATCAAGTACGTTGAGTGGCTAACTCTATTTGGTTAACTAACTTAGTTGTCCATCGAGGACTTAATTTGTGAAACTAATTCGAACAATTTTGAAAGGACTAAATCAAAAAGTTGGTAAGGTTTATTCAACCCCTTCTAAACCTTACACACACACCACTTGGGGACCTACAAGTGGTATCGAGTGATTGGTTCATTGAGCCTTCCGCACCGGTTCTGAACTAGATCTTCATTTTCTCAAAGAAGTTTTAACACTTGCTCTTTCAAAAACTCTTTTCATTCAGCAAAGTTATTACAATGGAAGCAAATTTGACACACATTCATATGTTCACCATTGAAGAATTTGATGACTAGAAAATACGTATGCAGGCTCATCTATCAACTTTACATGATGAGATGTGGATAGTAATAGAAGATGGGCCACTGCAAATATTGAAGGTGAACACAGTTGTAAGGAGAGAAGCTGCAGCTGAAGGAGAAGAGGCTGCTGCTCCTAGACCAGCTATGGTTGAAAAACCAAGAGCTGAATGGACAAATGATGACAGAAAACGATACAACTTGGACAATGTGGCCAAGGATATACTTTACAAGACCTTGGACAAAGCCATGTTCAACAAAGTCAAATCTTGCAAGACTGACCAAATAAATGCGGGATAAACTAACCCTAATTTGTGAAGGATCCGAGCAAATCAAGGAAAACAAATTATCTGTTGTTATTGTAAATTTGAAAACTTTAAAATGCTTGCGGGTGAAACGATGGACCTTTGGATGCTAGATTCATTTGAAATAACCAATGAGCTTTCAACACAGGAAAGAATACACACGAGAAGGAGATGTGTATGAAGATATTGAGGAGCCTCGGTGAGTGGGAAATGAAGACATTGACTCTAAGGCACTCGATGGACCTATCAAAAACATCCAATCATGAACTATTCTCGGACCTCAAAGCCTATGAGTTTGGTGAGAAGAAAGGATCAAGAAGAGACAATTTGTACCCCAAAGCAATTTGACCGATAGTTAAGGAAGGGAAGAGAGTGAGACAAAGAAGTCATTGACCGGAGGTGATTACCTTGATGGTTAAAAGATTCAATAAGTTCTTCAACAAGAACTACAAAAGAAACAAAGGTGAATCCTCTAGAAGACACTCGGCTCCTCCAAATCAAGGGAAGATAGGCTACCAAAAAGAGCTGAACATCAAAAGGTCGAATATCAAAGAGCTAACAACCCAAGAAATGAAAGAGCGACCAAAAAGTTGAGAACTGTGTTGGAATTGCGGACAACCAGGACACTATGCCATTGATTGTTCATATCCACGTAGTCAACAAATACATGAATGAAGAAGAAAGAAAAGTCTTGAGAGAGAAAGAAGGCAAGAAAAGAAAAGAGCAATGTTGGCTCTTTGAGGCTACGTCTGACTAAGTCAAAAGAAGCGACAAACTCGAGAAGTAGTGAAGTGACTACTCAAGTGACTCACGAAGAAGAAGCCTTAATCTATCTAATGGCTAAAGAACAAAATCAATCTGACCAAGAAGATGAGGTACACTCCAACTCATCTCATTCAGATTCTAGTGATAGTGATTGTGACACACACACTTCATCACCCACTGATCTTTATGATTCATTAGGCAAAATGATGAAAGACTTTGAGCACATTAAATCCTCACACACACTATTAAATGAGGAAAATAGCCAGCTCAAAAGCCAAAACTCACAGCTAACTAAGGAGCTGAGTACTCTAAGTCACATAGCTGATGAGAACAAAAAACTGAAGGCTGAAAATGCTAAACTAAGAGCAGAGATAGCTGCTATAGAAAAGAGAGAAAATGATCTCAAAAATATGATTGCCTCATTCACAAAGGCATCTAAATCATTGGAAGACCTTATTATGAGCCAAAAAGAGTGTGGAGATAAGACAGGCATAGGATTCAACTCCTTTGTGCATACTCAAACTCCCATAGTGATCTTGGAAAAAGGATCTTCAAGCAATGAAGCATCTCAAAAATCCAAGACACCAAATGTTGCACACACATTCATTCCAAAGCACAATCACAATCAAACTGGCCTTGGTTATAAAGGAAAAGGAAAACAACTTTTGTTGAGTATCTTTGAGAGGGCGGTGAGAAGAAATCAATGAGTTCTCAAGCAAACTCCAAGCAAGGAAGTACTGTAAAGAAGAAACAGAGCTACCAAAAGCCCCAGAAGTCCTATAAAAGTAATAAATATGATGGGAATGGTAGAAACTACCCAAGTCAAGCGATTGGAATAATGTGAAATATCAAAGAAAGACTATGGAATACAAGCCTAAATGGCAAAGGCCTAGAACTCAAAGAAAGGTCATTCCAAAGGCAACAAAGCTATTATCGACACACATATGCACCCAAGCACTACACTCAGAGATATCACAATTATCCAAAGAAGGCAATTGCTAAAACACACACACTCGGCATACATACACAAGAGACAATTTGTATGAACCTAAAGCCCCTAAGCAATTTGCCAAAGTAAATTATGATTATGGTACGAGATAGATGGCAACCCCTTAGAGTCAAATCATTTGGCTATAGGTTGGTTGGATCATCTTACAACACTAACCCCTCCGGACCCGGAGACAAGTATGATACCAAGATCGATTTCCTTGATTGCGAGTTCGAGGAAGCGGTGAGTGCGGAACCTGGTACATGGATGGTGGTATTCCGGACATATGACAGAAACAAGAAAAATCCATTAAAATTCAAGGAAGTTAAAGGTGCAAAAGTCATATTTGGAGGAAATGAAGCTCCAGGAGAAATAAGAGGCACTGGATCCATCAAGAAAAATGGATTAGAAATCACAGATGTTGCATATGTTGAAGGCCTCAATTTCAACTTATTGAGCATCAACCAACTCTGTGACAAGGACTATAATGTTGGATTCAATATGTGAATGTGCCAAATCAAAGATACTGAATCAAATGAAGTAGTGTTGCAAGGATGCAGACAAAAGAACATGTATGTGGTAGACTGGTCGACTGCCACACCAAACACTTGTCTGCTAGCAAAGAGTTCAGCCGAATCAAGTTGCATGTGGCACAAGAAGTTGAGTCACCTGAATTTCAAGACAATTAACAAGCTTGCAAGGAGTAATCTTGTAGAAGGACTCCCAGGACTCGGTGTACAAGAAGGAAAGTGTTTGTGATGCATGCCGGATGGAAGCGAGATCAAATCATCATTCAAAAGAAGTCATGTCCATCTTCAAAATAGATGCATGATAAATAGACAACCGACAAAGACTCCCTATGAGATTTGGACGGGGGGAGGAAGCCAAATGTTGCATATTTTAAAATATTTGGATGTAAATGATTCATCCATAATAATGGCAAAGACAATTTAAAGGCTTTTGATGCTAAAGTCGATGAAGGTATCTTCTTGGGATACTCGGTGAGAGCAAAGCCTATAAATCTTGAATAAAAGGACTATGGTCACGAGAAGAGTCTATCCATGTGGTTTTTGATGAACCTAATGTAAATGGAGAAGACATTGAAGAGTTAGGCGATAAGTGAATCACCCAACTATGCAGAAGAGTCCTTATGTTGGTGAAAGTGGAGCAATAAACCAAGATGAGAGAGTGCTCAAGATAACACAAAGCAAGACGATCTGAATCCGGCTAACTTACTCCAACGATGTGAGATGGCTAAGAGACCATCCACGAGAACTAGTCATTGAAGATGTAAGAGATGGTGTAAGAACGGATCAAGAGCTTAACAAGAAGCAATGTTCACTTGTTTTATTTCCCAAATAGAGCCAAAAGATGTGTCCCAAGCATTGGACGACACACATTGGATTGAGAGCCATGCGGGAAAGAGTGAATCGGTTTGAAAGGAACAAAGTGTGGGAATTGGTTCAAAGACCAACCCATCAAAATGTCATTGGCACAAAATGGGTGTTTAGGAACAAGATGAATGAAAGACGGTTACGTGGTAAGAAACAAAGCAAGATTGGTAGCCAAAAGGTATTGCCAAGAAGAATGTATATATTTTGATGAAACATTTGCTCTGTTGCAAGATTAGAAGCAATAAGGATGTTTCTTGCCTATCTTGCTCACAATAACTTCATTGTATATCAAATGGATGTAAAAGTGCATTCTTGAATGGATTATTGGAGGAAGAAGTCTATGTTGAACAACCTCCTGGATTTGAGCAGAAAACTCTTGGAGATAAAGTGTACAAGCTTAATAAAGCTCTATATGGATTGAAACAAGCACCTAGAGCATGGTATGATACATTATCTCAATTCGACTAAGAATGGATTCACAAAAGGCAAAATGGATAGAACACTCTTGAGAATTCAAGATGGGAAGAGTATCTGTTTGTTCAAATATATGTGGATGACATCATCTTTGGATCCACAAACAAAGAGTTGTGTGATAAATTCTCAAATCTCATGCAAAGCAAATTTGAAATGAGCATGATGGGAGAGCCGACATTCTTCCTAGGACTCCAAGTAAAACAATTTGAATGATGGAACCTTCATAAGTCGGACAAAATCAGAGATTTAATGAAAAATTTGGTATGGAAGAGAAGTCTTACGTGAAAATACCAATGAATACATCAGTCAAAATGGACATGGATGCGGATGGCAAGCACTGTGGATCAAACCGGATCTGAGCACTTATTGGATCATCTGCTCTATCTCACAGCAAGTAGGCGGACATCACCTTTCTTTGTAGGTGTATGTGCAAGATTTCAATCTGCTCCAAAAGAAAGCCACATGATGCCGCGCCAAAAGAATCTTAAGATACTTGAAGGAAGCGAAGTTGGCTTATGATATCCAAATGAAGGTGGATTCAAGCTAATTGGTTACTCGGACTCGACTATCTTTGGATGTAGAGTTGACAGGAAGAGTACGCCAGTACATGTCGATGCTTGGAAATAGATTAATTTCCTGGTTTAGCAAGAAGCAAAATTCAATAGCCACATCCATAACTAAAGCGAGTACATAGCTGCGGCAAATTGTGCCCAAGTCTTATGGATGAGACAAAGAAATTGAGGACTATGAAGTTGAAGAAAAGGAGATTCCAATTATGTGTGATAACACTTGCAATCACTCAAAATCTGTGTTGCATTCGAGAACAAACCACATTAATGTCAGATACCATTTCATAAGAGACCATGTTGAAAAGAAGGACATTACCTTAGAATACATCTCAACTGATAAGCAGTTGGCTGATATATTCACAAAACCATTATGTGAATCAAGATTTGAAGAACTCAAGCATGATTTAGGGTTAATTAAACTGAGTTAACACTCAGAAGACTCGGAAAAGAGATGAAATGTAAAAAGATGGGAGACGAGCGAAGTTCTTGAATCAGCTAAGTGACTAAGCCGTATCGAAAATTCAACTGCACCGAGTTAGCTAACAGCTGAGTCGCTATATAAACAGAGAGACGAAGAGTTGAATCAGCTAAGAAGTAAGCTAAGTCATTTATGAGCAAAGTGACAAAAACGCAGTCGTTTTTACTAAGCGGGAATGTTTTTAAGAATGGCGACGGCGTAATTATGACGTGTACAGTCAAAAGCTGCATACCAAGCTTATGATTGGATATAAATGCTGCCGTATTAAATGCGAGAAGTTAAATGCTAATCGGCGTGCTAAATCTGAGCTGTTGATCTTGATCAAATTACAAAAACCGTATGCACGTCCTTTCATAACCCACATATATACCATTTCGTCCGTTTTTCTCTCTCACTTTACACAAACTGTTCATCTCTCTCAAAGCAAGAAAGCAACCTTTCTCTCAAAACCCTACAGATCTCCAAAGTGAATTTCTAAAAGTTTCGTTTAGTAAATTTTCAAGAAATGGCATCTACTTACTATTTTGTTAAGTTGGGAAACCAAATCCACACTGGCTCTACTGTGGATTTTGAAGGAATAATTAAACAGGGGTCCGATGAAACCCTTGTGAAGAAGATAGCTGAGAAAGTGGAGAAGTCTGGGCTAAAACCCTTTCTCACAATGGAGTTTCAGATGACTTATGTTGAAGAAGTCGCTCAGTTCTACGTGAACGCTGAAGTTCACAACGAGGGCATCAAGTCCTCTGTTCACGGCAAAGAATTCACAATCACTGCTAAGGATTTAGCGGAACACTATTTGCTACCGGCAGAAGGTGTACCGGTAATATTGGAGGCTGATGTAAACCTGGCTGCTGCGGGGAAGGAAGTGGCCGTAGGCGGGAATGTCTTTGCTAAGGTGGTTTACGGTGAAAAGAAGCTGGAAGGCGATTACCACAAGCCGATGGATATCGTCGCAAAATGCGTAGACATGAAGTTTGGAAGCCATAACCACTATCAAAAACAAGATGATCGTCATGGTGCGATCATGGAAGAAAAGAAAGTCAATGGCGAGAACTCGTCTACGCCAGACTCGCAAAATATTGGGAACAAGTCCTTCAAGGGCGATGGGTCCTTTGGAGGATCCTTGGGGATGGCCTTGTTATTGGCTTCGGTGATGGAGGTGAAGGAGTTCCACTCCGACATGGAAAGGTGTTCCATGTTAACAAAAAGATGTTCCGATCAAATCTCCCGGAGCACAAAAGAGAGCTTACGCCAAGAGGGAGATACAAGTGAGGGGGAATCGGTGACCCTCGAAGATACAACCTGTCTCCTCCCCTCCCAAGAAGAAGGCCCTCGCCCCTACAAAAGCAAAAAGATCACGCCCTACAACAAAGAAAAAGAAAATCGCACTGCCCTACAAAGTGAGTCACCTACCCCCGTAGCCGTGTCTCCCGCCCCTGCAGCCTCGAGTCACCTGCCCCGCAGCCCGAGTCACACCGCCCCCCGCAGCCGTGTCTCCCCCCCGTGCATGCAATGGAGAAGGAACCATTAATACCTTCTCCAAAGTGATTAAGAAGAAGAGGTCTGCCACAACAAGAAAGGGTGCCTGCCTCTAAGACAAATGTGAAGGCATTTACCTTGACGAACCAGAGGAAGTGGAACCGGATGTTCCTCTGGTGAAAACCAAAAGAAGAAAAAGAATTTACAAGCTCTCCGAGCTTGAGAAGACAAATTTGAGTCTCGCAACTCATTTGGAAAAAATATCGGAGCTGGCCTGGAAGTAGAGTCTCCAAAAGGTATAGATGAAACAACCAAGTCGTTGATGCCGATCAACGAGAGGCAAACCAAAGACCCATCTCGTGGGCGTAATGAGCAGTGAGGAGCACGAAGCGGCTAAGACAACTAACTCACTTGCCGATAGAAGGGGTGTGTCTCCGCTGCGCGACGACTGGCCGAGGGTGAAGAGCAAAGCAAGCTCGCTACCCTCCATTCTCGAGAGGAAGGACTACATGATGATGATGTGATCATCTTTGTCTCCACCATATCCGGACATCCAAAATCGTAAATGCGAGAATGGAGGAAGTGGAAGTTGAGTCGATCAAGGGATCGATTCAAAGACCGAATTTATTGAAAAAGAGGAAGAATCGATGAATTTCCTCGGATTGACCCACGATGGTCGGCAATCGGATGAAGAGAACCGCATAGATATCTTGAATATCTTCAAAGAGAAGGAGAAGGAAAGGTTGGCAGAAGAGGCTGACGCTCGTGAGAAGGCCAACATTTGTCCCTCCACTGGAACCACTGAGCATACTCATCCACACCTCGATGTTCTCTCAGGAAGTGATGAAGATCTCGGACCTGGGCCGCGACGGAGAAGAGCTAGAAACGCAGCAAGCCATGTGGGAATCCGAGAATGATGCATGAGCAACGGTTGATGGAAGGACTCGGGAGAGTCTTCCAAATCACAGTGAAATTGACCCTATGGGAGTGGTGCAACAGATTGCAGAATCGTTGTTGTTGCGACCACTTCCCAACTCACTACGAGGAAAGTTCTAAGGAAATGGCGATGAACCGGGAATTCGGGGACCCAAGTAGAGCCAACCCCACCGAAGGTGTCTTACCACCGCCCCAACGATCGAACACTCACAGGATATAGCGGGAGTCCGGCGAAGAGTGACCCCATTCCAAGTCACTCGGTGGTGTGCCACCGAGGGGAAACTCCCTCCACCGCTGCGGCCAGGTCGGAGAATCTGCAGGGACGACTCCACCAAGAATCTAGGAGGCGAAGTGGAGAATAAACAACAAACGGAAACACATCAAGTTGTCACTAACGAGGCTCGAGGCAGTTGAGACTATCTCGGTGAGGTGCCAACCGCTCCGCATGCCAATGACGCCGCCGATGCGTCGAGGCACATGATGGATGCCCCCGGGAGTTAACACTGGGCAATAAAAGTACAATCCATGGAGTTGAGACTCCGGTGGATGCCACTCGAAGACCCTAAGACAACGGCAAGATCGCCGAAGGGATTGTTTAAGGCCTCGCCGCAGTTGAGATTGCGGGGAGGTAGTGAAGGCCTACGGGAGGTTGAGACTTCCCGAGGTAAAGAAACAGAAATGCAGAACATTCCTCCTGTCATTGATGCAAGGCGAGAAGGAGATAAGTGCCCTTCACGATTCCTAAGACAACCATGATATAACGTTTCGGGATTTGAAGGTGAAGATGAAGCCGAAGTCATCCCCTCGTCGCAAGTCCAAACGACTCGGTGAGGATGTTCTTCCCAACAAGAGTAAGCCGAATTCAAGCGTCGCTTTCGTCAAAAGTTCAATTTTGATGATGAGCCACCCTTCAAGTCTTATCATCGTCCGATGACGCTATTGATACGGCCGAGACCGATAACTCAAATGGAAAAACCAATTTGAGACCGACAAGCGAAGGTTGCTGAGACAATGACTCAGTGCCTGGCTACCGGGTCCATACCACAACAGACCCCAGTGAATCACGATCAATCGTGCGAGGCTCCCAAAGTTGCAGCAGACCGACTCAACCGGGCACATCACGACCACGAGTTACCATTGAACAGATTCCCTATGTCCGTGATGATGCGTTTGAAGAAACATTTCCCTTCTCATTGAGCCGCGAGCCTTGATGTGAGAATCGGCTCGAGACAAGAGGCGCTTCCACAAACTTGATCCGATTATTCCCATAGATACCATCGTCCCAACAGACTTTGACTTTGACGCCGCTTGGCCACCACCGAGACGGAGGAGGTAACAATCGAAGTTCGAGAAGTCTTCAAGGCGATTTTTGCGAGAGATAGAGAAGATGGAAAGGCACCAGGCCTCACTTTTGGACATGATCTTTGGATAAAGAGATGCTAATCTTCTCGCCGATCTGCGTGGGATTATAGTCAAGATCCGGGAATGGTGGCAACAACAAAGAAACAATGCGTGTGGAACAAGTTTGATATTTTAAGGCATTGTATAACAAGATGTTGATCCGGGAGCGCGATAATACCGATATGAAGAGAAGAATGCAAGAAAACATTGATAGAATGCATGAATCTCACAACACCGAAATGTAGCTCTGCGTGAATTCCACAAGAAAGAACCTCGCGTCGAGGAGACTATGAACAATAAATTCACCTCCTCATAGCTGAAATGAAGTTGGTGGCGGTGAATCAAAAGCCACCGCTCCAAATTCCGTGCAAAGATACTCGCAGCAGATTCAAAGCATAATTCAACTATCACCGCCTAGACTTCATCTTTGGTGGTCTGTTCCGGGGTTCCTCTCATTTGATGATGCCAAAAAGGGGGAAGAGGAATACCTAAAGAAGAAGTTAGGGTCTCGGTTGAGAAGGAAGCGGTTTGTGAAGAAGAACAGTGAGGATCGGAGAGGAAGGAAAAGGGAAAATCCATTGAGGGGGAAGGTTCGAAAGACATGACTTTAATGGTTGCTAGTACCTCAACAAGGACTCGTCACAACCGACATCATCAAAGAAACTTCGATGCCGCTTCAACACGATGTGCCCATGTCGTCGAAAAAGAGGAAAATTGTAGAAGCGAGAGATGAAGGAGGTTGAAAGAAAAATGGATGCCCGTGCGATGGACATATCGAAACAATATGGAGGCATTCCAACAAGCAGAGACACTGATGCCATCTCAGACGTCGGAACCGAGCCGAGATCGATTGATGAATTCAAAACGCTCGAATCCAAGCGGATACTTCGAGAACATGTCCATGGCCCAAGCTCGGGACTTGTATTGGGAAAAAGGCCTTAAGCTATGCGAAGAAGGCGACAGCAAAGAAACTCCGGTAGTCACTCACTTTGGACACTCTGCCGATCACTCGGTTGGGAAGAAGAAGGCCACAAGACAATACACGCCCGCAGGTAGAGAAAAAGAGTGGAGGAAGAGGTTTGCACCCGCACTTACCCAAAATATTAAATACATAGATCCGGGGAAGAAAGGAGGGATCTATCAATTTGGATATGACGTAGTAGCCAACATGGAAGTGGCCCTAGGAAGAATCTTGAATATGTAAAGAGGATTGAAGCAGAAAATAAGAGACAAGATGAGTGGGAAGAGAGTCGAGAAGTCAAGAAAGGAAAAGAAAAGATGAAGCCGAGAAGAGCCTATGAGAAAAAAAAAAGGCAAGAAGAGAAAAAGAGAAAGAGAGCAGATGACGAAAGAGTCAAGAAGAAAGAAGGAGGCGAAGGAGATGAAGTGTTCTTTGTCTACCCCTTCATGTATTTTACTGTTGTAAATGCATATGTATGTAAGTCTTCTGTACATTGAATAAAATTGTGTAATTTCTATACTTGCGTAGATATAGAACACTATGATTGCTCTGAGCTCTGATACATTTTGTAAACAGTTGTGTAAAGAACAAGAATGTTATGATCAATAAAAGATCGATTCTGCGTATACATTATATGTTTCTACATTGTCTGTATGTATCTTTGCTCTTTACTTTTTGTATATATGTTTTAAGTTTTGGCATCATCAAAAAGGGGGAAATTGTTGGGAAATTATTGTTTAGATTTTGATGAATGCCATGAAAAACTTAGACTAGAAAGTTGGCACCCTATTTTCTTTGTAAATTGCATTGTAATAGATAGGGTCGCATTTGAGTCAAGTCGGCTATGCCTGGATATACAAGAAGTCAATCGAGATCGGGATGAAGACTCATCTGTGAAGCAGCTGAGTGTAGCAAGGAAAAGAAGACAAGAACTCGACTGAAGGAGTAGCAGCTATGATACAGCTATGTGAAGTGTCAGTCAAGTCAACTCAAGATAGCCAAGTCTCAAGTTGAAGTGACAGATGAGTCGTCCAATGATTGGGAGCTGACTCAAGTCACCTGGGGAAGTTAGAAAACTGATCAAGTCAAGACAAGGCGAAAAAGGATCCGTTGTACGTAAGTCAAGAAAGTTACTTAAACAAGTAATACTTCCATCTTTGCGCTTTCTTAAAGTGCTCGATCCCTTAAGCGTGCAAAAGGAATAACCAATGGAAAACACTGAACCTGTGTCAGAACCCTGAAAAACTGAAGGTTCATTCAATACGAGGAAATGTCAATTTCAAGAACTACAACAAGACAAGCCAACGACCACAAGTGTCTTTTGAAAGTTAGCCTATCTCTTCAACGGACAGATTTTCAAAAGAGCACTATAAAAGGCTGAGGAATCAATTTGAGAGAAGAAGACCTGAACCACGAATATTTTAAGCTATTAATCGAGCTGTAACCTGCAAATACTCTCAAGTTATTCAAGCAAATCCTCAAGCCTAAACTTCGAAGGAAATCGATCCAACACCAACCTGTGAAGGAGAGACAACTTCAAACTGTTGAAGAGGAAATTTCTGAAAAATCAAAAGGGGTCTACATTCCAAGGAGGATTGTAGGAAGGTTTAAGGTCGAACCAGTCTCAAGTTATTGGAAGGCTTCGTGATCAAATCCAAGAAGCTTGAGCAAGTGGTCAGAGTAGCAAAGGCATTGCCCTGTGAAGAAGCCGAGTCGCACGGAAGCCATTTGTGTGACCAAGGCATCTCCGGACCGAGTCCCAAAGGATCAAGTCAGCTGTGTGATCAAGACTTGTATCTGGACTGATAACCACTCTGTACTCTTATCAATACTTAGTGGATTCCTCCAGGAGTTGGAGAAGAGAGGAGTAGAAGAATTACCCCATCTTCGAACCTCTATAAAATTTATTGTGTCATTTACATTTCAGAGTTTTACTTCTTGCATATATTTTAATATCTCTGATAATTTGCTATCCAACTGATAATTAACAAGTGCTAAAACAAGTGTTAAAACAAACTTAAACCAAATTCAAGGGTGTTAAGTCTTCCATTTGAAAATCTTATCACATCCAAGTTAAGTATAAGACTAAGCGGTGAGTTATTCTATCAACGGCTCAGTCGAGTTTGTTGAGTGGCTAACTCTGCTGGTTAACTAACTTAGCTGTCCATCAAGGACTTAGGTGTGAAACTAACTCTGAACAATTTTAAAAGGACTAAATCAAAAAGTTGGTAAGGTTTATTCAACCCCCCCTTCTAAACCTTACACTCACACCCCTTGGGACCTACAGTGTGTTTAGAGAAAAAGAGGGTGCCAATAGAGCCACCCATGAAATAATTGTGTTTAGAAATGTTAAGGCCTTGTTCGTTGAATAACATAATTTCTGATGAAGATCTTGGTGGAAATATTAATATTAATATTAATATTTAATTGTATCTCACTTAATATTTCACCATATTTACATAACATATAATTACTTCAAAATGAACATGTTACGTGATAATATGTTTCAATTTTAATTCAATGTTGACCTTGTAGAATGTTGAAAATAACAAGGTTAAAAATTAAATTATAAAAACACCCATGAACTTGACTATACGTGACATTTACTGATATAGCGTTTGTTGTTGGTTTGTTGGGCATATATTTAAGTAATCTGGGTATGAATCACTGGAAAGCAGCCAAACGGGTGATGAGATATTTATAGAGAACAAAAGATTACACACTCACATACAAAACATCGATCGTTGGAGATCATAGGGTATTCTCGATTCGATTTTGCGGGATGCCAAGCGAGTAGGAGATCCACTTCGGGCTACATTTTCTTATTAGTTGGGAGCCATTTCATGGAGAAGTGCTAAGTAGACACTTGTAGCATATTCTACCATGGCAACCGAATTTGTAGTATGTTATGAGAGATCCAATCATGGGATATGGCTGCGAAATGTTGTCATTGGGTTGCGCATTATTGGGAATATAGAAAGACCATTAAAGTTGTATTGTGACAATATTCTAATAACAACAAAAGCTCTACTAAGTCAAAGCACATTGACATAAAGTTCCTAGTTGCGAGTGGTCAGGTTGTGAAGGAAAGGGTACAGAGTGGTCATATATATTGAGCATTTCGGGATAGACTCAATAATTGCGGATCCCCTTCTAAAGGATTAATACCCAGGGTCTTTAATGAGCACACTATTCGTATGGGTATAATATAGTTTCAAGATACTTTGGTTTAGTGGGAGTCTGTAATTTTTTGCTCTATACATTAATTTCGGCATATTTTGTGTATTTGGATATTTATGTACAAATATAAAGTATTCAGTTTATTACGCTCTGTCATTTTGGTTATGATTGATTTCAATAAGGAATAATGTGGACTAGTTGGAAATAGACATGTTAGATCACATTACATGTAATTTCCGTGCTACTCACTCATGATTGATCTATGTCATTTGGTTGTACTGATGTATGAGATTATTGATGGTTTTATTCACGCAGAAAGTGATGAATGCTTCTATAGTCCTGTATTAGTACAATCAGTGGAAGAGATTGTTAAGAGATACTCTTATATGTGACATCAAGGTTTGAGCTCATAAGGTGTTGCACATTTGTTTGTACAGATATAAAGTATTCAGTTTATTACACTCTGTCATTTTGGTTATGATTGATCTCACTAAGGAATAATGTGGACTAGTTGGAAATAGACATGTTAGATCACATTACATGTAATTTCCATGCTGCGCAATCATGATTGATCTATGTCATTTGGTTGTACTGGTGTATGTGATTATTGATGGGTTTATTCACGCATAAAGTGATGAATGCCTCTTTAGTCATGTATTAGTACAATCAGTGGAAGAGATTGTTAAGAGATATTCTTATATGTGACATCAAGGTTTGAGCTCATAAGGTGTTGCACATTTGTTTGGTAACATATGAAGTCCAAGTGGGAGATTGTTGGAAATATTTAATTTGGACATACATATGTTAATTAAATATGCATAGTTGTCTTACGGTTTAATCCAATTAAAATAAGGTTTTAATTTTGGATTAAAAGGGTATCAAATTGTCATGGGATTAAATGTGTAGATATTATTAGGAGATTTTCTATTTGTTGAAGGACCAAATAGAAATTAAAGGGATACTTATCCCAAACGGTTATGGTCCTCGGGCGACGATTGTTAAAAACCTAGAAAATGTCTGTCTCCCTTACAAAACACAATATAGAAAAGAAAAGAAGAACCGCTCGTCTGGAAGACTAAAACCAGATCCAGATTTCTCAAGCCCTAATGGATTCAGGTACGCTTCTGTGATTAATATTAATCTCTTCTCTTTCTCGGATTATCATGGTAGACCGGTTCAAGCATGCTTTTATAGATTTCATGAATTAAATCATGCCCCTTTGTGATTTTGATTTCTGACATCATTATCAAGATAATTTTATAGGCTGAGGATGCAAGAAACAAATTTGAAGAATGTAACAAATATTGATCATGAAAACTGCAAACCATTCTCAACAAGCTACCAAATCACAAAGATGGCGACTCTTCCCTAAGCATCAATATGTCTTGATCTCGTCGTTTCTCAAAGGTTCTTGAGGGGAGGAATTGGGAAAATAATTTCAAATTACTCAATATCGATGAAATTGAAATCCACCACAACGTGGAAAATAGCTCAAAAATAGGAGTTCATGAATTTGAAATTCACCACAACGTGAAAAATAGCTCAAAAATCGAAGTTCAAGAATTTCAAATTCATTGTATAACAGATTTCTTATTATGGATTTGAATTCCTTAATTTCAAATCCGTCAATCAAAATGAAAGTCTAAGTACATTGTTAAAATCAAGTCTACTAGTTATGAAATTTGCAGGTTCATTGATACAACCAACTGGGCGATCCTTCAGTTGTTTAGAGGACAATATTGGTCTTTACAATTAGTGCTCATAAGAAACCCAAAGCTACTTCTATTTAAAATTCAGAATTTCCAAGGTGATCTATAGTTGTTGATGATTCACCCTCAAACTGAACAATCGATATGATTTAACTATGTCTAAAATCAGTAATACAGGAATGATTAATCTTATTTTTCCAAACATTCATAGGGAGCTTGCATCTGAAAAATGCACTATCTGTACATATCTTTGAGTAATTTGTGAAATCATATTGTGTATAATTTTTACAGAAGCTAATTGCAGATGAATGATTAAATAAACGCTTACTAAAAATCATAAATATAAATGATTTGATATAGAATAGGCCGAACTCATATGAGATAAATAATCTTTGTTTAGGCTCGATATAACTTGTTTATGGCTTTTTATCGAATAGATTCAAGAGCTCGGTAAACAAATATCTATAGTTTAGCTTCTAGAAGATTCTTCAGATGAGTTCGGTATTTATTAGATGGGTAAGAGCTCGGGATTTGCTGATGATGTGGCTTAGAGATATTGATTAGATAAAATTTGGTAACGAATTCTGACATATTGGAACGGGCTATAGATTCCCCCGTAACGGTTTTCAGAAAATCCTAAAACCCTAATCAGCTTTTCTATAAATACCCATTGATCAGGTATCACTTATTTTTGAGATACCTTTACACGTTGGAATTATACTTGGTTTTTGATCATTCTCTTCCTACAATATTCTCTGACTTGAGCGTCGGAATGAGTATGCCGGAGTAACCCTCTGGCAGCCCTTTTGCAAGTAGGTCGATGAAGTAAGGCGGGAGTTTGACGAGGTCCGTGGTGGAGCTTGGCAATGTTAGCATCTGATGAGAATCCATGGACTAAAGATCCAGTGACGGTGCTAGTTGGTCTGGTGACGAGGGATCGAGCAAAGAAGTTCAAGGACGCGCTCAATGGGTTGATTCAAGTCATGCAGAATGAGACCGAGAGTGCACTGCCGACGGAGGAAGAAGTTCGGGTGGTCCAGTTGATTAACGTCATCAATGATCCAGAGTCCACCTTAGAGTGGGAAAGCGAAGGATGCCAAGAATACGAGTCAAGCGAAGGATGCCAAGAATACGAGTCACTTTGCGTCTTGAAGACATTGTAATCAAGTCCTCATCAGTGTCTTGTATTCGTCTATATTAGTTTATTGTAATTTTCATTATGATTAAGTCGTTCTAATGTTTAGAGGCCAAGTAAACCTTTAAGGCCGCATCTTAAGTTGTTATTTCGAGTTTGGGTCGAGCAGGGATCAAATTCAAGGGTGAAGTCGCGAGGAAACATTCGCACTCACGCACGACCAAGACGCACGCCCGTGCGTTGATGCATGACCAAGACGCATGCCTGTGCATGGCCCGTGTGTGATACCGTACATTGTGGGAGCCTTCGACTTGATGCATGGACCAACGCACGGCCCGTGCGTGGCGCCGACTTGACTTGATGCATGATCCAGTGCACGGCCCGTGCATGAGCCCATGCGTCAGTCCGGGAATTTGAGTTTTAGTTCTATTTTCGTTTCCTTTTTAGTCTTAAGTTATTTCTTGTAGGTTTAGGGTTTTGGATCCCTTATAAGGGTGAACACTTATTGTTTTTTCATTAGTTATCAATTGAATTAAGCTTTTTACTCTCAAATTGAGTGTTTTCTCCAAGTGCTTCAAGATTTACGTTTCTTGTTCCAATTATCAACTTATCAATCAATAATCCATAATTGCTTGTGGCGTCGTCGCATACCGAGGTTCTTGCTTTGCTAAGAAATGGGTCGAGGTTTCCACTAATCTTTAACTGAACTAGTGAAGGTCTTGGGTTAAGAATATATTGTTGTTGGGTCGTATGCATAATTGTTGTTGCAGTTCACCTCAGTTGGTAATCAAAGCCATCTAGCAAGGTTATGTCTATTCTTGTTCTTTAACTTTGTTATTTTCCAGAATTTCTTATAAACCCTAGTTCTTCAAGGGTATAAAAAAATCGAATATTCTGGAAAATTCGGAATTATAAACCATAGTTTTCAATTTCATCTTATTGCGATCTGTTGTTGGCTTGATAATTATCTTGGTGTGTTGAGGCATACTTGCGACTGTCTGATTGGTTTATAATCGTGACAAGTGCGGGTATTTGGAGATTGTGAGTTGAGTGATACACGAGCATATACACGTGAGGGAGTGATTTAAACATGTCAGAGGAAAACCGACAACCAGCAGATTTAGGTAACAAATTGGATATGGAGGCAATTGCGAACATCATAAAGAAAATAATGATTGAGACGTACGGGGATCCCAGAGAGGCGCCGAGAATCGAGAAGCCTGCTACTAGGGTGCGGAGGCCTAGGAGGTTCGAATTGGAGAAATGGGTGGATGAGATTGATGATTTTGATTCTGAAAGGGAGCAAAATTATAATCCGGGCAGAGGTCGGCGCGGAAATAGGGGTGATAGGGGATGTGAGGATAGCAATTTGAGTGATATCAAAATGCAAATCCCCTCATTCCAGGGAAAGAGTGATCCGGATGCCTATTTGGATTGGGAGATGAAAATCGAGAATGTGTTTGATTGCCAATACTATTCCGAGTTGAAAAAGGTGAAATTGGCATCAACTGAATTCTCGGATTACGCAAGTGTGTGGTGGGATCAATTAATGGTCTCAAGGAGGAGAAGTGGCACGTGGCCCGTTTCCACATGGGAGGAGATGAGGAGTTTGATGCGACGTCATTTTGTTCCAAATCATTATTACAGAGGCATCTATCAAAGATTGCAAAGGTTGACACTGGGATCGAAGAGTGTAGAAGATTATCATAAGGAGATCGAGATGCTTATGGTGAGGGCCAATATCGAGGAGGATCATGAGGTTACTATGGCAAGGTTTATCGCGGGATTGAATACTCCTATAGCGGATGCCGTCGACTTACATCATTGTGCTAGTGGCCTTGCGAGTTTTTATTAGAGGTTTGTACAAGATTTCAACACTATTGCAGCGTCTTTGACGGAAACGATTAAAAAGAGTGTTGCGTTTCAGTGGGGAGAAGCATAAGACAAAGCGTTCAAGTTGTTAAAGGAAAGGCTAACACATGCGCCTTTGCTAGCATTTTTTTGGATTTTACCAAGGTCTTCGAGATCGAGTGTGATGCGTCGGGAGTTGGGATTGGATTCGTATTAATGCATGATGAGCGACCGATTGCGTTCTTCAGTGAAAAACTGAGTGGGACGGCTTTGTACTATCCAACGTACGACTAGGAGTTGTATGCTTTGGTCCGAGCCTTGAAAAAGTGGAAGCACTATTTGTGGCCGAAGGAGTTCATAATCCACACTGATCGCGAGTCCCTAAAGTATCTTAAGGGGCAACAAAAGTTGAACAAGCGACACGTGCGATGGCTCGAGTTCATAGAGACGTTTCCTTACATCATCCGGTACAAGCAAGGTAAGACTAATATTGTAGCAGATGCACTTTCTCGAAGGTACACTCTTATCTCTACTTTAGATGGTAAAATTCTTGGATTTGAACATATTAAAGAGTTGTACTTGCATGATCTTGATTTTTCTGAATTATTTGTTGCATGCGAAAAAGGGGCGGAAGGTAAATTTTATCAAAGATGATGGGTTTTTATTTTGGGAGGATGAATTGTGCATTCCCGAATGTTCATTAAGGGACTTACTAGTGAGAGAATCACATGGTGGGGGTCTTATGTGGCATTTTGGGGTAGCCAAAACATTAGCGGTCTTGCAAGAGCATTTCTATTGGCCACATATGAAGCGTGATGTTGAGCGAATTTGCAGTAGATCTGTTACTTGTAGAAAAGCTAAATCCCGGGTTCAAAATCAAGGTCTCTACACGTCCCTACCCATTCCGACGACACATTGTGTGGATATTTCTATGGACTTTATTTTAGGACTTCCGAGAACTAAACATGGGTTCGATTCTATATTTGTTATCGTAGATCATTTTTCAAAGATGGCACATTTTATTCCATGTCATAAAACTGATAATGCATCTTTGATTGTCGATTTGTTCTTTAAAGAGGTTGTGAGATTGCGTGGTATGCCTAGAACTATTGTTTCGGATAGGGACGCTAAGTTCTTAAGTTACTTTTAGAAGACCTTGTTGGGAAAGTTAGGAACTAAATTGTTATTTTTTACTACATGTCATCCCCAAACAGAAGGTCAAACTGAGGTAGTAAATAGGACTTTATCTAGTTGTTAAGGGCTATCATTAAAAAGAACATTAAAACTTGGGAAGAATGTTTACCGCATGTTGAGTTTGCTTATAATCGTGTTGTACATTCTGCATTGAAATTTTCACCATTTGAACTTATTTATGGTTTTAATCCGCTAACCCCATTGGATTTATCACCTTTATCTGTTTCTGAGCGAGTTAACTTAGATGAACAGAGGAAAGCTAATTTTGTAAAATAGTTACATGAGAAGGCGAGACTCAACATCGAACGGTGAACAGAGCAGTACACGATGCAAGCTAACAAGCATCGTAAGAAGATGGTGTTTGAGCTGGGTGATTGGGTTTGACTACATATGCGGCCATAACAATTCCCGGCCCACCGAAAATTCAAGCTGCAGCCGCACATAGATGGTCCATTTCAAGTGCTTGAGCGCATCAATGACAATGCTTAAAAGATTGACTTGTTGGGTGATTATGGGATTAATGCTTCTTTCAATGTTACTGATCTTAGTCCATTTGATGTCAATTCGAATGTGAGGAATGGAATGATGAGAATCTATAGACTAAAGATCCAGTGACGGTGCCAGTTGGTTCGGTGACGAGGGCTCGAGCAAAGAAGTTCAAGGACGCGCTCAATGGGTTGATTCAAGTCATGCAGAATGAGACCGAGAGTGCACTGCCGATGGTAGAAGAAGTTCGAGTGGTCCAGTTGATTAGCGTCATCAATGATCCATAGTCTACCTTCGACTGAGAAAGAGAAGGATGCCAAGAGTACGAGTCACTATTCGTTTTGAAGACATTGTAATCAAGTCCTCATTAGTATCTTGTATTCGTCTATCTTAGTTAGTTGTAATTTTCATTATGTTTAAGTCGTTTTGATGTTTAGAAGCCAAGTAAACCTTTAAGGCCGCGTCTTAAGTTGTTATTTCGAGTTTGGGTCGAGCATGGATCAAATTCGAGGACGAAGTCGCGAGGAAACTTTTGCACTCACGCACGACCAAGAATCACACCCCGTGCGTTGGCGCACGACCAAGATGCATGCCCGTGCGTGAGCCCGTGTGTGATACCGTACGTTATGGAAGCCTTCGACTTGATGCACGGACCAACGCACGACCCGTGCATGCCGTTGACTTGAGGCACGGTCCAGCGCACGGCCCATGCGTTAGCCCGTGCGTTAGTCCGGGAATTTGAGTTTTTGTTCTGTTTTTGTTTTCTTTTCAGTCTTAAGTTATTTCCTAGTAAGTTTAGGGTTTTGGATCCCTTATAAGGGTGAACACTTATTGTTTTTCATTAGTTATCAATGAATTAAGCTTTTACTCTCAAACCGAGTGTTTTCTCCAAGTGCTTCAAGATTTACATTTTTGTTGCAATTATCGACTTATCGACAATAATCCATAATTGCTTGTGGTGTCTTCGCATAACGAGGTTCTTGCTTTGCTAAACAACGGGTCGAGGTTTCCACCAATTAACCGAACTAGTGAAGGTCTTGGGTTAACAACATATTGTTGTTGGGTCGTATGCACAATTGTCGATGCGGTTCACATTGTTTGATAAATGGTTTTATCATGATTTTGATGATTTTGTTTTTTATACCAAAACAATGTTTTTAAAGGTTGTCCAAATACTCCTAAATGATTTAAAATGGTTTTAATATTTTCCGAGTATTTCTTCAAGTTTATTTTCGATATAAAATTGGACAACACTTTTGTTTTGAGGTTAATCGGTCGCCTCTATAGGGCATCCAAGACTGAAAGTTGTGAAAAAAGCAGTGAATAAGCTATTTTTGAAAAAAATTTGGTTGAATGGCCAACAGTGGTGGTAGACCAGGTAGATCGGGTCGGCCGGCGGCGTCGACCGGTGGGCATCGATCGGTCGACGGGGTGTCGACGGTGCCGGGAGCAATTTCAAAGCAGTAACTTCCCGAACTCGTTTTTGGTCTTGCTCAACCATTGGGCATGGGGTCGACTGGTCGAACCCCCCGTCGACCGATCGCCCTATTTAAATGTGTATTCTTATTTTCAAACGTCTATTTGGGCGCGACCGGTGTTTGACAGCAGAATTCTAACCGTTGTGCAACAGACAACTTTTCCCTAAATTGTGGGATTGATTTCTAACAGCTATATTCTTCATTTGTCTTGCATTTTTTTTATAGATTTCAATCTCCTAGGAGGAGCCTATCATGTCCAAGACATCTTCTATAAATAGATGAAGAATTGAAGCAACACAACAAGATAGAACAACACAACACAACAAGATATACTCAAACAAACACTTGGTCTTCTATTGTCATTATTCTTGTTGTAATTTGCCTAGCTTATCACTTTCACATCCTTGAGGTCTAGGCTATTCTTGATTACACTTGCACTCAATTGTATAATTCATTATCGAGTTGTAATCTTGAATTTTGGGTTATCATTCAAAGACAAGATATCCTTGTGAGTGTTCTGTGGTAAGAACACACTGGGTGATCTAGGTGTTAGGTGTAAGAAGATTGTGGTAATCTTCTTGTTGAGGTGTTGAAGAATTTGGTATTCTTCAAGGTTGAAGATTGTGATAATCTTCACAAGTGTGCCGTTGGAGATTGTGGTAATCTTCAAGAAGAGATTGTGGTAATCTCAAAGGTGGTGTTGAAGAAGAGTGTGGTGCTCTTCAAGGTGTTGTTGTAAGTTGGTGTTGTATTAATTTTGGTAATTAATAAAATCTTTTTTTTTTTGAAATCCATCCCTGGGATATCTTTGGGGTGGTAGAGGATTAGGCCCAGGTGGGTTGAAACTCTATAAATCGACGCGTGTTGTTTACTTCCCGCACCTTTATTATTGTCTTCGCTTTTTTGTTCGAAAAGAGAGGGCGAAACCGAAAAGATGGATATAATCTATTCACCCTCTAGATTATCGTAGCCGCTTGACTTACATACATCACTTACTATAAGTGTTGAGAATTTTTCATAGAGAAAAATGACACACGACACAAGAAAGAAAAAGTTCCAACACACGCCGTGAAATATTGAAGTTGTTGATCAGTTGAAGATGAGGCCTTTGTGAAAACAAATTTGAGGTCTACACTCCCAAAGGATTGAAGGAGTGTAGTGCGTTCAAGATCGTACCAAGTTACGAATTGTTGGAGGGTGTGAACAAATCATGCAGATTCGTGAGAGCTAAAGAACTGACGCTTGTCTAAAGGAAGAGTCGATCACCCCACGAGTAGTTCGCTATGTGAACAAGACTATTAGGATTGTACCTTTTGTAACTAAAGTGAACTATTACATTAGTGAATTCCTCCCGGAATAGGATAAAGAGTTGAGTAGAAGAATTATCCCATCCTCAAACCACTATATTTTTGTGTCTTTACTTTATTTCTCGCATTTAATATTATGTTGTTCACTTGCTATCCAAACTCCACATATAACTCTCTAAAATCATGAAGTGTTGATTAACAAACTCTAAAGATTGTAAGTCTTTCACGACTAAAAAGAAAACTTGGTTAACTCTAGGTTTAATCTCAACTAATCCGTTTGTTTGCTTGTATTGCTTTCACTTTTGATGTTGACCCATCCTGTACTCGGCTTTCTATAGATTTTTTTGAAAAGGCCGATGTTAGCTCCCGCACACTTCCCATAATTTATTTGGCATAATTGCATTTTTGGTACGCTAACTTAGTGGTCAATTCATTGACTTTCGCCCACCAATTCAGGGTCAGCAAATTAGGACACTAATTTATAATTTTTGCACATTGAATACACTTGTTGTCGGAAATCGAAATTGAGGAAACTTTTAGCGTAAATTTTCAATTTCCGACAACAAGTATACTCAATGTACAAAAATTATAAATTAGTGTCCTAATTTGCTAGACTTTAGAATTGATGGACGAAATTGTAATCGCGCCATAGGATAATGTATCAAAAATACAATTTAGCCTATATTTACGTAACAAATATCTTCATAATTTTGATATCGGTTTTTTCATGGAATATATTAGTATGATATTGTCATTTAGACGCACGTGTAAGTATGGTGTGAGTATCCTAACTTTCTCGAGCCCCTATCATCGAAAAATGGGTATTTCTTGTACGTTCATCATCAACGTGTTCCCATACATATATAAATTATGGGTGATAATCCCTGACATGACATGATAAACCAACATAATTTCGATCTGAAGTTATTGAGAAAAATCCGAACATAAAAATGACTAATATGAATCCGACACGATGTTAATGGTTTGTCTAAAACGTAATTTTTTTTACATTTTAATTAATTTTCAATGTATTTTAAGCATAAACACGAAACCAAACACGAACCCAACACGATAATCCGAAATATATATACATCCTTCATATATTCTTACAAAAGTCTGAAATCATTTTAATTATCCATAATAGAAAATTATAAACCTCTCCTATATATATACATACAAGTTACACTCATTATACTCAAAACAACATACACTATTTAATCTCTTAGCTTGCTTTGTAATTGTTTATTAATATAAATACTTAATTACTTAATAAGCCTCAAAGTCTCTAATTGAGAGTTGGCTCATTCTGGGCACATTTTCCGAACGCCTGAGACCCAAAGTAAGAGACACTTCACCTGCACCCTGACTCCCATCTCCACCACCATCCAAACCAAACTGATCAGTCCCCGCCATCAAACACCGATACTCCGTCTGCCACGCGGCGGCGGAAGAGGTGGCGCCGCCTGGTTGCACCACCACTTGTTTTCCTACCTGCTGCCTACTATTAATATTAATGATGGTGTTTTCTGAAGGGTCATTTTCTGCTGCATTGATTTCTAAATTTTTGTCCCCTAATAAAATTGGAGTTTGTGCAGTGGGCTTGTAATTATTGTCTGATTTTGGTGCACTGGTTTCTGCTGCTGTTAATGGTTGTACCTGATCTTCTTGAAACTCCTGCTGGTACATTTCTTCCACCATGGGCTTCCAGAGACGAACCCTAGCATTTATGAACCAATTTGATACCTGGGAGATTTAATTTATGGCGTTTGGGAGAGAGTTAGTGTAATGGCAGTGTTTGGTAATAAATTCTTGATGCATTGAATTTAGGACAGTCATGATTTAATGCACACAAATTGGTTCATATGCAAATGATCAGTGGGGAAAGTATGAATGTCTTTTGCCCCTGGCGAAACTCTTTTTAAATATAAATAATAAATCAGCAATTTAACAAGTGTGACATGTTTGGCTTAAGATATCTTTTATATGTGCAAGAGTCAAGACATCAATCCATCTTTACATGCAAATCAAATTTCCTTTTTGTCTTTCTTTTTGCTGTGATGAATAATAGTATCACATCTAGAAATTGTAAGCTCCATCTATGTATACACACACTACATATATGGCTTCAATTTCATTGGATTGGATCAATGATAGATATACGTATAAATATAACATTATCTTATACATGTGTCATTCATCCAATATAATAGAACATGAAGTGAAATAGAAGTGTGGAACATGAGTTCTCTTTTATTTTTAGTGACTCTGCAGGGATGGATCCGGGCACACTTTATTATTATTTAACCTAATAAATACATAATGGTTAAACAATAAATAATAAATAGTTAAAAAATGGTAAAAGAAAAGAAAAATTAATAAATAGAAAAAATAAAAATAATAATAAATAGTAAAATTGAAAAAGAAAAATAATAAATAGCAAAAAAAAAAAAGTCATGGGAGCACGCGTTATGGAGGCACGTGCCCCCATATGTGGGTACATAGATCCGTCTATGTGCGTCTGTAGTATTTCAACCCCAAATTTTTTATTAAAAATGAAAATTTAATATGGATATGAATATTTAATTAAAAATTCATGGGAAATCTAGTATTCACTTTTGTATCCTTTGCAGACTTCATGACGTATATATTGAAAATCCAGAGTTCATTATGAATACCTATTTTTTTTCCAAATCATTGTTAATTCCATTTTCTTTAGATATATTTGGATGGGGATTTGGAAGGAGGAATATGAAATACTTAGCTGAATCTACACCCTTGTTTGACTTACAAAAATAAATTAATGGATTTCAAATCTCTATTTAAATTTTATTTTATCTTTAAAACTTAAAAGGATCTGAAATCTCTTTCAAAATCTAAGGCTGCGATTGGATATGAACGAGATTTCATTTTCGTTCCGTTGGAGAATTTTTTTGACCAAACATGTGATTGTTTATGAAAATTTTCAGAAAATATACTATTCTCTCACTTTTACTTTTTCTCATTTTTTCTTTCACAAATCACATCTACATTTTTCCACAAAAACTAATCATTATTACACATTCTCCCACAAATTTCACTATTCATTCACTCACATATTTCTAACTACCAATCACATTCAATCATTATTTTACTATTTTTAAATCAAATCAACTTTCATCATTACATATCCATTCACACTCTCAAAATTTTCCAAAAACTTTCATCATAATTTTTTTTCACCATTCTCTAGTGAAACAAAAATTTTCAAAATGAAAGCATATCCAATTGCACATTTGAAATCAATTCATTTTTTCCTTTTATGCACACTGCACAAACAGTACACACACACATTGCATGCTCTCTCTCTCTCTCTCTCTCTCTCTCTCTCTCACACACACACACACATATTCATACATAATAAAATTTATATATTTCATAATTATTATTGTATAAAATTATAATTATTTATAGAAAAAATATAAGACTATAATTTTTATGTTTATTTATTAAATACCAATTACAAAAATGATTAGAGCTTTTTAATTTTTTATCAATGTTTTACTATGGATTTGAAATTATATAAATACAAATTATCCAAACAAAAGAATAATTTCAAATCAAGGTATTTGAAATAAATTCATTTTGAAATACATTAGATTTGAAATCTCTCAAACCAAAATGCACCTTAATATAAAGCCAACCATTTCTTTTGGAAAAAAAACCCTTTAATTCTAGTGATTGTATTATTAATTGCATATATATCACCCCGTAATTCTTGAAATGGATGATCAACCAATATAAATATATATATGTAGAATTCAAGAATTAACTTGATCGTCATCGAGTACTTCAACACACACACACACTTAATAATCAGCAACAAAACCCCAAACTCCAACACACACACACACACACAATCACACATAAATTCACGCAAACCAAAGGTAAAGTGAGATATCCCTATCAACAGATATGACTTATCGAAATATTGATAGCAGAGAAATAATGAGTACCTGATTTTTGGATAAACCAGTCTGTCTAGACAGCAAATGTTTGTCTGCTTCACTCGGGTACCTGCGACCAAAATCAATCTTATATTTATTTCTTCACAACTTTAATATTGTTTAAAAAATTCTAACTAGCCAATACAATCATTACACCAATATAATGCTTGCATGGAGTAATCAATAATTGTACCCTCTGCAAAAGGGATTCTTTTGTTATTCCCACTCACATCTTCTTCACGACAATTATAGGGACATAGATTCTGCAATATATATTAGTACAAATTAATGTCTTTATTTGTTTTTTTCCCCTCATTTTTTTAAAGTTCTAAAGGCCTTATATATATAGAGTTTTATATTATAATCATTAATCATTTTAAATGATGAATATTTTATTTTGTTCTGTCAAATAATAATCATGATTGTATCAATATTCAAGATTTCAGATGAACTAAGAAATATCCCACCTTAATGGCATCATTTTTAATTTCAGAGCTTTAAGGAAAGAAAATTTAAGACTAAATAATTAATTGTGTATTGAATTCCCAAGGCCACTTCATTCTTATGTGCCCCAAACAGAAAACAAACAGTTATATAACCACAAATACTACTTTGAAGTTTAACCTTAATACTATAAAAAATAATTTATCTTTTAAAATATAAATACCCCCGTAACACATATTTCTATTTTACAATTTGCAACTATCGATGGGGTAATATACTATATTGTAAAGCAAATACAAATATCAATGGATATTTATAACATTTCAATGTAGTGTTGTAACTTTAAAAGATAATTGTTTCTTTTTTATAATTAGACTAAACGTCATATGGTAGTTTTTGTAATTATCCAAACAGATCAGAAACAAAGATTAGTTTGCTTGCATAAATAGTAATATAGATGTTAGACCTGTTGTAAATGATACAAAGATTTTTTATTTCAAACTATGTATCATTTTGTGTTCCAAATATCATCCATACACGTCAAGTGTATTGATTACATGTGTGTATTTAAAATACTTTTGAATACTAATGATACTCACTTTGGAATAGAGGATCCAAACTCAGTATACATATATTTGGCGTGCATTTGACCGTACACGTGTCCTGTTTTATATATTCGGGGCACATGCCTACACATCAAGTGTACCATACACCAGCTAGTGTAGCACGGATAATAGCGCTATCAATTTTTCTAGCAATTACTCTATCACACATTTTACACCTTAATTATACAATGCGTGTGTGTATGTGTCATGTGTGTGTGTGTGAGAGAGAGTGAGAGTAATTATATACGTACGGATGGAGGAAATGCTCAAAAAGCCATGCTCTCAAGATGTTAACAGAGCGCTCAGGCAATCCCCTTTGGGGCCTCCAAGAATCAGGATCCACCATTCCCATATTTTGAAGTGCTTTTTGCTGTCTATACTTTTGCTCTAGCTTTTTTAGCCTTGGAGTTTCCCCTTTTGTCAATCCACTTCCTCCTATCACAACATCTTTCTCTCCAAGAGCCTCACAATTCACCTTCAGCTCACTTACTATTGCATCCTTCATGCACCGGAAATGCCGTGACATCGCCTTCCGCGCTAGCCCCGTGTAAGGCGCCGCCGCCCCTTGGCCCATAATCGAGTCGAACGAATTCACCATCGCCTGCATTTGTTCGCAGTATCTCAAGTATCTCGTGTCCACCTAGCAAGGGACGGAGCCAAAAATGAATATTAATTAGGAGGCTATATTTATATTTCTTGAAAATAGAAAATAAATGATTTTTGAAAAAATAAATAGGTAGACAAAGTTTTAAAATATAATAATTATTTATATATAATTTCTAATAATTTTAGAAATTTTATGAAGCTGAAGGGGACGGTCGCTGCCACAACAACCATCCCCAAAACTCGTAATGACACCGAACAAAATCTTAAAAGTCGAAAACCCTTAAATCGGCCAGAAACAGGCTAGACGAAGGAATCTCGAGTCTAGACACCTTTGAGAAACATGGTTTTAATAAGGAATCGGACATCGTCTCCAAAAGTTACAGATTTACTGTTTTGCCTCTCTTACTTCGATCTATTGTAGCCGCATCATGTAATCATATATAACAATAACGACGCACGAGTTTTCATTGCTAAAGTGTATATATATTCTATTAGTTTAATAATCAATTTGTTTTTGAGTACATATTAGTTCTTGGAACATGCATGAGTAGCTAGCATGAGGGAGTCCACTAGCTCTAGCTGAGCGGATGCCTAAAAATCAGCAATGTGTCAAACTTTTCCGCAGAAGGAATGTCCAAATAAAGTTGTAACACTGCCTTTATTATGCACTGATTGCATGTGAACTGATGAACCAACAGTACAGGACGATGATTCAGATGTCTGCTTCCAATAATTCACCACTATGCATCAATTAAAAAAATGTAAAATCCAAGATTAAGAAAATGCAAAAAAATAAAAAAATAAAAAAGGAATAAATAATAATGGTCCCCAATTGGAGATAGATTAAGATTATTTTCCTTGAGCATCAATTTTTTTATACCATTTTATAATTAGAACAAAAACAGCAGCTAGCTAGCTCTTCCTATTAAATTCAGAGCTACAACCTATAATGGAGGCATGTCGTTCTTGGTTCGAACATGTACCCCCAAATGTAGCCTGTCATCCTAAAGGACATCCAAAATGTACTACCCTTAATAAAATGATCTTAATTAGTATAATGACTATACCAATTAAACAAATAAGTCTCACAAACAAAAAATAAAAATTTAAGTTTCAAACAAAATGCCAAGTTTAGTTGGAATTTAATTTATTCATATCATTGTCAGCCGGCTAGCTATTTCCTTATTGATAACTGGTAGTAGAAAACGGATGGCATCTTTTATTTTAAAATGGTGTATCATCTCTTATTCTACTATACAGATGATATTAAAAACCGGATGAAATCTTGTTTCATCTTCTATTTCATCGCACCAATATTTGACACATGTATAATTCTTACCATTAGGGGTGTTCATTCGGTTAATTCGGTTAACCATTAACCGAAATATTGAAAACCGAATTAACCGAATTTGCTAATTGGCAAAACCATTAACCGAACCGAAATTACATTTACCGAATTAACCGAACCGAATTATATTTCGGTTAATTAATTCGTTAACCGAATTAACCGAAATTTCTTTAAAATACAAAAATATATGTTGTATATATAATATATGATATAAATAAATAAATATAATTCATAGAAATTTATTTAAAATAAAAATATATAATTTTTATATATAGTATATGATATAAATAAATAAAAATATATGCTATATATTATATATAATTATAATTATATATAAAATATATGTTTTACATAATATTTCGGTTAAATTGGTTAATTCGGTTAATTTGAATTTTCGAACCGAATTAACCGATAACCGAAATTCTTCAAAACCTTTAACCATTCACCGAACCGAAATAATTCGAGTTACCGACCGAATTAACCGAATTGATTCGGTTAACGGTTAACCGAAAAAAAATCGGTTAATTGAACACCCCTACTTACCATATTAACTTTTAAGCATAAATCAACCTTAAATTGTGGGTTTTTGATATGGTAAGTATTATACACATATCAAACATCTATGCACGATGGAATAAAAGATGAAACTCGATTTTGGAATAGAAAATCACATTTGGTAAAATATAGCCATATATTAATTTTCGCATAAATTGTGGACTTTCATTAGGCAAGTTATAGCCGTTAAATAAACACGTGGCAGTCAGGAATATGAGATGAAACACCATTTTCGAATACAGATCCTCAATAAAATCAAAATTGATTTCTTTACAAAATATATTAATATTAATTTGTATTATATATGTATAAAAATGTAAGCAAGAGAGAGAGAGAGAGAGAGTCCCAAAATGAACCTCATCAAGCAACGATAACAGCTTAATTTTTCTCCTCTGGTACTCAGTCCTTTCAGAATGCGACAATGAACGGCCATGATCCTTTGAGGAGGGAGATGAATCCTTATCCAAGGCTGAATTAGGGTTTGTATCTTGATTATTAATATTCTTGAATTTCTTCATCAATTGCCCTCTCGAAACACAGCAGAATTCTTCCAACAATTCTTGTGCAGCCCTCAAATACCTCGAATTTCTCATATTATTGTTCAAATTCATATTACTTCTTCCAGATTCAACATACCCAATATGAACAACCTGATTCCCAATATTAGTCCCAATATCTTCCAATCCATAGGAATTACTGTACAATTCACCATGCCCCATACTCATATTTGTACTTAAAGAAGAAGATAATGACAAAGAAAGACCTGATTGCCCCTCCAAAACCCTAGTCCCACTTCTCGCAACGACATCGTTTCTACTGTCTGAAATCCAGGTGGACTGAGTTGGCGCCTCCATGTTAGGACTAATAAATTGAAACCCTTGAAATTGATGAGAAATGTTTGTTGAATTTTGAACTAATTTATGAGGGTAAGGATTGATAAAAGAAATCTGCACAAAAAGAAAAAAAAACAATTTGATGAAATCACGAATATTATTAATTATCACACATATATACTGCATGATTTTTTTTTATGATTGCGATTACTACCTGGTCTATAGTACTCTCATTTACTGCTGCTGCTGACAGCTGCAGTTTTTGAGGCAACCTGTTGTTATAACTTGTTTGGATCTGATTATGATCCAAAATATTAACGCCGCTTGATTTTGCCACGGCGAGTTGATAATCTCCGTTAACATCCCACCGGAGTCGTACACCGGTGGTGGTGGCCCGGCTAAATCGGCTTGAGGTGGAGGTAAAGGCTCAAACCCATGCTCTCTTATCATAGATCTTTCATATGCATTTGAAAAACTATAACCGCCTCTTTGGGACATGAATTCTTCTCTGACCAAAATTGTCCTCAATGTGCGCAAAAAAAAATTAAAAATTGGTCTACTGAATTTACCAGTAAATCAATTTTTATAGAATTCCTGATTTGTAGTACCAAAATTGCAATTAAACCTAAAAAAATAATAATTTGTAAGTGAATTTCGTTTCATGTATTATTAATTCATCAGATTTTCGAGTTTATCGATAATTACGTACCTGTTAAAGAAATTTACAAGGTTTGGATATGATTGAATCCGATCTTGGAAACATCCTTTTCTCTGATATATGGAGTGTGATAGCTAGAGGAAGTATATTAATCTCCTTGGTGAATATATCTGTTGATATTTGAGCTTGATGTGTTTCAAATCTGGTTCATGGAATTGGAATCTTAGTCAAGGACAGGTTTTTGGATGAGACAGTAGAAAGCTAGCTATCCAGGGAGAAGGGATAATGAAAGGAGAGGAGAAAAAAAAGGTTGCCCTCTTCCTCTTCACTTCCTCACTTCGCTTTCACCATATTAACTTTCTATAAAATATAACTATAAACTTATCGTTTGTACGCTTGCTTGCTTGCTTTTGAGATTTTTTAAACGGAAAGTTGAGGTAGTGAAAGTTATGCACTAGAAAAAATTAATCAATCTTGTAAGCTTACTTATAATTTTTAAGTACTTTTGAGCCGTACTTAGGGACTGTCTGCACACTCTAGAAGAAAAAGTGATTTTGATCAGCTTCTCGGTGGAAAAAACGAAAAAACAGTTTTTTTCACGGAGAAGCTGATAATCACTTTTTCAGTTGTTTTTTTTTTCTGAGAAGTTGAAAATCACTTTTTCAGTTTTTTTCCTACCGAAAAGTTGAAAATCACTTTTTTTTTTTTTTTTTTTTAGAGTTTGCAAACACTTCCTTAGTAAATTTAGAATTGCAAGTGCACATATTTGTAAGTTGTTTCTTTAGCTAGTGACCTTAGTGGTCTCAAAAGGTTTATTAAGGGTATCAAAGAATTTGACAGCTATCTGATGTGTAAAAACATGTGAGAAGATTTAAGGATGAAGTATTTCATAAAGGTAGGGTTTTGTAAACAAAAAGTTGTATTATTACAAAAAAAAAAAAAACATTTACTCATGACAAGGATAGCCTAACCTTATTTTTTTAAATAGATAAAATATAATATAAATAATAAAGAGTAAATAAGTGTTGTTTACAAAGCCGAACAACTAGCTCAATAAAAAAAAAAAATAGATGCAACCATATGATATATTTGTTTATGTACTGCAAGAGCAAGAAATATAAATTATTGACAAATAATATAATTTGTCGTTGAAATATAAATAAAAACCGATTAATTTCACAACGAGATTGTAGGTGCAAGATGCTTATCATCAACAACCTTATTTGCTTGAATCTATACCAAATTTCAGTCTCATATATATAATTGGAGTTAGAAACTCATAGGAGTACTATGTCACTGCCAAAGACCAATTAATGATTAATATGCTTTTACTCATTTTTTGGAAAAACATTGCTGCTGACAACATGAACACAGCCTTATACCCAAATGTGATTGTTTATAAACCAAAAGAATATGGATATATCCTTTATGGTAATAAGTACAATACTGACATTGTTTCACTCATGAATATAATAGATATTATGATTTTTGTCTCAAGAAGTTGATCAGAAACTCACTACTCTAAAAGGGATGGACATATTCAAGCTAGAGGATGTAATTCTTTACATCAAATTCCCCTACAGACTGACCATATAGTGAAACCATATGTCCTGCTTTAATTTGCTACAGCTTATAATTTCCTCATGGCTATATAATGCATTTGTAGTAGGGATCGGGGGGAGCTAGACCTGTAATTATGGGGGGTTAAATAATTTTGGGGGTTAAATCAATAAAAAATAAAATATTTAGTATTGAAATTTAATATTTTAAAATAAAATATACATATAATTAATTAAGTTTTCAAAAATATTTTTTTGGGGGGGGGCTAAAGCCCCCCATTCTATGAGAAAAACGCCCCTGGTTGGGATGACGATGGGACGGAATGGGACATGATGGATATTTGAAGATCCATTAAATTATGTAGACTGAGTAAAAAACAATAAAAGAAACTAAAAAAGTAATCATTTTACGAATACAACTTACAACTTCAATACGTATATGCAAAGTACAAAATTGTGATTGTACGGTTGTACCTAGAGATGGCATTGGGGCGTGGAGGAGGGTACTTGAAGATCCTAATCTGCCCCCGTCCAATCCATGGGGCGGGCTAGCTACCAATCATTGATCGCGGGGTGGTGCAAGACGGGTCAACCCATGTAGAATTTAAAAATATATATTATGTTATTATTTTATAAAATATAAAATAATATATTTATAAGCATATTTATAAGTTTTTATCTTATATTTCGTTTATAATTATCAATGAAGTGTTTTTCTTTTTAATTTTGTGATTCTACGGTCTCGGTCCCAGTTTAATTTCTAGTTCATATGATGTTTCATTTAATATTTCGATACATTAGGTGAATGTCATGCATACAATAATGGCATTCTCTTATACACGTGACATTTACATGATAAATTAAAATATAATAGAAATTAAGGGCCGGAGCGGGTCAAATGCTATTTACCCTCGAAATAACATCACAGTATATGTTCATTTTTTTCTCCACCTCGTTAATTCATGAGAAGTTGTGACATTGTAAAAGGGTGTATTGTAACATGTTCATGAAGACAGAAAAAAAAGGGACCACATTTTTGTGTTGTCAAGCAAGCATTGAGGTGTTTTTTTGTGATCCAAAAGATGGAATACTATTGCTGTTAAATAATGAATGCCCCCGTTTCAAACAGTGGGGGACTATCAAAACAAAGATGGTGACAACCACCAATTATTTTCTCCTTCATAGTAATAAGTAATATAATATACGTTTATAATTATTTCAAAGACATTAAAAATCAAATGTGGCCAGAATTTTTTAATATTACAATATAATCAGTATTGTTTGGGGCAAAAATGACATTTAATAATTTGGTTTATATATTGCAATAATATTAATTACTCAATGACTATTAATGGAATAACTTTGCCCAAAGAAGTTTGAGATTGGCCACACACATTCACTTTCTTCCTACACGCTCAAGGTCCATTACCTATGTATATAAAGGTTCATTCTCTTCATTTGTAAGTTAACTCTCTCATAATCAATCTTAAGTATTATCCAGTATTCAATTATTGTCTTACATTCTCTCAATCATTGTGTTGACTTGAGCATTGGAAGGGCCTCCCTGGGACAACGCCGGGGCCCGTCTAACATTTTCGTATGTGCAGGCAAGTTCCCAGTTGAAGATTTTCAGCTCTCAAAGAAGAAGTTTCAGAAGACTTCCCTCTTGGGAAGACGAAGACTTCACTTTCATCAGAATCCATGATTTGGAGTACTGGTCTTGCCCTAAAAAGCAGTATCAATTATATAGGTCTATTATTTGTAAAGAAGATTAGTTTGTGTGGGTGTGCAATCTCTTTATTTACACTATTATGTTTCTTGAGAACGTTATTAGATGAGATTAAGTTTGAATCGATCTTGCCACAAACCTCCCTTTCCCATATTTAAGGTTTCGAATTAAAAAAAAAATTATAAATGTCTCTTACACTTTGGAAAATCTGTTTCTAGTCTTTTAACTATACATTTGAAATTAGGGATTTGATTTTGAGATTTTTCCTTTTGTCAAAAAGAAAATTTGTAAAATAGAGAAGACAATTTGTAAAATAAAGAAAATTTGTAAAATTTGTAAATTATGAGGGGTCTCTATGTAAGACAGTGTAGACCAATACCAACCATTTATTTGTCAAAACCAATGGATGAGATTATTACGAATTTTAAATTATTTAATTATTTATTTCCCTTCATTAATGGTATTTTAGAATTTTCATTATTTGGCAGCTTATTTTTAGAAACGTGACTGTTCACTTCCGTGATTTAAGGGATTGAATATCTGATATGAAAACTCCCGCCATTAAGTTTATTTTACATATGCATCATATCGATTCTAAATATGCAATATATTTCCTTTATGTATGCACAAAAATGAACATAATTACGCAGTAAATTTCCACAATGTAAGTAATATATGTATTCTAATATGCAATTTAGCATCATTTAATAAAACTATGTATTGTGTTGTAGTTATATATGCATCAAACAATAAATAATTATGCATCAAATAACAACTAACTACGAATTGTTTCACGTTCCAGACGGACGCGACGACGATCAATAACTTAAACAAAAATAAACCAAACATTCTAGACAAATGATAAAATATAACCCCAAGTGAAACAAAGTCAAGTAGCAGCGGAAATAAATTACAAGTACGAATTACAACTTAAAGTCTAACAAAAATCCGAATACATCCCAACAACATCCAAATTAAACTTACAGTCCAAAACAAATCAAAATAAAGTCCAACAAGAGAAACGAGTACGCATCGCATCACAAGCTGTAACGACCCGGTTTTCAAAAATACAATTAATTCAATAAAAGAATTATAAAAGAACATATTTTATAAAACATTGCCTATAATTCAAAAAGAATTTCCAAATAAACAAAAATACTTTAATTCAAAGCAAAACATTTATTCTAAAAAATTAAAATACTAACTATTAACAAGTAAATACTCAAATTAATTAACAAATAAGGTTTCCTAAAAATTCAAATTAAATAAAAATCGTTGATTTTGCATCCACCGCCCCCAATCCTCGCTCGGGCTCCTCAACCTGAAAAGTTTTAATAAAAATGGGGTGAGCTTTCAACTCGCTCCGTGGGGACACGATTGTCATAATTAAATACTTCAATAGGCGTAATCGTAAATATTCAACATGTAATTTTTCTCTATAATTTTCCTCCGACCGCCGGTTATTTTATAAAGATCGCGGGCTACCCCGAGGATTCTTTTGATCCCGCACCTATTTACGGCCTCTCGACTAACATAATTTCCTCTTTCCACGTTGCACATAAACGAAAACACATATACAAAATATTTAATAATGACAAACAATACTTGAATAGAAATATCCCCACCTCAACTGATTTCTGTTAATCCGCGTAGTAACTAAGACGATTATTCTAATCCTCTTGATTCTCGATTCTTGAATCGATTTTAGAGAAATGTGGTGAAGTTTGTAAAGGAAAATTTTCAATTTATAGACTTGAATTCTGGAATTTATGATTGAAAATTAAGTTCTTACATTAAAAATTATAACCCTTCACCTTTCATATTCTTTTCATTAAGTTTGAGTCCTTCTAAATTCATAACATAAATTCTATTAAATGTGGCTAATTACAATTATATTTTTCTGATTAATAAAATTATAATTCATATAATAATAATTAAAAAATTACGGGATATTACATACTATCCACCATTCAAAAATTTCGTTCTCGAAATTCGTTGTCTTACGAAATTTGAAAAAAATATGTCATTTTTTTACACGAGAATTCTTGTCTAATATTGAAAGTACACATGTAATAATACTTTAAAAAAATTTATGACTTGAATTTATAAAATATACTTTTAAAAAATGATAATATAAAATATTTCATTAATAAAATGAATAGTGTGACATAATAAATTGCGTATCTTGAGGAATCCGACGAGATATGGCAGAGGTGGATGCTACTAGATAACTTCCTTTTAAAATTTGAAAAGATATTTTTTTCAAATTTGCAGAACCGTAGACCTGCTCTGATACCATTTGTAACGACCCGGTTTTCAAAAATACAAGTAATTCAATAAAAGAATTATAAAAGAACATATTTTATAAAACATTACCTATAATTCAAAAAAGAATTTGAAATAAACAAAAGTACTTTAATTCAAAGCAAAACATTTATTCTAAAAAAATTAAAATACTAACTATTAATAGTAAATACTCAAATTAATTAACAAATAAAGTTTCCTAAAAATTCAAATTAAATAAAAATCGTTGATTTTGCATCCACGGCCCCCAATCCTCGCTCGGGCTCCTCAACCTGAAAAGTTTTAATAAAAATGGGGTAAGCTTTCAACTCGCTCCGTGGGGACACGATTGTCATAATTAAATACAATAGGCGTAATCGTAAATATTCAACATGTAATTTTTTCTCTATAATTTTCCTCTCGGTGGCCGATTACTTTATAATCTTGCGGGCTACCCCGAGGATTCTTTTGATCCCGAGACCAATTTATGGTCCCCGACTAACATGATTTCTCTTTCCACGTTGCACATAAACGAAAACACATATACGAAATATTTAATAATGACAAACAATACTTGAATAGAAATATCCCCACCTCAACTGATTTCTGTTAATCCGCTTAGTAACTAAAACGATTATTCTAATCATCTTGATTCTCGATTCTTGAATCTGATTTTAGAGAAATGGGGTGAAGTTTGTAAAGGAAAATTTTCAATTTATAGACTTGAATTCTGGAATTTATGATTGAAAATTAAGTTCTTACATTAAAAATTATAACCCTTCACCTTTCATATTCTTTTCATTAAGTTTGAGTCCTTCTAAATTCATAACATAAATTCTATTAAATGTGGCTAATTAAAATTATATTTTTTTGATTAATAAAATTATAATTCATATAATAATAATTGAAAAATTACGGGATATTACACAAGCTTAAGTTTTCAAAGGGTTCTACGCCCTTAAGTACAATCCAAAATGAAAACGGAATAAAAGACAGTCCAACATCAGCAGAAGCAAAAGTTACAAGTCCAACAATAACAATAAAAGGAAGTAAGTCCAACAGGCGGAGCACGGGAAATCAGTCTGTGGCAGGTTCGGCATCTTCAACGAACTCCTCATCTAGCCTTTAGAAAACATGAGGGGATGAGACAAAAATCTCAGTGGATGGGGTGATCGTGTGCAAGTGTGGTGATATATATAGTTAATGCAAGAAAACTGTTGTATGAAAAATGCGTGAATTATGATGCGTGATTTCACACACAGTTCACAAGCATCGTGATATAAATACTTAAATAATATACTTATATAGTTTTAGAAAGAGTTCATGATCATACATGCACTATGTGATTCAAGCAAGACAGGTAGGATTGCGTGTACGGAATGTAACGTCAATCCATGCAAGACAATTAGTGGTTGCGTACGGATTTGTAGCGCCAACCAATGCAATACAAGTAGCCGCTACGTACGGTTTTGTAGCACCAACCAAATGGGTCCGATTAACTCCAAAATTGTGTGGATCAGACAGCGATTCCTTCGTTCTTCCTTGTAACTCCCCGAGCAAGATGGTCCAAGACCTGTCACCTTATCGCTCCATAGGCAAAGACAAATCCACAGTAGAGCTAGCTAGGCCCGGATTGTCATAATCATGATTATACTTCAAGTACTACGGCCCGCATCCCTTGGACAAACTCTATCCCTCAGTTGCGGGATTAGGACGATGGGGTCGGAGAGTGTAATAGCAGCCGAGCTGCCCAGTTCCATCCCCAACGTATCTATTCCGACTGTGAGCTCAACACACCAAGTTGACTCAGGCAGGAAAATAATTACAAGTACAGGATGTCAACCAGGTAGGAGTATATTGATTCAGGGAAGCAGTTCAGGAAAGTTTTCGAAATCCCGTGTGACAATTATTCGCATTGGTAGAGTAATTTGGATGAAGATAATTATCGAGAGGATAAGTAATCGTCGATGTCTTGAAGAATTAGGTGGGACTTAAGTCCCGTTATAGATTAGGAACCGTAAGACGAGGAAGTCGCCCCGCGATCGCGTATTAGTCAGTCAAGACGATCCGATAAGTCAAGGGGTTTTAAGAAAATATAATATTTTAAATAATTATCATAAGTCAGAGGGTCCAGGGTTGTTCTTAAAAGAAAATAATTTGAGCTAGGTCCTTGTTAAAAAGAAAATTTACAATTAGCTTTGTTTTGTAAAAACCAATATTTTTTAGGTTAAAAATTGAATAATTAAATGTCCCGACCTTGAAAAATTACGAGGCCAGTTCCTAAATTCTCTAAATTATTCATATATTCAGGTGTTTAAATTATTGAGGTCGGATTTTTATAAAATTCTCACATTGGCCCTAAATTAGTTAAAATTATCATTTCGGGCCCTAAGTTTAATATAATTGGATCTCACAAACCGGAAGGGCTTTTAATGTGATTCCAGTTGTGAAATGTCACTAAGGTTTGTGGGATATTGGGTCAAAATAGTTTTAAAAAGAAATAAGTATAGGTCCCATAACGTTTGAAAATCTCATTTTGTCCCATTTTAAAATAGTTGCCTTTAAGGCTTTTAGGGTTCCAATTGTTATGAAATTTGAACCTTGGGTTCAAAATATCTTTAAGTTATAGTTAAATTAGTATTTACAGGTATATGAACTGTATAAGTCCTGAAAATTTCATTTGGGTCCTCAAGTTTAATCTTTTACAATTTGGTCCCTCAATTTTTATAAAATTACTTTCCAAGCTCTAAATATTTGGATTTTTGGAATACTCTTAAAATATATTATTTCCAGTACCTTAAGAGTTAAAATTTCAAATTTTAAAATTGGGGCCTGGTACAATTTTAAAATTTGCATTTTAGCCCTTAAACTTCTAAAATTTCACAATTTAGTCCTTGGGCTTTTAAGGGTTGATTTTATTTATCTAAAAACTATTAAAACTTTATCAAAATTCCAAATATCATTTTTGAACCTAAGTACAGTCCCCAAATTCGATAGTTACAGAGGGGTCCCTTAAGTTTTATTTTTCTTACAATTAAGTCCACCAATTTGCCATTTTTGCATTTTAAGTCCAAAAATTCAAATTTAATCAATTATGTTCGACTTGTCCAGGTTATAAGTCATATCAAACATGGATTTCAAGGATCATAAACATGTATGTCTATTTCATACAATAATTCATCAAATACATCATTAAATGTACATGCATGCACCTAAATTTCAATAAATAGCATTTTTGAGAAACACTTGAGAATTTTCACAATTTGATACATGAAATCAACATGCAATACATAATATATATATATATATATATATATATATATATCTCAAGTGCTCAAGAATAAAATACTACATGCATTTAAGGAAAATCACCTAGGAGTTGAAAGGATTTTTCTACCCACCTTAAAATTGGATAGTTGTGAAATAAAAGGGTAAATTTCACAACTTGATTGAAACTCACTTAGGTCAACCCCTAAGTCAAGAAATACCAAAAATTAAGAATTAGAAAAATGAGGTTAAAATTAAGAAGAAGAAGAAGAAGAAGAAGAAGAAGAAGAAAGAAGAAGAAAAAAAGAAGAAGAAGAAGAAGAAGGTGAAGAAATTGGTATAAACTACACTTACCTTGTGTAGTAGGTAAAATGTGACTAGTAATGGCTTAAAAAAAATGGTCTCTTGATCACCCTCAAGGAATCACTTAAGGTCAGACCCTATTTCTCAAAAATGAAAAAGGGGTGTTAAAATTTGAAAAAAATAGAAAGAATGAGGAAATTTGCACTAGAGCCCAATATCTTACCTTATAGTCCAATTCTTCACAATTTCTTCAAAGTCTTGAAGTCCTTTTCAAGATGATGGTAAGGCTCTTAGTATCTTCAAGGTCTTCTAAGTATACCTCAAAAATCAAAATTTAAACTTTAGTCAAGAAGTGAAAATAGGAAGCTAGATGATATCAAAAATGGATTGAAAGAAAGAATTTCTTACCTTTGGTAGTATATGGTTCAAATTTTATGGAAGAAATAGGAAGAAATTCTTGTATTTTGTATTGGAAGAAAAAGAAGAAGAAAGTTTAGAGAGAAGTAGGAGAAAACTTAAAGAGAAGGAGGAGGATTTGCTTGAAGATAGAAATGTGTTGGTGAAATTTTGATGAAATTTTTTGTGTAATAGGCCAAATGGCCGTGTACAATGTGTGAGGGAGAGGAGAGAAATTTTTCTTTTTTTTTTCGAAGACTTGTGCTTTGTCTCTTGCATGGTGACAATTAGACTAGTCAAAGTATGGGCAAAGAATGAGTTTGAATGGAATATTGAGAGGAATGAGGGGAATGTTGGAGATAGTGGGGAATGTTGGGTGATTTAATATTATAAAATTGAGGTATAAGATAATGTGTATAAGGTTTGTATTAATAGTATAATTATACACAAGATGAATACATAAGGTGTATGTGTACAAGAGTTGGATGGTATTTCTACTCCAAGATACACCATTTGGCCATCCACTATGCATGGTTAATGTGGTATCCATATATTTTTCTTGGTCCCAAAATTAATGATAATAGGTAAATAATATCAATCTCCAAAATAAATAGTGATTTCCTTGATCACTTATAAGTCTCATGATCACTTATTCTAAATCAAATTCTTAATTCTATAAGGTATAAGTCTCTAAAATAAATAGTCTCTTAAAATTCTAAGGTGACTAATAAATGCACAAATAATAATAATGATCAATCAAGTGATCATTAATGTGAAATAGAATTAATAAATGATATGATCACAAGTAATAAATAAAAATAAAATTAAATGCGAAATATATTTATTAATAATATTTACCCGTCAAAGTGACGCGGTAAAATAGTCAAAATAGTACATAGACTATTAGACGATAAGTGAAATATATACACGCTCGAATAAAATCGAAGGCTTCACAAATTGTTTCATAATTATATATGCATCAAACAACTAACTATGTGTTGCCTCATAACTATATATGCATCAAACAACAATTAACTTAACATTATCTCATTACTATCTGTGTACCAAATAAAATATGACTATGCAATATATATTATAATCATGTATACATTAAGCAATAACTAATTATGCAGTGTCTGACCACTATCTAAGCAATATATTTATTCTAGATATGCATTAGAGTCAGGATAATATGTTATGCATTAATGGTAGAACTATAAGAGAGAGAGAGAGATTTGATTGAGATATTGATGGCGATTTCTGTGGGATTGATATATTTATGGAGCATGAATGATATTGTTTGATTTATTTTCATTTTAGCTACCGTATTTGTTGGTCCCAATGGGTGATGTGTAAGGTTTAGAAGAGATGGTTGAATAAAACTTACCAATTTTTCGATTTTAGTCTTTTTAAAATATATTCAAAGTTAACTCAAATCAGCTAAGTCCTTGAGGGACAGCTAGGTTGGCTTATACAACAAATTTATCCACTCGACAGACTCGACTGAGCTGTTGATAATATAACTTATTTGCTTTCAACTAACACTTAGAAATTCAGTTGATTTGGTTTTGTCAGCGGAAGACTTTTCACCCTTATAGTTTAAGCACGTTTTTCAACACTTGTTTTAGCAATGGTTATTATAAGCACGCATAAGCAAGTTTAACTTATCAGCAGACATAAATAAAGTAAGAAATAAAGTATGTTGAAAAATAAATAGACACAAGCGGTTTTATAGTGGTTAAAGGATGGGGTAATTCCTCTAGTCCACTCTTCTCCAACTCCTAGAGGAATTCACTAAGTAACTTTAGCTCGGTTACAAAGCAGTTATACAGTCCGAATCAGCTTTGATCACATAGCCTGCTGCTCCTGGGACTCCGCTTCTTCACAAGATAACTGTCATGTTACTTCAACCTCCTTCAAACCATTGGACTTGATCACTTAGCCCTCCAACAGGTTCAAAGCACCGGTTCAATCTGGAACCTCACTACTTCTCCTTCAACCTTGGAGAGTAGACCCCTTGTTCTTGACAACAATTTTCCTCTTCGACTGATTAAGTAATCTTTCCTTCACTGAGTGTGTTGGATTGAGTTCCTTCGAAGTTAGGCTTGAGGATTTCTTTGAAAAGCTTGAGAGATGTTTGCAGGTTATTGCTTGTATGCTTGTTAAACTCGGTTACCTTATGTCACTTGCTTCCTCAGCCTTTTATAGTACACATTTGAAAATATGTTCATTTAAGAGATAGACATAATTTTCAAATCACACTCGTAGGTTGTTGGTTTATCTGTCTTGCAAAGATCGATGTAGATCATACCATGAATTTATTGCTCTGCTGACCTTTCCTTAATCTCTGCAGGTTTTCAGGTACATCTCATTGGTTCTTTGCTTTTTGCACTCTTTCAGCGAAACAACTTTATTTCTGGCAGCCTGACACACTGCTATTTTCAGCAAAACCTTGACTTGTCTTAACAATGGATCTCTTTCAGCTTTCTTCAAGTCTTGTCTGTTGCATACCCCTTTGACATTCGATTACAATCATTTTGGAATGACTTAGCTGTCAGTCAGCTGACTGAGACAGCTTTTCTGTCACTTGACTGAGTCCTCACTTCACTTCACTCAGCTGACACACATTTAGGTCTTCACTTCAATCTTTAGTCGAGTCTTGTAATCTTCAACTTAGTTGACTTCAACTCAGCTCATACAGCCCTGTCTATTACAAGTTGAATTATATAGAAAATGTGGTGCCAACTTCATAATCTATGTTTTACATTGTATCATCAAAATCCATATATAAATTTCCCAACAATTTTTCCCTTTCTGATGATGCCAAAACTTAAATAAATACAGTAAAGTAAATAGTGCAGTAACAAGGAATGAATGTATAGAATATGCCATTTTATTGAACATATCATTCTTGCACTTTCAATTGCACTTTACTAAGCTTTTTACAAAGTATAAACCTATATAATGCACCAGAGTTGTACGCATGTATCTATACAAATGTATTAGAGCATTTACGTATACTTACACTTGTGTGTATTTACAATTAAGTGTAAACACATCATGAAGGGTTTTAGACATCTTCAATGCCTCGGCTGCTTCCTTCTTCTCTCTTCATCTTCAGCTCTCTTTCTATCCTCTTTAGCTCTTCTTCTTTTCTATATTCTTCCTCCCTTTTCTTCTTCTCGTAGGCTCTCTTGGCAGCAGGATCCTCCATTTGTTGTCTTTCTCTCCATTCGCGATCCAGCCTAGCATTTTCTTCTTCAGCTCTTCTCCTAGATTCTTCATTCTTTCTTTCAACTTCAATATTAGCAAGAGTATCTAGCCTAGCCCAGTAGTTTGTCCCCTTCTTCTGCAGATCAACATACCAAACGTCCTTAGGTTTCATCTGTGTGGGAGTATCTCTGCCTTTTCTACCACTGCCAAATCTTCCCCTTCCTCTATGTGACTCAGCTCCTCCTCTTGGAGTGTACTATACGGGTGCCTCAGTAGCTAGCAGAAACTAATCGAGCTCCGTTTGATCTCCCAAAATCTGCTGACTACTTGAACTCTGTTGCCTTTCAGCTGATTTGCACAAATCCAGTCATTTTTCCCAATACAGATCCCATGCCTGAGGTAGAGTCATATTTTTGAAATATCCCTCTGATGCTAGAGTTTAAAATTCCTTTAAGGATCTTGGCTCAGATCATGCATCAGTTAAAGTAAGCTCACAGGGGGATTTCACAGATGGGGAATCCTTTAGTAGTCCAGTTGGGGGGCCATCAAACTTTGCCTTTATATTCTTTATCATTCATTACTGTCTTTCAACTACCTTTTCAAACTCAGATTTAATGGCCTCTCGAGTTTTCTTGAAGGCCAAATTAGTTTTCTCATCAACGGACAGGTTTTGGGGCAGCTGACTGAGGATAGAGGTTGTAACTTTACCTTGCTGAGGGGCCTTAGCAAGCATAATCTTCAAGGGCGGCCTATTTATTTCATTTCATTCCCCCTTACTGCTTGCTTTCCCTTTACTTTCTTTATTTTCACTTTCATCTTCCCCCTTTTTGGCATCATCATCATGGGGTCGAGCCAGCTGAGGGAATACTCCTTCAAGGAGTAGATCAATCTTGTTATTGGTCATGTCCATCTTATCAAGACTCTTGGAGTATGTTGTTCTGAATTCGGATCGCAGAGCCTTCGTTTCAGCTGTCATCGACTTCATTTATGTTTGGACCACCATAATCTCCGTACGCATGTTGGCCTCTGTCTTTTGAAATTCTGCCTTGTGTTGTGCCTTCAGCAACTCCATATCAATTTTATGTGATTGATCCATCCTGAAGATATGATCTTTTTGTCTCTGCTGAAATTTAGCGTTTTCTAAGCTCCGGATCACCATCTTGGCGAAAAGAGATTTGAAATATGTGACATGTTCACGCCTTAGTACTTTTGTCTACCCAATTCCATTCCCTTATCCTTAAGGCCATGCCTCGGATATCTCATGTGATATTTGCATTAGCAGACTGCTCTTCTGATAACACAGCATCAAAATCAAAACCAATTGGCACCATTGTAGTTTCAACAGGAGTTCTAAGTTCTTCAGCTGGGATTTTGACATGATATTTTGAACTTTCAGCAGTTGACTCTACTTCCAAGGGTACATGAGCCTCAAAATGGAAATCATCAGCAAAACGATCCTCTAGAAAAATAGGTATCTCCACTCCTTCAGCTTCTGGAACCTTACCCTTTTCCTTCAATAATTCTTCAGATCTTTGTGCATCATTTGTCTCTCAAAGATCGGCATCAGTGCATTTTGTGTTAACTGCGGTGAGTCGATAGTCATCAACTATCTTAACAGCTTCATTGGCATCAGTAGATTCTGCCTGTTGAGTAGATGATTCTACATTGAAGGAGCAACATACACAGAAGAATATACTATTCCACCATGGCTGACAGCTAAGAAGACAACCCTAAGGTAAATTCGATTCAAGGCAATTCCGAGTCGATTCTTTTCTACAATTTTGGAGTTGAAATACATAATCTAATGAAAAACAAATCAGCACAACAATATGTAAATTGCATATTTACTATCCTTTTCATTGAATGATTAATGAAAACCATTATGTTGTTTCGTTGCATAATTACTGTAATGGAGATTTGTATTGAGTTTGTTAGAGGTACGTGTTACATTCAGTTGTGAATAAAAGTGCAAATTCACAATACAACCATTGCATAATTAATGTCCTGTTCTCGCATAATTAGTGATTTGAATCATGTATTCCAATTTAAGATGCAGGTTGCAATCATTTTTATCATTTATACAAATTTAGTACGACAACATTGCACATATACAGTTAACTATTTGCAAAATTATTGTAAGATGAAATTCACATTGCATTTGAGAAATATATATCTTGCATGTAGTTTTTTCATATTTGCCTAAATAGACTACACATATTGCATACATACTGTTTTTAATATGTATGATTAATAAAAATCAAACAAAGATTCTAAATACAATATACAAATTGCATGTTTTTTTTATCATCTATGCTATTTTGGGCGACAATTCGATATATACAGATTGTTGCATAATTATTGTAAATGGATTTCATATTGGATTCCATAATGCATATGTGGCATCCAGTTTTATCATTTATGTCTGCCTATTACAAATTATGTTATTGCATACATATCGTTACAAAGTTGCATATTTAGTATATAATTAAAATCTGTATTACAGTATAATATACAAATTGCAATGAGAATCCATATTGCATGTAACATAATTAAATGTCGAACAAAGGTTCAAAATATCACCGGGTTCAATAAAATATTGGATCCCAGAAGCAGAGCACGAAAAGATTCCATGAGTTAGAATGATTTCGATACATTGGAAGTCGGTATACTGTTTTAGAAGGAATATGGCGCCTACAGAGGTTTCGACATTAGAAAGAGTACTACAAGACGACTTAGGAACAATGGTATTTGTGTACAGTATGTGCTTTGTAATGGAGAAGGCTTCAAAAATACTAGAAATACCATTTCTACATATATGAAAAATTCACAGTTTTCTGTTCAAATATGCATAATCTTATATGCACATATATCTACCTATGCATGCAAGATATTGATACAGACAATTAAAACAAACTATATATGCAAAATCTATTAAATATATATGCACAACTATCTTCCTGTGTATTCAAGTTATTGACATGAATATAACACATAAAATATAATACTTCTAAAATATACAACCTATGTACTGAAAATATGTTATATATGCACTACATCTATTACAAACTAGCATAATACTTCATAAAAAAAATGGACAAATTAAATTATGCTAACAACCAAAAATATAAATAGATTAATTCAAAATGTGCAATACATCTCAACTAACAACACTATTTGCAATCAAGTGACCATACTAAAAGTCAAAATATAACATCAAATCCAAAATATTTCTGCCTCCAATAGAAACCAAACCAATAGATAACAAAAAACTCCAAATTAACGCCTAAATACACTACAACTTCTTTTTTCCGGTCCAAATATTTTTAGCTTATTCCATGACCTTGTCTCTTTGCTCGTTTCCACCAGAAAGAATTATTGATGAACAATACTTGGAATACAAATGGACCTGCAAAATATATAGTAAACTCAATTAGAAATACATAACTTCACATAGCATTTATAAAAACCACAGTGCAATTACATTTATATGACTGGTTGATAAAAATGTAATATATAATGCACATCATGTATGCTAAATATTCATTAAAGTCAACTAAATATGCACCGGATATACACTGAAAATGCACTAATATAAATGCTCATATGTACGCTAAATATACATTATAATTCAACTAACTATGCAACAGGCAAGCATTAAATATGCTCTAAAATAATAAAATTGACAGAAGAAGAGTAAACCACGTAAAAATACATATACACCTAATGCAATCTAAAATGCACTATAACTGAATTAAATAAGCATAAAACATTGGAGCAAAATGCAATAAACACTACAAAGAGACATAGTCATCCTACAAAACCCGTGAACATCCACAAAAATAAAACCATGATAACACAATATGTGTGCTAAATATGTGTTACAACTGAACTAAATATGCATCGATAACATATTAAATGTGCGCTAAAAATATAACCTCAAATACGAAACCCACATAAAAAGACACATACACCAAAATACGACATACAATACACTAAAGTGGAACTAAATAAGCATGAAACATTGGGGCATATACAATGAACACAGCAAAAAGGCATAATCAACATACACAACCACTACTAGAAAAAGAGGTTTTTGTGACGACAAATATTTGTTACAAAAGACTGAATTTCGTCACAAAGGATTTTTTATGGCGACAAGTCGTCTCAAATAAGTCGTCACGTAAACCTCGTGATAAATAAGTTATTTGTGACACCAGCATCGTCACAAATGGTATTGTGACAACACATCGTCACAAATAAGTTGTCAGAAATGTTCAGCAAGATTTTCGTTAGGGACATTTTCGTAAGACTTATTTGTAACAATAACGTTGTCACAAATAATTTAAGATCTTTTGTGACGATAATTGTGGACACAAAATGATGTTGTCCTCGAACTTTATTTGTGAAACTTGAAGAATAAGCATCCCATCTTGGTTCTCTCAAGTACCAAAGAACACACCTACGGACAACCTTGAGAGAGAAAAACACAAAGAAAAAGTTTTAGACTGTGACTGTGAGAGAGAGAGAGAGAGAGAGATAAGAGGAGGAGGCTACGGCAGCTGGTGGTGGAGGCGGCGACGGTGGCAACCAGAGCAGCGCAGGTGGCTTGGGCTGATCGAGAGAGAACTGTACGTGGTAGATTAGGCGCAAAGAGGTGGGAGAAAATATATTAGGGCGTGAAAGTGTAAGGAGGAAATAGGCTAATTAATTAGGTCAATATTAGAGGTGATGTCGTTACAAATAGTTTGTTCAGTACAAATTATTACAGACAACAAAAGAGTTGTCACTAATAATATTTATTACTGGCGACACGGTCGTTGCAAAAGAAATCTTGATTACTTTTGGGACGAAATATTTTAGGGACAACATTGTGGTCGCATTTACCTAATCTTTTGCGACGACATATTTTCACACATCATCACTATTAGTATAAGCAACAAATATTTTTGACAATTAATTGCCCAAGTTACTAGCCACAATTTTTTGTCACAAAAATATATTTTTTGTGGCAACGTTTTATTGTCACTAATACCCTCGTCCCAAAAAGGCTCTGTTTCTTGTAGTGTTAACCCATGAAACCCACACAACTACAAAAAAATCGTGAAAATATAAAAAACCTAGAAACTCCATCTTGTACCACCAAAAATGCTCTCGGAACCTCCATTTGCAAATCGAACAATAAAATATTGAAACAAAAAACCAAAAACTGAAAAACACGAAAAAAAAAAAATTTGTACAAAACCTTGATTTCTACTAGAATTTGTAAAATATCAAAATTACCCCATTACCCTTACCAATGGGATAAAAGCGGTACCCGTACTAAAATTAAAAATCAAATCGAACCACTAGAATTTTAGTTTCAATGGCCATAATGGTCCCTACGATCTTACCTAAGAGGTGCAGTCTCATTTGAACTAATTCATATATATATATATATATATATATATATAGGGAGGGATCTGTGAGACCACCCTCCTAGGTTAGTCCATAGGACTAAATCTACACCATCCAAATAGTAAATCAATGGCCAAGATATATTACAATCTATACAACATTTCATAAGTAAGTATACAACATAAGGGATAAAATAGGAATACAAGAAATTAAATATAGTAACCGCTTCCTAAAAATTAGGGACGTGATTTTATATTGATCACGTCCCCATAATCAAGCGATTCACCTTTCCTTTCTCTCCCTTCCCATTCGAACCTGCAAATTATTCAAATATGACAACAAAATCGTGCAACAATTAATGAAAAGTATACAATTACACTAAACTAACTGTATATTAAAATATTACTAAGTATACATAAACAATTAACTAAGTATACAATTACACTAAACTACTTGTACATTAAAACTTTACTAAGTATACAATTACATTGAATTAACTATACATTAAAATAATACCAAGTATACGAAACATTTAACTAAGTATACGATTATCTTGAATTACTTATATAACTAAGTATACAATTCCATTGAACAAAGTATACAAATCATGAGAACTAAGTATACAAATTCACTAAACTACTTACTAAACTACTTATATAACTAAGAATACGATTCCACATTTGAACCAAGTATACAAATCCACTAAACTAAATATACAATAAAACATGACTAAGTATACAAGTCGATTTGAACTAAGTATACAATAAAATGATTATTCACAAATATGGCGGAAAGAAGTATCAATTTTGAAAAAAACGCTTGAAGTTGATGATTTTTCCTCCCTAAAAATCAGTAAATCGAAAAGGTAGGATTATGTTTTCTTCAAAATAGCTAATAACCGTCCAATTAACACAACTAATTAAATACAAAAGTACAATTATACCCTTATATGCCTAAATTAATTAAAATGATCTACACCATCCAAAATTTTAAATCAAGAGTCCATAACTGTTCTTATGGACTAACCTAAAGGGATTGGTCTCATTTGAAGTAATCCCTACATATATATATATATATGGACGGGATCTCATGTGGCAGCCTCTTACCATGTGGCAGTGTGGACAAATCCCATCCATCCATCCTAATCAATCAATGGTTCAGATTAGGCCTAAAAAACACCATTTTATATTTATTTTATATGTCAAAAGGGCATATCGGTAATTACAAAAATTGAATAAAAAACACCATAATTATTTACCTAGAATCAAGGGATATATTGATTATCATCTTTCCATAACAGAAAACGCTGAATTAGGGACAAAAAATAATGTAATCTCTCTCTCTTCTTCACTCTCCATTAACCAAAAACAGCAAGCCAACAAAAAAATCTGCAACAAATTCATATAAAACATCCTATCCGTCATTTTTTAAACAGCAAAAAAGATGTTCGACATGGGCGATGAGTACACTGAATCACACCAAAGTGAAACGTTGGTAGACAATCCTGAAGAAAGTCCTGATAAAAGCTGGGTTTCAGGTGCATCTTTTTCTGTTATGTTTGATGCTGTTTCGAAAAAATCACAGATTATCCAAGCAAGTTTTCGTGTATAGATATGTATATTTTCGTTTTAATTTAACATGTAATATGGCGTGTTTGGATGTTTAGTTTAGACTAAGCATAGATATTTAGAGTGGTATACAAATATCAAAAATATTGTATATTAGAAGCATATTTTGGTGTATATATGTGCATACTTCATTGTTTTATAATCAAAACAATTATGGTGTACAAATAATCCATTACAGTATCATAAAATCTTATTTTGGTGTACATGTGACCAATATTTGGTGATAATATAAACATTCAGTAGTGCATTGTTAGATGTTAATTTAGAATATTGTATGCTAATATTGAAACTATTGTATATTTTGAAAATTATTTTGTGTATACATTTCACTTATTTGGTATACAAACTTTGCAGATGCTAGTGACGATAGTATCCAACGTGTCGAAATACGAGAGCGCCTTGTAATATCACCGGACTCTACCAAATATTGGATACCTGAAGTAGAACAAGACAAAATACCACGAGTGGGAGAACCTTTTTCCTGCATTTTGAATTTTGTGCTTTCGAAAAACTGATATCAAATATTTGACTTGTGTTAATTGTATGTCATTTATATTCTATTTGAATGCCATTTATATTCTAAATGTGCATCATTTTTTTAATCCCATATGACAGAATCAATAAAAAAACTAAAGCATAAATGCTTTGAGAGTATAATTGCTATTTGCGTGCCTGTTGACTGTTAATTATACACAACGTAATCAATAAATATGCGCTAATTTGTACTACCTTTTGTACTTTGGTATCTTAATACCGTTCTCATTTTCAAAAATATATCGTCGCAAGATATTGCTAAATGTATACCAACTCAACCTTAATTGTACGTTTTAATATAAATTGAGTTTTAAATTTTCAAAGAATTACATTGACTTCCAAAACTAAGAATAATTATAGTACTACAACACAAAATGCTTATAAATTATGCATACACACGATTCGTTAACACATTCAACGTAATAGCAAAAACTACATTATAAACATGTGTATACTAAAAAATTAATAAGCATGTACCTGTAATCTTGTTAATTGTGTATTGTTTATCCACTAACCATATGGCATAAAAAAGGCTCACCGATCAAAAAATAGAGAACATATTTGCTTAAGATCGTTCTGAAATAAGTAACCAAAATGTTGACAGTCTTGCACTAGAAAAATATATTCTAATCTAATATAATAATAAAAATATACTTAGACACTCTGTCTAACAAAATGAAACCCCTATTGATAACCAATTACTTGCCACTAACAAATGTTTTAGCCAACCCAAGCGCCCTGTCTTTCTCTTGGATCAAGTCATGCATCAGAATTGCGTGGCAATATAACGTCCTCAGTCGTCAACTCACATCTGAGAGAATTGAAATTTTCTACCAACCAATAGATTAACCTCCCCGGTAATTCTTTAATATTTATACCCAACAAACTCCCGAAGCCCATTTCAATTACAGCTCCAGTCTGAATATTATTGAGACGAACCAATGTACCCGATAGAACATTGGGCATGAATCTTGTCCTGGGTTTGGGCATTGAAGCTTTCAAAGTAGATTTTATGGTTTTGCCCTCTGATTAACATCACTCGCACCCTCGCTCGGTCCTGGAGATGCAGGTCTCTTCCTGTTTCCTCGTGCCATTGAACCTGGAATTGAGAAACATCCGTGAAATATTACACTGTGTGCATGAACTATACTAATCCTACAAAGTAGCAAAGAGAATACAACATCTAAACTAATTGTGCACTGAATGTCCTCTAACTGTATACGAAACTAATACTATTTAAACATCATTTGTATGTGCATCATATACAAATTACCACACTTAAACAATGCATCAAAACATATATTCATGACGTTATAACAATACTAAATGTACACCAATACATATATACATTGCCTTTTTTTTGTGCAGTAGTCATACAAAAATTCCAAAATCTATTTATTTATATACGAAATGTAGAAAAACATATATCATTCTAGTGGTAATTTACACCAAAACAGGGGGGTTCACCAAATAAAAAAACAAAAAGAAAGATCTAATTTAGTGGAAGGGTTATACCAAAAGTACTAAAAGATATATCATACTTACGTAAATGATTTCAATAACATAAAAATTGCACAATCCATTACCTAAATATACATCAGTTTTACCTAATTTAATACAAAAATATCTCTCCCAAAATCTGTCACATTTCGCACAAAATATATTTCCATAAGCCAAAAAAAGAGAGATTATGTAAAATCGATGAACAAAATCCTATGAACTTCAAAAAATCAGACTGAAACCTGTTAATCTTCGAAAACTGAGATAGTCTTCTTGTTCTCGACGGGCGACGGAAAAGTGGAGGAGGGAGAGAAGAGAAGTGGGTTGGAAAAGTGAAGAAGAAAGAGAGGAAAAAAAGGATTTTTGATTTTTTGTGAAAATTAAGATTGCAATTAAGGGGGAATCGGATTGAATGAAATCCCAAAAAAAAGGGATTATGGGGGGTGTACCAAAAACGGGTGGATCATTTTGTGTATAAAATGCCCATTATGCCCTTAAATGGGCTGAATTGAATATAAAAAAAAATCGAAAAAACAAGGGCCTTAGGATTAAACAAGATAGTGGCTTAGATTTGTCCACACTGTCACATGGTAAGGTACTTGCCACATGATCATATACCTATATATATATATATATATATATTAGTAAGTTTGGAGGAGGAGTTAGAGAGGATGTGATAAATCTCAAAGAAATTGAGTCTTATCAAATTATATAAGTTTTTTTAATAAGTTGAGGAGTAGTTGGAGGGGAGATGGTAAATCTTAAAAAAATTGAAAGATTCGGAATTTGAACCCTAATCAATATCCTAACAAATGGTGAGTGATAATGTTTGAGTCAGTAGTTAGCAAGCCAGATATTAGATACATGATTACTGGAACATATATCTAACTAAAGAAAAATTTGTCACCAAATCAATGTCACATTAAGTATTTAGAAACTATATAGTGCACTCGCTCTAAATATGGTAAGGACCACCTCTTGAAGAGTCCATATCTTAATTTATTTTTGGTACTTCTATTTTTACCTGTTAGAAACTCACCATAGTTTTCATTACAAACTTTTCAAACTTCAATAAAGAAAAGACCAAAATCATCCTACCAATAAAGTAGCACTACCAAAAAAAACATATCCAATTTATTCTCATAAATGACTTTGTCACTTAATTTTACAGTTACATGCAATAGACCAACATAATAAAAAATATTATTTTTCCTAAACTATACCAACCAATTCAGGTAAATCACCAACAATTTTTAAATTTACCGATATAAAAATTGTTTGTATTTTACCAACAATGATTTTACCTACAGCTATCTTAATAATTACTTATAAATTCTTTAATTTGTAGGTCAATTGGCTCTTTCGGATTAGACAAAAACTTGGGCTAGACCGTCTAGCGGGTCTTTTCCGTTAGACGGACCGAACCTGACCCGGGTTTTATTATAATTTCATGTACAGTAGCATTTTTATAATATTCGGTATCATAGGATCTCTCCAATTTGGTGGTATTTGTAATAATAGGGGCTGTTAAAAGTATTAGATTTTCCTCTAAAAATTATCAGTAATACATCTGAAAAGTATTAGTAGTATATATGAAAAGTATTAGTAATCCCCTTGAACAATATTTTAAGTAGCCCTCATGAAATGTATTGATTTCCTCCTCAAATGTATTAGTAATCCACCTAAAATGTATTAATTGTCCTCTTGAAAAGTATTAGATAGTGGTGTACGTACTATTAGTCAACCCTCAAAAGTATTAGTTTTTCCCATGAAAAGTATTAGCAATCTCTCAGAAAAGTATTGGTAATTCACTCGAAAAGTATTGACAACCCCTTGAGCAGTTTTTAAGTAATTATTATGAAAAATATTGATCTTTTTCCCGTAAAAGTATTAATATTCTCCCTAAAATGTAATAATAATCTTATTGAAAAATATTAGGTTTTTTTATTAAAGGTATTTTAGTATTTTTCCTGAAAAGTATTAGTAGTCATACCAAAAGTATTAGTAGCCCTCATAAAAAGTATTAGCAGCGGCCAGTGGATATTGTTATTATGGTGTTAGTAGTTATGCGTGTCAACGGCGAATTGCCTGCGGGCCTGATATTTAGATCCGTTACTTACCATTCAGATTATAATGGAGTCAGGCCGTAAGGGTCGACGGCCTCTCCCAAAATTAGGAAAATGAAACTTGAAATTGGGCTATCAAAAAATAAATAAATAAAAGACCAAAGCTTAATTGGAACAAGTTGATAACGGAACGATTAAAGTAGAGATTGACATGAGCTGATGGCTCATAACTATATAGAAAAGAATAAAAAAAAGTTTTTAAATGTCCAAAGAATAAATTAGTTGTAGTATTTTTGTCGGTCCAAGGATGTTACGTTTGATCGTGTGGTCTAAATATAAATTGGACGTGATCATTATTTTTGGGACTTGATTTAGGAAAGTAAATCAGATGTACCTGACCTAGGGACCCACAAATCGAGGTGAAGTGTGTTCCACGGCGACACGGCCGAGGATCCCCAAAAAGCAAGGTAAGGTACTTTGTTCGAGGGTACTGAAACAGAACGCACGTTAGGCTACGGGATGGCTCCCAGCTAAGGCCCTCCGATGCCTAAGTTAGAATCAGGTAGTTGAGGTACTTAGAAAGCTAAAGAGCGAGGTAATTTAGAATAATGACAAGTTACCTTTTACCTTGATTTCCGTGTCGTATTTATAGTATTGTTCACCGGGTAAGGCGGATCTCCGTACACGTGGCGCCCAATCGACGGCGCGTGGCTCGCGAGCGACCCGACCCGGACTTTTGGGTCGGGTCCCATATAAAAAGCCACGGATCCTGGGGGTATTTTGGTAATTTTGCGAGGCGAGGTCAAAATGGTCAACTCGGGCTAGGTGAGCCTATAATGGTAATTTCCACATCATTTACTCCCCCAGTTACTTTAGTAATTTATTGCTGAAGTGACTCGATTCAGGTCCTCGAATTCAAAGCGTCAAGGAGCCCAAGCCATTGAATTCGAAAAGACCCTTCAATCTAAGCCGTTGAATTCGAACAGCCTTTTGATCGAAACCGTTGATTTTCCCGCCCTTCTCTCTCTATATATAAGATGGTTTTTCAAACCTTCACTTTTCACATTTCTTACCCCGGATCACCTCGCTGCTCAACTCGTCCACGACCTAGGATCTTGACTTCGTGCTCCTCCACTTCACTTGACTTAGAGGTAGGTTCTCTCTCTCTCTACTTTAAATTTCTTATTATTCATGGAGACCCCTCCTCCATCCATACGGCCCTCTAGTTCGCGGTCGAACTCCGGTTCGTCCTCGAACTCGGGGTCATCTGACTCCAACTCGTCTTCGAGTTCCTCTACTTCTACTAGCGGGGCGACCTATATTCCCCCTTCTCCCGATAGGGTATCCCACGAGGCCACCCCCTCGGATGACTTGGAACACGTCGCCCCCTGGGCTTTACTTAGGTCCCGGGTCTCCGTTCACGATATAGGCATCATTAGGAAAAACTACCATATCCCCGCTTCGTACCAAATCATCATTCCAACTACTAGTGACAGGATAGACAAGCCTCCACCTTGTTGCTTAGCCTTTCAGCTCGTTAGCTTCGAGGCGGGTCTTAGATTTCCTCTGGCTCGCCCCGTTGCAAACATTTTAAGAGGGCTTGATGTTTGCCCCGCTCAGCTCGTCCCAAATTCCTATTGTCACATCGTAGGCTTTATCATTTTAATGAAGCATTTTGGCGAGGCCGCCTCACTTTCTCACTTCTGCGAGCTATACGCCATCCATTCTTCTACTACCACTACTAACTCCGGATTCTTTTACATTTCACCTCGCACTAACCAAAGATAGGTTCGTATTCATTCGAGGCCCTATTGAAAATCCTTGGGACCTACCTTCGGATTGGAAACCGAGCGGCCTCGCCTTCGAGGCCCGCTCTCCTGTTTCTTGGGGTACCAACTTCATTTCTATGTGACCCAGCATTGGTATGAGGCTTGCGACCTCATTACCGAAGAGGTTCTATCCTCGTCGCCCCTTAGCCCCGCTCCTCGCCATGAAACCCTAACCCCGGTAATATATTTCTCTTTATTATTATTATTATTTTTTCGATTCGCCTTTATCATGCTTATATTGATGCCTTTTGTTCATTTGTGCGGCAGATATGGCGGTCCGATCTACCGTTCTTGACAAGGCCTTCGCTAACAACAAAAAAGCCACGCTTTAGCTCAAGCGAGCTCGACAAGAGGCTGCTGCGTCGGACTTACCACTGGGCGTGGTCGCAACTTCGACCCCCGCTGTGACCATAGCCGTCGACCCTGCTCCCAAGGTGCCCCTAAAGAAAACCGTCAAAGCCTCGGGCAGCAAGTCGCGGGAGGATAAAGGAAAAAAGGTGGTTGAGGGTTCCGCCCCAAAAAAGGCAAAAATTCGCAAGGCCAGGAGTTCGCCTGACTCCATGGATGCCTTCCCCGGGATGCTGGCTCACGACGAAATCGAGCCTACTGATGCAAATCTCCCTACAGTGGATCAAATGATGATGTGGCTAAACTGAAGCAAGTCTCATCTCCAGGCTCAGCGACTCGCAGCTCGCGAGAAGACCCAGGACCTTAGGCCTCGAGTTCGCGAGCTTGCCATGCCTCGTACCATTCCTAATTGGAACATTAGCTCGCAGAGCTCGGTCCTCGAAACGAAGGCTGTGGAGGATTCCTTCGAATTGTATAACTACACTACCCTCCCCGCCGACCAGTTTGCATTGATGACCACGGAGTTTACGCGCCTCGAAGAGTTGGCAGCCCACGAAGTCATGTCGGTATGTGACATCCTTTAAATTATCCAACTTTGTTGCTTCGTTTTTATCCTGCTTCGCTATCACTTACTTCGCTTTTTCCTTTTTACAGCTTTCCGCCCTGTTGCATCAAATGGCGCTTCGCGGTGCCGATTGGAAGCATCAGAACGAGGTGTACATCAATCAGCTGAGCGAGGTCCACACGAGGCTCCGAACTGCCAAGGCGGATAAGGCAAAAGCCGTCGAGGAGGCTCGAGCCGAACTCCTCAAGGAAGTAGCCAATCTGGAAGCCCAGATTGCTTCGTCTCAAAGCGAGCTCAAAACTCGCGAGGTGCACCACGCCAAGGAGGTGGCAGATTCTTTTGAGAGAGGTCGGAAACAAGGTCTCAAGGAATAACTCTCCTCTGAAGAGCATAAGGCTTCGCTAGCCTCATCTCGCCTCGCTGGAGTCCAATCTTTTCTTCAGTCCTCCTCCTGCGAAAAGCTCATAGCCGAACGAGCCGTGGTGTACCTTTTCAACGGCTTCGAACGATTCCGTGAACAGGGAATTAAGAAGGGAGCTTTCAAGGCCGATTTTGACCCCAAAAAGCTTGACCCCTTTGAGAAGGACGAGCCGAAGTCAGACGTCGCTGAAGGCGAAGGCGAAGTTGGCAGCTAGCGTGATGTGGAAGTCATCGACGAGGTGGACGAAGTTGATGAGTTCACGAAGCTCGTGAAGCCTCTTTTAGCATCGTAGGGATCATTCATGTAAATAACCGACGAAGTATTTAGCTTGGATGTATTTTCATTGACAATTTCATCACCTACTTAATGTACTTTTGAGCTTACTTCGCTTTTGGGATATGGCTTTTACATTACCTCACTTGTGTGTGTCATTTCGATGTATTGCACTTCGTTTTTATATGTTGTATACACTTTACTTTGTTTTTTTTTAGCATCCCTTGGGTCCTATGCTTTTTCACGAGGCTAGGTCCCTGGGTGAGCCTAAGTCACTTTGCCAGCCCAAAAGGCTGCTTATGGCCTAGATCCCTCGTGGGATCGCCTAGGGTCTGCTAGCGTTTTAGGGGACTTAACTTGCGAGCCTAGGTCCCTTTGTTGGGACCATTGTGGGATTTACCAGCCTAAAGGGAAGCTTATGGCCTAAATCCTTCGTGGGATCGTCTTGGGCCTGATAGTCTTTTAAGGGGCTTAACTTGCGAGCCTAGGTCCCTTTGTTGGGACCATTGTGGGCTTTGCCAGCTTAAAGGGGAGCTTATGGCCTAGATCCCTCGTGGGATCGTCTTGGGCCTGCTAGCCTTTTAGGGGGCTTAACTTGCGAGCCTAGGTCCCTTTGTTGGGACCATTGTGGGCTTTGCCAGCCTAAAAGGGAGCTTATAGCCTAGATCCCTCGTGGGATCGTCTTGGGCCTGCTAGCCTTTTAGGGGGCTTAACTTGCGACTGAGCCCAGGTCCCTTTGTTGGGACCATTGTGGGCTTTGCCCCCTAAAAGGGAGCTTATGGCCTAGATCCCTCGTGGGATCGTCTTGGGCCTGCTAGCCTTTTAGGGGGTGAAACTCCATCTTCTTTCACTGGGATCTTTAGTGGTTCGCTTACGACCCTGAAACACTAAGCAGATTTGTGCAAAAAGGTAAACATTGCAGGTGAAATTCCATCTTCTTTCATTGATGATAGTTTTTAACATAAGCCTTCAATTCTTCCAAGATTAAGCTAAGTACATAAAGTAGTTTAGTTATGCAACATCAAGTATAGAACCTCCTTAAGTTATGAATGTTCCAAGGCCTTGGGAGCTCCTTTCCTTGCATGTTTTCTAGTCTGTATGTTCCCCTCTTCAAGACCTCAATTACCTTAAAAGGTCCTTCCCAATTTGCCTCGAAGCCTTTCCCATATGTTTGGACACTTCCACTTTTTTGAGCACTAGATCCCCTACTTGAAAGCTTCGCTTATGAACCCTTTTGTTGTATGTATTTTTCATCCTTCCTTAGCCGCTTGGATCCGAATAAACGCTTTGTCTCGCTTTTCTTCAATGAGCTCGAGCTCGAGCTCTCTAGCTTCACTATTGTTCTCGGGCTCGTGAGAAGCGACCCAAAGTGAAGTTTCTCCAATTTCCACCGGCACGATCGCTTCCGACCCATACACCAAACTGAAAGGTGTTTCTCCCGTCGAGGTCCATGGGGTCGTTCGATATGACCAAAGGACTCAGCTGCAACTCGTCCACCTAATACGACTTCGCTTCCTCTAGCCTCGCGTTTAGGTGTTGTAGAATAATTATATTTGCGACCTCGACTCGCCATCCATTTGCTTGAGGGTTTCCCACCATTTGTAAAATTTTGCTTGACTTTATATTCTTCACACCACTCCCTAACCTTCTTTCCTTGAAATTGAGTGCCATTATCGATATCAAGATTCGGCGCCCCATACCTACATGCGATATTTTTCCATAAAAATTCATGACTTGGGTTTCCGATATCTTGGCACTTTGCCTCGGCCTCAATCCACTTAGAAAAGTACTCCACCGCCACAATGATAAATTTCTTCTCGAGCTCTAGCCACCGGGAAGGGACCCAAGATGTCGATTCTCCATTGATCAAAAGGACAAGCAATGGGGATTGTTTCCAATCGGGTCTGGTTGGTGGGTTAAGTTCGCGTGGAACCGACACTTCGCACATTTTTTAACAAACTCCATTGTATCATTTGCTAAAGTCGGCCAAAAGTATCCTTGCCGGATCACCTGGCGGGCGAGTGCCTTACCTCCCGAGTGGTTACCACAGTTGCCCTCATGAATCTCCCTCATTACATACATCGCCTCTCCGGCCCGAGGCACTTTAGCAACGGTCGCTCTAATTTGGACCCTTCAGCTTTTATCGGGTCCAACGGTAACGCTCCTTTTCTAGGAAATTTTTCAAGTCTTCCATCCAATCGATTGGGCGTCAATTGCACAAACCAGAGCCTCACTTGATATCTTTGCTCGATGGGACCTTGCTCCGCTTAGCGAGTCCGGCCAAGGCGTCGCCACCAACACGATCACCTTCCTCGAGTTATTACCACTTACAGCACTTGCGAAGCGAGCTAGAGCATCGGCTCGCTCATTTTCATTTCTTGGGATCTGTTGTAGCTGAAAAAATTCGAACTTTTCCATCAACCGCTTCGCTTTCTCCAAATAGCTAGCCATGGATCGATCCTTGGCTTCAAACGAACCCTCGATTTGCATTGCCACCAACTGGGAGTCAGTGTAAGCTATCAACTTCTTCACATTACACTTCTGCGCCATTTTTAATCCTGCCAACAGAGCTTCGTACTAGGCCTCGTTGTTTGTCACCTCGAATTTAAGGCGAAGTGCCACTTCCACCGCGAATGAGTTAGGCTTCTGCAACAAGATCCCGGCTCCGCCTCCAGTAGCCACCGCCGACCCATCCACATGCAGTAGCCATGTCACTTCCTCTTTTTGAACCTCGATTTTCGACCCACTTGCGTTAACAAAGTCGGCCCGAACTTGAGCCTTTCACCGTTTTACTTTGATATTTAATATCAAATTCCCCGATTCTACGGACCATTTCACTAAGCGACTGACAGACTCGGTTTTTCTAACACTTGTCTCGGTTGATTTGTGAGGACAATAATCGATGAGATTGGAAGTAAGGTCGCAACTTCCCTACCGATACTACCAAAGCTAGAGCTAGCTTTTCGGTCTCTAGATACCTCTCCTCGGCTCTCGTAATAACTTGCTCACGTAGTAAATCGGGCGATAAACTCCTCTTCGTCTCGCACCAACACCGAGCTCACGGCTCGCTTCGAAAATGCTAGGTATAAAAATAGAGCCTCTCCTTTCTTAGGTTTGGACAAGAAAGGTGGAGACATAAGGTACCCTTTCAAATCTCCGAACGCCTTCTCACATTCCTCCGTCCATTGAAAATTCTTCATGTTTCTCAAAGTGTTGAAGAAAGGAAGGTTGTGATTAGCTGACCTCGAAATGAACCTGTTCAACGAGGCAATTTTGCCTGTGAGCTGCTGTACTTCATTAACCGTTCTAGGTGAACTCATTTCCATTATAGCTTTTATCTTCTCCGGGTTCGCTTCGATCCCCTCTTATGTACCATGAAGCCCAAATTTTCCACCTCGCACTCGAAGGTGCACTTCGCCGGATTCAATTTCATACCATAGGCTCGCATTATTTTGAAAGCCTCCCTCAAATGCTCAAGGTGATCCTCTTCCACCACACTTTTTACCAACATATCGTCAACATACACTTCCATTGATTTGCCAAGGTTGACTAACCTCTGATAAGTAGCTCCCGTGTTCTTTAGCCCAAACGGCATTACCATGTAACAATAAACTCTATTCTCCATCACAAACGAGGTCTTATCCTGTCTTCCTCCGCTATAAAAATTTGGTGATATCCTTGGTAAGCATCCATCATGCTAAGCAAGACACATCTCTTTGTGGAGTCCACCAACAGTCGATGCGAGGTAGTAGGGAAGGGATCCTGGGGCATGCCTTATTCGGATACGTGAAGTCTGTGCACATCCTCCATTTGTTGTTAGCTTTGGGCACTACAACTTCATTTGATAACCACTCGAGTGAATGAATTTCCACAACATATCCCGCTTCCAATAACTTGTTCACCTCGTTTTCTATAATTTTGTTTCTTTCGCTTAAAGCTTCGCGCTTTTCTCGCTTCATGGCCTCGCTAACGGATCACATTGGTCGGTGAACCATCACCTCGGGGTCATGCCTTGGAAATCGGAAGGTGTCAAAGCAAAAATGTCCACATTCTCCTAAGAAATCGAAACATCAACACTTCACAGCTTGAGTCCATTTGCGACCCTATCTTAGTGAACTTATCCGGTCGCCCTGGCTCGAGCTCAATCACTTTATCTTTGCTCCGTTGGCTCAACCCTATACTCGCCATTGTCTAGCTTTTTTAACCTTCTCCTTTTCTTTTTACTCATTGACTTATTCTTCACGTGTTATTTGCTTTATAGTCCTCACTTCTCTCCCTTCCTTCTTATTTTTAGGGAAACGTTATAGCATTCTCTAGCCGTCTTCGATCGCCTCGTCTTCGCCTATCCCTCTCCTGTAGGGAACTTCATCTTCAAATGATAAGTGGACACCACGCCTTGAAATTGATTCGATCAGGGTCGTCCCATGATCACATTATAAGCAAATGGGGCGTCTACCACCAGTACTTGATCATGATTGTCTTTCGGTAGCGCTTCACGAGCGAGGTGGGGGAGATCAATGGTTCCTAGGGAACCACTTCGCTTCCCAAACCCCATCACGGAGTGTCAACCGGACGTAAAGGCGATTACATCTAGTTCCATCTTCCTCAACACATGCATAAATAATATATCCGCCGAGCTCCCATTGTCACCAAAACCTTTTTGTACAAATGGAAGTTGGCGATATCCATCGTGATAACCATCGGGTCGTTTTGGCCTGCCTCGACCCCCACGAGGTCACGACCATCAAATGTAATAGGGCTAGAGTTTTGGACGCTCATGACCTTGATTTCCTCTTAGAATCATGAGTGAGGTTACGCGCATGTTTCCTTCTTGCACTCTGCGAATCACCTCCACTAGGACCTCTCTGCTATCATATGTATAACCCCCCATGAGGCGGAGGTTATCTTTCTTCCTAATTTTGCAGGCAGGCACAGGCGTTCCTCGGGCGTTCTTGCCTATGTCCGCCTCATGGCGACCTCTCGACCGGCCGCGACTTGCGAGCGCTGATCTTCGCATAGGGTCGGTTAGGTCCTCCTCGTTCTTCTTTCAAAATAAATTTTGTAAGTAACCTTCTTTGGGCGAGCCTTTCAATCTCATCTCGCAATTGAATGCGCGATCCCGGTGTCGTGGCCATGGTCCTTGTGGAAGCGACAATATTTCTCCATGTTTCTTCGTCCGAGGTCGTTTTCATCTTTTTTGGCCACCTTAGCATATCGATTCGCTCTATGGCCATTAGGCGTGACTTGGGCGCGTTCAACAGAGTATATCTATTGTGTCTCATTGTCTTGGGCGATCTTGATCCAGGACCTCGATGCAGGCCTCTCTCGACCCCTAAACCGAAGCCTCTCTCTAAGATCCCTCCTCGCGTGGAGCACGAGCCACTTGGGACCACTCCGGTCTTTAAGGGCATTCATCTCTTCCTCTTGTATGTATTTTCGGGTCACTTCCATTAATCTGCTCCTTATCGGGCGGTTCGCGAGCGAGCGCCGATCTAATGGTCCCTTTTGCAATCAAGGATAAGGATATTAGTCATCATGTCGATTCGCATATCTTGTACCTCCAATGCTTCATCATTGAACCGATTTATGAATTCCGAGCGACTCTCTCACCCCCGTCTTATAGTGAACAAATGCGAGGCTAACCCGGGCTCGCTTTTAGCTTGCAAACTGGTATAAGAACTTTCGAGCGGCCTATTCGTAAGAAAACCACGGTTCCCTAGGTAATCCCATGAACCATTCCTGCGCCTTTTTTCGGCGTTGTGATGAATATTCTAGCATTCATGGCATCCACCGCCCATACAATTGCATCATGTGGTCGAAGCAGTGAGATGTTTCTGAGGTCCCTATTCCCATCATACTTCGGGAGATCGGGAAGCTTGAAGTTCGGCGTGACCACCTCGGCTAGGATCTCGGGAGAAAATGGAGACCCCCTTTTCTCGCAAAGCGGATGTTCTGACTCCTCCGCCTCAAATCATCCAGTTGTCGAGTAACATGCTCGATTTGTTCACTCGATTCGTGTATGTCCATGGCTTATTGTTGGTTCGCCCACGACCTCTTCCTCGGTCTCCTCATTTGGTGGCGTGTGACTTGACTAGCCACCTCTTCCAAATCAACCAAGACCGTTTCGTTTTTCCACATTCCCCCTTCCCCGAGGGGGACTGGGGGAGAGGCCTCCATACCTTCTTGCCCTTTCTTTCCCTATCCTCCAATATTTTTTCCAAAGATTTTCTCAAAGTCACTAGCCCATGTGAATCATCTGCTCCTCCTCCCGAACGAAAGATGGTCCTTGAAGTGAAGCGGGCGTGGTGATGTTTCCGGGGAGGGTCCTCCACGACCCCCGAGGTGTCTTGGATGCATGCTTAGGTGTTTCCAATAACTTCCCTGGTGTCTCCTCCATCTTTAGCTAGACCTCTTTCCCACAGACGGGCGCCAATCGATTTAGGAAAGTAAATCGGATGTACGACCTAGGGACCCACAAAGTGTGGTGAAGTGTGTTCCACGGCGACTGGCCGAGGATCCCCAAAAGCGAGGTAAGGTACTTTGTTCGAGGGTACTGAAAGCGGGAATGCACGTTAAATTTTGGCGGGATGGCTCAGCTAAGGCCCTCCGATGCCTAAGTCGAATCGTAGTTGAGGTACTTAGAAAGCTAAAGAACGAGGTAATTTAGAATAATGACAAGTTACCTTTTACCTTGATTTCCGTGCCGTATTTATAGATCTTTATTCACAGGGTAAGGCGGATCTCTCGTACACGTGGCGCCCAATCGACGGCGCGTGGCTCGCGAGCGACCCGACCCGGACTTTTGGGTCGGGTCGGGTCCCATATAAAAAGCCGCGGATCCTGGGGTATTTTGGTAATTTCACGAGGCGAGGTCAAAATGGTCAACTCGGGCTAGGCGAGGCTATAATGGTAATTTCCACATCAGGACTAGTGGCAAGTATATATGTTCCAAGCAAACAACATTTTCAACAAGAAAACCTGTGATGGACAATCAAAACACAATTGTGTACCATCATTGAAAGAGCTTCAAACCACCATAAATGTAGTTTCAGAAATCTTCTTCTCTGATCTATATTCATGTTATTCATCTACATTATGTTGGAATAAATTAATGTGGTGTAAGAAATGCAATGTTAAGACATGTAATTTACACCAACAATAGCGGACCTACTTAGGATATGAGAGGGGCCCTGCGCCCCCTGCCCCTCTTTAACATTTTAATTTATAATTTTTTTTACATAAATTTTGGGCATAATTGCATTTGTCCCCCAATTTTTTTATAAAAAGAAAAATTATGTTAATTTTAGATTGTAATTATGTATTTTGGGATACTTAATGATGAGTATTGATATTATATTTGATGCAAATACGTAATATATTTTTAGACTTTTATCATTATATGAAATAAATATTTGCTCTTTCAGTTATTGGGCCCCCAGATATCAAATCTTGGCTCTGTCATTGAATAAATTGCAATCATATCTTAAGACATGTAATTTAATGATTCAATTAATTTATTTGAGCAAAGGGACATGATTTTACACAAATGAATATTCAAATCTATCTATAAGCATATACTCTCACTAGTTCCATTTTCTCCACCACTATATAAATTCGAATCAATTGATTTCTCCTAAACACTCCATTCTACAATAATCTTTATTTGATTATTCTAATATTCTTGGTCATATTTTGGAAAAATTAATATAGTCATGTTTTTTATTCTTCCAAGATTTAGTAGTATAACATTGTACTAATTTTATGAAAAGTACTAGTATAATGCCCATGCGATGCACGAAGTATAATATAATGATGTATAATTCTGATTTAAGAAATTAATATATTGTAGGAATGTTAATAAAATGGGGTGGGTGGGTATCACAAGACCCAAATCTAGGGGTGATCATAAATTTTAAAAAATCGCTCGGACCACCCAAACTGCACCAAGCCGCATTGTTCATAATAATTTATGACACAAACCGCGATTTAAAATATTAGATAGAAAACACACCACTTTGTTAGTGTGATTATGGTCTTATATTTCGAAAAACTGTCAAAACCGCACCGCACCTCTATAATTTAGGGTAAAATAAAATATTGTTCTTTAGTCTTTAGTTAAATAGTTAGAAAATAAATATATAAAGAACTAATTTTATGAATGATATAATTAATTTCACACTTTGTATACTAAACATAACATATTTTACATTCTTTTAATGTTGTTACAATGCATTATGTTTTGCATCAAAATAGGTGCATCAAAATAGGACAACATTACATTGCATTACATTGCATTATATACTCAATGTATCTTAAATAAAAGATATTGCAATGTGCATTTTATTCGCAAAAATACGCACTGTTTAAGAAAAAATCACTTTTCAATTATAATGTTTTCTTTGGCTTCTTCTTTAAAAGATCGTAACAAAACTATATTAATTTATCAATTATATGATATTTTTGTTAATTAAAATCGCAAAACCGCCTGCTACCGCCCGCCACCGCTTGAAACCGCACATTCGATTTTATTTCATAAAACCGCAATTTGAAAATATTATTAAACCGAACCGCATATAGCAATTCAGTTTGAAATTTACTCAAAAAAACCGCAAAACTACATCGTGATCAACCCTACCCAAATCCACTCTGTTAGTTGAATGGAGAAAGAGGTGCATGTTCACATATCGTAATCTGGTCAAAATATTGTATGATTTATTAAACAATACTTATTATAATTATTTAATACACTTTTACAAAATATTATGTAAAAGTCCAACAACAAATTAAAATTTTGAGTAACATGATAAGAATAAAATAATTGATTATGTATTTGAAGCAAGTTAATACAACTATTAACAATACTAAGTTGTCTAAAATTTTAATTATCATATGTTCACATATAATTTTTGACAGCTAAATTAAATTAGATTAATTGAGATATAGTTGGAATTTATACCAACAAATAACTATATACATTAATATAATAAATAAAACAGGAGTGTCATTTGTTTTCTCAAGAACAATATCGTTATACTCAAATCATGATTCTTTGAAAAAAATCATATTATAACATAAACGAATGAATTATAATTACTAACAAATAAATATATCACAAATAATAGAACAAATAAATAGGAGTGTCATATTTTTTATATAATCAGTATTAAAATAATTTAGATGTTATTTGAGTATTTTTTATTTTATCCAATGTTTTATATTTTATTACAATAACTTTAGATTTATTTTAATATTTTTAGATTTTATTTGATGATATTAAGACTTACTAAATAATTTTAAAATTATTTATTATTCTAAGGCTTTATTTCATAGTTTTCTTTTATTTATTTATATTGTTTTGGGCATTCTTGGATAATTTTAGATTTATTAAATATTTTATAGATTTTATATGCTTATTTTTTATTTTATTTAAATTTTTTATTTCGTCAGTCTTATAAAAAATATTTAGATTTATTTTGTATTGTTTTATTCATTAAATAATTTAGATATTTCATTTCTTATGTACTTTTTTTAAGTAGTAATGTTTTCATTTATATATTATATGTAAAATGCTATATTTATATAAAATATTAATATATATATAGTATAATAAAATTTAATAATATTTTATACAATTGCAAAATTTAGCTAAGATCTAAATAACTATTAATTTTTTTTATTAATTTTCAGATTTTATTTTTAATTATTTTATATTTAGATTATTTTTAAATTTTACTATAAATAAGATATTATTATAAGTTGGTAAATATTAAATTTCAATTTTGAAAAAAGAAGATTTATTATTTTTAAAATTAAGAAAATATAAAATCGGCAACCAATTTAAATATTAAATCAACATTATATGCACATCATATAGTAAGGAAATTAAAACCTATCAAAATTACAATGAGACAGAAAACTTGCCAAGATTCTCAATGTTATTTATTACATCCAGATTTTTTCTATATATAATTCAAACCTTAATTACCTAAATTAAAATTTTTACCACAAAATTATAGTACTATATATAGTTTAGGTGGGAAAATTTTTATAATACTATTTATAGCGACTTCTCCTTTTATATATTTATAGATGACATCTTGGGAAATTTTTGAAACACGGTGTTACATCTTTGCTTCAAATCGAAATTTACTTAAATATCCTTTTAGACTTCACCATATGACCGGCCAACATATTAGTGTAAATACTTTAATTCACATATCACTACATATATTTGTAGAAATATTAAATTACTCGAGAGTTTGATTTTGCTCAACTCATTAAAAAACTTTTGGTCAATTCGAGTAATAATCAATTCTAATTCAAATATAATTTTTGTAGTATTTCGATAATAATTCAAATGAGTTTAAGCAATCTACGTTTGGTTTACTCGCTTCATTACACTCCTCCTTGGTCCCCCACTAATATAATTAACAAACTCCACAATTTAGGGTCATTAATTTGTTGTGTTTAATGATTGTTTTGATCTTTGATATAATTAATGAAATAAAATCCATATAAATACTTAGTACATATTTGTAACAACCCAACAAATATGGTAATTTTAGCCCTTCTTATATCAATCTAATTTACGTAGTGGGAAATAAAAGAAGGGTTCTCTCATTTTCGCGAACATACCACCATTAATGGACATAAGCTAAGTGACAAAATCCTAATTCACTCAGTCTTCATAATAACGATATAAAAATCTTGCAGAGGTATTTTCACTTATGAATCGTCCCTTGTCAATTGAACTGTATGTATTATTGCTTTGGGCCTACAATTTTGCCCATAATTGCTGGACCTGGCCCGCCTAGGAAGCCATCATTCTACTTCCCCCACCCCCTTTTTATTCTAAATTTATCAGAAAAATAATGAGTTGTGTTATTTTACGAGTCCTGATATTAAATGTATTGGGGTTGTATTTCCTCTATATAAGAGAAGATCATCTCCGGAAAGGGCGAATGTTCGCTCCAAGGCGAAAGAAGTGTGAGATATGTCTTTTCATTAGTGTGAGAATACTCTGGATTGACTAAAAAAATATATATATTAAAAATTATAACTCGTGCATTAATCTAAAATAAGTTCTCTCATAGCAAATAACGGAATGTTTGCGTTCCAAGAGAAAACATTCCCCCTTAAATTTGGAATCAAATATTTAAAAGTTTTCTGGGCACCTAAAATATTACTAAAGACATTATATAAACCAAAATAAACCCAATGAATAAATAGAGTCCAAAGTAAAACCCACAGACTTTATTTTGGCCAATAATAAACCATACACATAACCATTGTTATAAAAATCCCCGGCTAATTCAATTAGTCCTCATCTAGGCAGTAATTACAGCCTGTCTACAGCCTACCCCTCCCAGACTCCACCTAAGCCTAAGCCCCAATCTACTGTCTAGCGCCTAGCGCTTTTTAGAATAATCCACCTAACACATAGATAATAACCCATATGAAAAAAAACACTATAAATATTAAATATCACTTCATTGGTCAATTTGGTCCAAAAGAGGCATGCAATTTATTCTATTCGAATTATTCTCTTTCTAATTTTCTTTCTCATTGTGTCTGGGGTGGAAATAGCGGGAGCCCCTACCCAACCGAGGAGGCGCATGGCGCAATAATAAGGGTTTAGCTTGACTTGACCTATTTAACAATTGGGTTAGGCTCAGGCCTTTTACAAAGCCTATTTATATAGTTGAGCCAAATCTAGGCCTTTAAAAGAGCCTTTTAAGCTCAACAGGCTAGCATATTTAAGGCCTATGTATAAAATATATATAGTATTATATATAGTACATATATAATATATAGGAATAAATAGTATTATATAGAATACATCTATGTATTATATTTTATATACATATTGAAGACATAGATTGTATAAAAATATTACATATATCTTATATATAAATATAATATTAGAACACTAATGAGACTTATTTTGTATTTGGATTTGCTATTGTTGAAGTTATTGGATATTGTATTATTATATTTATGTCCTTCGGAGGTAGAGCACAATGAATTCTATTGTCATGTGCATTTTGTTGTTTTCATTATGAATTTTGTATTGACTGTCGTGAGATAGTCGTTCGTTTTTTGTAGTTTACAATTTTTTTTTTTGTGAAATTGACTTTGACAGGCTTTAAATAGGCCCAAATAAAAAGACCAAGTTATTTTATGAAAAATGCCTATTACAAATAATAGGTGGAGTTTTGAAACTAAACTTAATAAAAACAGTAGGCCAACAAAAGTCAGCTTGACTTAGTCCATTTCCACCCCTAATTGTGTCACTAAAACTCTGGCGGCCCCTAATGACTTTTGTGTTAAGAGATCTTTTATTGGAAAACAATTGAACTCGAGTTACATCCGAATCACTAACCAATATTTTTCATAAGACTCGAGCCCGAGTTTTTTTTTTAAAAAAAAAAAATTGATGAAAAGAACATATACCAACTTGCACTGTTATTTTCTCAAAAAAAAAAAAAAAAAAACTTGCACTGTTATAACTTACATCTTCATATGTGTGAGTTATTTATTAAGTTCCATAGTTTCAGCAAGTCGCTTTCTGGGAGAAATTCCAATAGTGGGACGGTGCAAAAGCTAAACTGGGAAGATGACACTTTTCATTACCGCTTTCAATTAAAAAAGTATATATATATTTTTTTAAATTCAAATTGTTATAATATAATTTCAAGATGTGGATGTCTAACTAATCCACCATACCAAATACAACATTAGTTACCTAAACCATTATCAATTTGTCATTTTATGGTGGAATTGTGCCTATAAATAGGCCTGAGATTTTCATTGTAATACATACCAAAAGATTAAGAGAATTGCAAGATTTATATTCTCTCTATATTTTTTCTCTCTATTATTATGCTTTGATAATTCTATAAATATTAGTTTTCATGTGTTCTTAAATTGGTTCATTCTATAACACGTTATCGGCCACGAGTTATTGCTCGAGAAAAGGTTTGTATATTTCAAGTTTGAATTTTTGTGTACTAATTTATTTTATTTTCTTTGTAGAAAAATGGTAGGAATTGAAAAGCAAAAATTCCAGGATCCTCGACACCACCTGGTGAAAATTATTTATCATGGTGTCTATATATTAAATTGCACCTTCGAGGGTCAAGATCCGGCAAAAACCTTGAAGCCTGTAAAAATCGAGGAGTCCGTTGTGAAAGATGAGGCGAATGATATTTATTTATTCGTCATCATTTATCGATGATTTAAAAAATGAATATATACAAATTGAAAGGCCCCGAGCTATGACAAAAGCTCAAAGAAAGGTTTGATCACACCGTAACGAAAGAATACTCCCTCAAGCACAATATGATTGGCAACATCTAAGGTTGCGAGGACTTTAAGTCCGTTCTCGAGCTATAATTCGGCATTATTTAAAATTGAGTCCCGATTGGCTCTTTGTGGGACTAAGTTGTGCGAATATGATAAATTGGAGAAAACATTCTCCACTATGCATAAATCAAATATTGTGCTACAATTTGATATAGACAACGCTTGATTTAAAACATATTCGAATTAATTTGGTTCTTCTCACGGTGAGAAAACCAATGAATTCTTGTTGAGAAATCACGATTCGCGACCTTAGGGTCTAATGCGTGCACAAGCACATGCTAACTCCGGTAGAAGAGGGGGCCAATTTAGAGGCCGTGAGTATAAACCGGGCGTGGGGGCGCAGGGGTCGTGGCCGTGGTGGTCCACATCAAAATACTCACAGATTTGATCGTGGCGGTCGTAATTACTATAATAGAGATAATTATAACTATACCCGCCAAAACGATTATAATGCTAAACAAGGGCATCCAAATCACCAAATCGTGATAAAGGGAAAAATGCATATGTAAATAATGGTGATGATATGTGTCACGGATGTGGTATGAGGTCATTAGGCCAAAACATGTCGAATCGCCAAAGACCTAGTAAAATTATACTAGGAATCAAAGAAGAATAAAGGCAAAAGTGTTCAAACACATGCCACTGAGGCAGTGGAGCCACCTACTATTAATGAGGCCTACACATCTGAAATTTTACGTGATCAAAATCCTGTTCGGACTTGGAAACCACTTGATATATCCGATTTTCTTGAGGATCATGAGGCACAAGGTGCCGATTTGGATAAATTGAAAAATAATCTCAATGTTTGTATATTATTTTCTCGGATGATATATTCGAGACTAAGTTTGTTGCACCATGTTTGTACTTGTTCCGGTTCCCAATTTTATGCATTACTCTGAAATAATAAATCTTTTTGTGTCTAATATTTTTTTTATCATGAAACATCATCAAATTTCTACCATACTATTCACAAAGTTTACATTCAAAATTTTCACATTAATTTTTCCCCTCCAACGGCTATATCAACGGCTATGAACAGTAATTTTATCTATAAATATACCAACATTTCATTCAACAAACTCACACATATTCTATCATCTTTCTAAAAACTCCACATTTCTTTCACTCCAAAAATGGTTAACTTAATGTTAGTATTTATCATTACATTGGTCTTCATATACACAATCCTGCTTTTTGTTGGAGAATATACACCGGGAGAATTTTGGATTTTTATTGATCTTCTTGTCTTAATTCTTCCTCTGTTAGCCATAGCAATTTATCTTAGCATGCTGTAATAATTAGATGATTATGTATGACTATGTTGTCGAATAAAATCCTTTATTTAAATTTTTGTTATGCACTGATATTTTTATAAAGTTTTTAATAATCTTATATATTAATTCAATAATAATTATAACAGGTACACATGGGAAACACCGAGAAAAGAGACTATTGTCTACTTGATAGTGCAACAACGCACTCAATATTAATAAATAAAGTATATTTCTCGAGTGTGAAATTGTGCAAGGCACAAGTTACAACTATATTTGGTCCGTTGAGATTATTGATGGCTCAGGAATGCAACTATGGTGTTGCTAATGGTACAATATTGAATATTGAGAATGCATTGTTATCTAGTAGATCAAAAAGAAATCTACTAAGTTTTAAGGATGTGCGTGATAATGGTTATCATTTGGAGACACTAAATGAAAATAATAAAGAGTAATACATGTATCACATCCTATAAAATGGGAAAAAGAATTGCCCATGAGAAATTTGAAGCAACGACACGGATTGTATTGTGTCCAAATTAAAGCTTTTGAATCATATGCCACCATGCCTTGGAAGTGGTGAATCCGATATATTTGGGTTATGGCATGATCGCCAGGACACCCGGGAACAACTATGATGCGTAGGATTGTTGAACACACTAATGGACATCCATTAAAAGGCACGAAGATGCTAATGTCCAAAGATTATTTGCGAATCGTGTTCACAAGGAAAATTTATTACTAAACCTTCCATGGAAAAGGTTGGTTATGAATCACCATCATTTTTACAACGTATTCATGGTGATATTTGTGGACCAATACATCCGCAAGTGGACCATTTAGATATTTCATTGTCTTAATAGATGCATCGTGTAGATGGTCACACGTATGCCTATTATCTACTAGAAATGTTGCATTTGCTCGATTATTAGCGCAAATTATTAAACTCGAGCACATTTTCTGATTATCCTATTAAGAATATAAGAATGGATAATTGGGAGAATTTACATCAAAAGTTTTGATGAATATTGCGCGAAAGATGGGAATTAATGTTGAACACCCAAAGAGTAGCACATGTTCATACTCAAAATGGATTGGCGAGAATCATTGATTAAACAAGTTCAAATCGTTGCTCGTACATTATTAATGAGATCAAAACTCACTAGTGCGGCATGGGGTCATGCAAGTATTACATGCATCAAGACTCGTTAGATTACGCCCCCGCTTATCATATGCACTCCCCAATGCAATTAACTCTTGGTTTTGAGCCAAATATTTCGCATCTACGCACTTTCGGGTGTCTTTGCCAGTCCGATTCCACCAACTCAAAGGACAAAAATGGGTCCACAATGTAGACTTGGTATATACGTTGGATTTGATTCTCCATCAATTGTTCGGTACTTAGAACGATGATGACGGAGATTTATTTACCGCTAAGTTTGTGGATTGTCACTTTGATGAGACAAATTTTCCATCGATGGGAAAGGATAAAGATGTTTTAGATAAACAAAAACCAGTTGAGTATCTCCTGGAATGAACAAAGTTTATCACATTTAGATCCACATCTTACGAATGTGAAAGTGAGGTGAATAGAATTATTCATTTGCAAAATATTGCTAGTAGACTTCGATGCATTTAATGATGCTAGTAAAGTCACGAAGTCTCATATTCCTACGCAAATGCTCGGCCGAGGATTATTGTTCCGAGGAAGAAAATAAGCAAATGAATGATGATATCCACGATAAAAACATGGTAGACTATTGGCTCAAAAGATATTGTTCCAGAAAAGAAAGGGGAGAGTTGATAATAATGAGCATGTTCCGGATAAATCGTCGAACCTAACACCTCGAAATATATACAAAATTTCGGTAGCACCGAGAATCCATGAACTATTGTAATGAAATATGGGATCGAAATAAAATAATTATTGATGATAAATTTGCATTCTCGGTTGCTCAAGAAATTATAAATGATGATTATGATAATGAACCACATTCGATAATGGAATGTCGTCGAGGCCCCTGATTGGCCTATGTGGGGAAGCAATAAAATCCGAATTAGCTTCTCTAGAAAAACGAAATGTATTTGGACAAATTGCGAGAACTCCAAACAATGTAAAGCCCATTGGGTACAAATGGGTATTTGTTCGAAAGAGAAATGAGAAAAATGAAGTCGTGAGATATAAAGCACGACTCGTGGCTCAAGGATTCTCCCAGAGACCTGGGATAGATTATGATGAAACATATTCACCTGTGATGGATACAATCACATTTCGTTTTCTTATAAGTATGGTTGTCCACGAGAATCTGGACATGCGTCTAATGGACGTAGTGACGGCATATCTATATGGTTCATTAGATTCTGATATTTATATGAAAATTCCCGATGGATATAAAATGTCAAAGTCAGACACTCCCCGTGAATTATACTCGATCAAATTGCAAAGATCGTTGTATGGATTGAAGCAATCCGGTCGCATGTGGTATCATAGACTTAATGAATACCTTTCTAAGGAAGGTTACAAAAATGATACAATTTGCCCATGTGTTTTTATCAAAAGATCAGATACCGGATTTGCTATCATTCTTTGTTTATGTCGATGACATGAATTTGATTGGCACCCCACGAAGAATTATCCAATCTTCTTTGAATATCTAAAGAAAGAGTTTGAGGTGAAAGACCTTGGAAAAACTAAACTTTGTCTTGGTCTTGAATTAGAGCATAAAGATAATGGGATACTTGTCCACCAATCTGCTTACACCAAACGGATTCTCAAACGATTTAATATGGACAAGGCTCATCCTTGAGTACTCCTATGGTTGTCGCGATTTAGATCCCGAGAAAGATCCATTCCGACCAAAAGAATCTGGTGAAGAGACTTTGGGTCTGAAGTGCCTTACCTTAATGCTATTGGAGCATTAATGTCGCACAATGTACTCGACCGATATTTCTTTTTTTGTCAATCTACTTGCGCGATATAGCTCGAGCCAACTCGAAGACACTGGAATGGTATTAAACACATCTTTCCATATCTCGGTGGTACTCTGATTTGGGATTGTTCTACTCCAAGAAAACCACTAATTCTAGGTTAGTGGGTTATCTTTTTGATCTTTGGTATAGATCCGATCCGCACAAAGCTCAATCTCAACTGGTTATGTATTTTGCTATAATGATACAACTATATCATGGAGATCTACCAAACAAACATTAGTTGCTACTTCTTCCAATCATTCGAAATTATTGCTCTTCACGAAATTTGGTAAAGAATGCGTTTGGTTAAGATCGATTATAGCTCATATACGAAACGCTTGTCAATCGAAACCGATTCTGAGACACTCCTACTATTATTTATGAGGATAATGCAGCATGTATAGCACAAGTGAGAGATGGTTACATAAAAAGCGATCGGACCAAGCATATTTCACCAAAGTTTTTCCACACGCATGAACTCGAGGAAAAGTGGAGAGGTAGATATTCAAAGCAGATTCGCTCATGTCACAATCTTGCCGATTTATTTACAAAATCATTACCAACGTCTACATTTGAAAAATTGGTTTACGGCATCGGAATGAGGAGAGCACATACGAAGGAAGATTGATGGATCAATTATCACGCTAATATTCTTCATTTCGGGGAGCAAATATATTGTCTGTTGTACTCTTTTTCCTTTTGTATGGTTTTTATCCCATTGGGTTTTTTCGACTTAAGGTTTTTAACGAGGCGGTGATGCACAATGTCCGGATTTGAGAATGAACTCTTTTTCCCTTATATCCGGTTTTTCATCCCGTTGGGTTTTCCGACTTAAGGTTTTTAACGAGGCATACTCATCCAGCAGTGAGACATCCGAGGGGAGTGTTATAATATAATTTCAAGATGTGGATGTCTAACTAATCCACCATACCAAATACAACATTAGTTACCTAAACCATTATCAATTTGTCATTTTATGGTGGAATTGTGCCTATAAATAGGCACGAGATTTTCATTGTAATACATACCAAAAGATTAAGAGAATTGCAAGATTTATATTCTCTCTATATTTTTTTCTCTCTATTATTATGCTTTAATAATTCTATAAATATTAGTTTTCATGTGTTCTTAAATTGGTTCATTCTATAACACAAATGTTTTTTAAACAAAAAGACTTGCATCACGTTTTTGAAGTTCAAGCTTTTATGGTTGAAGGAAAAAGAAACCTCGATATAGATGATACAACTTTGGATTTTTAGTGAAAATGCTACGATGATCATGAAACAAACCATATATATAGTTAACTTTTTTAAGGAAATTTTATTAAGCAAAATGCGAACTACAAATACTTCCTAGGTGGGCCACCACAAAGTCCGGAGGCTCCACCCAAATAGTAGGACTAGCATAAAAACTAGATGCTCTTGCAAACACATGAGCAACTACGTTCGCTTGTCTATTAACAAACTCAACCCGGTAAGAGGGTTCTGATTCTAAAATAGCTTTGGAGGATCAAATAACTCTACCAACTTTAGTTCATATCTCTTCTCTTTCTTGTAAAACATCCACTGCTCCCTTGGCATCCACTTCAAATGTGACATTCGAAAATCCAAGACCTTGAATCCATTTTAAACCTTGAAGTAATCCTCTACTCTCTCCTCCCAAGACAATATCTCCCAGAAACCATAGCGTGCGACATTGCAATGTTGTACCTGTATCATCAAGTGTCTTGCTCGAGCCGGATGATAAAAAATTCTCATGTCCGGTTCCTTCGGGGGATGGATCTATACGAATTCACCTATCCCAATAACAAAAACACCTGATTTGAATGATCCTGTATTAAGAGCTAAATTGGCTAAAGGTATGAGTCATAATTATTACGGAGAACCCGCATGGCCCAACGATCTTTTATATGTTTTTCCAGTAGAATTTTCTGAAAGGTAACTATCTTGGTTTCGTATATAAATTTATATAGAATCTTTGAAAAAGACTTTCCTTCCTAAGAAAGAAAAAACTTACTATCTTTGGGATCTGATCCTACACCACTGCTCAAGACTTTAGTAGATCAACTCTATTACATAAGTGGATTCCTAATTTTTATATCACATCATGAGATAAGTATATCTATCTACCATCATGACATAAGTATGCATTTACGGTGCTTCTTCTACCAATTAGATCCTTTTTTTATCCATAGAAAAAAGTAGCTAGCACTATACCAATCCCAACCTTGTTCAGTTCTGTAAAGAAAGTAGCATCTATGTTGTATTTCAAAGTCGAGCCCTGTGGAAGGTGTTCGACCGCTAAACATCTATAAAAGTCTAACAATTCTCGCAAGAGAACGAGATCAACCGTAGGGTAGCAAGTTGACTACAAGTCGTCTCTCAAGGAAGACTTAGCCGACAAATAATCATTATGTTCCTGCCATAAGATATCTTTCACAGCAGAATCGGTAGAGTCAACAATAAAATTACCAGGCAAAGCACAAGTAGGACCACGAGTTATATCAAAAATTGAAAATGTCACAGTTTTTCCCAAGATATTCATACTTATTTTTCTATTTTTTACATCAATCAAGGTGTTGGTGGTGGCCATGAACGGTCTACCCAACAAAATAGTATGATCCTTAATATATTCTTTATTCTTCCCCATATCCAAGACAACAAAATCAATGAGAATTTTAAGACCACCTATTTGGATCAAAATATCTTCAACAATACCTTTAGGATACCTAAGTGAACTATCAACAAGTTGCAAATATAATCTGGTGGACCTCAATTTCCCTAAATTTAATTGTTTAAATATAGAGTAAGACATAAAGTTAATCCCGACTCCTAGATCAAGTATACTGCGACATTATTACCATTCCCAAAAGCAATAATGATGAAACTACTTGGATATTGTTTCTTTGGTGTGAATTTGGGAATGGATTAGGAGATTTGTAAGGATTGTCATTTTTGTGTAAGGACGGTCCCTTACTTGTCTCCTCATTCGTGATTTCTTCACTTATATCATGCTTCTTTTCAATTTTAGCAATATCAATTTCAAGATCAGTGACGGCTTGAGCTTCCGCTGGTTGACTAGGCAGCATGTCCTTTTTGACGAGATATCGAGCTATTTCACCAACTTGCGTAGCCAATTGGCCGACTTGAGTCTCAATTCGCTCAAGAGATACCTCCAAGGATTCAAATTAAACCGTCTGTTATATAAACAAAATTAGGAAAATAGATCAAACGCACTTGGCGAATAAACTTAAACTAGAAACAAACAAAAAGATTCATATTCTAGAAACACGGAAAATAAACACAATAATTATTAAGCCTAAAGTCTTCCCCGGCAACGGCATCAAAATTTTTGTTCGACTGTTGAACACCTATAAAAGTATAACAATCCTCGCAAGAGAACGAGATCAATCGTAGGGTAGCAAGTTGACCACAAGTCGTCTCTCAAGGAAGATTTAGCCGGCAAATAATTATTATGCACACAATTAACAGAAAAATAAATCCTAAACACTCTAACCAAATTTGTGATTTTAATAAACTAAAGGAAAACAAGTAAAAAACTAATTAAAACTAAAAATATTAAACTTGACGTAAAACGATATGGATAAAAGTCTAGGATTTCAGAATCATCTCATCAATCTTGCAACTAAAATATCAACTAATTGATCATGCGGTTAACAAATATAACAAACATGTAAAAATAAGACCTAGATCTGATAACTCACATATTCACAGATTAGGGCTATCACAACATAATTTGCTATTTCCATTAAGCCAATTAGATAATACATTTTTGATTCATATCTAACTCATTGAATAAATTTAGTCCAGGAATAATATCTTCTCTCGATCTCAATTACTCCCTCAAAACATTCAAAAGTTGATCAGACAATCAATTATCAAATAAAACAATTCATTCAGGAAGCAAATCAATTAGTGAATACTCATGCTTGTTTGTTTGAATCAAATCATCCTAATCCTAGAACAAGAAAATTAGTTCATGCTTATGGATGAGATCATAATCTCAATTGAATGAAAGAAAACAATCAGAAACATTATCATGCAACAATAATCATCACCCAACAATTGAAATTAGACAAAAGAGTTGAAGAAATATCACTATTTGATCAAGCCGCAAAAAATAACTTCAATGGGAAGAACCCAAACAATCCCTATGTTGAAAGTAAGAGAAAAGAGAGAAAACTAGAGTCTAAAAGTGTTAAGAAGTAAAGTGTTCAAAAATATGGACTCCCCAAGTCCTATTTATAAGCCCAGAATCCTAAAAAAGGTGGAAGAGCCAAAAATTGGAAGAAAATCGCAAATTTCGTGTTCAGGAAGTCACCACGCATTGCACCGCCCCCTCACTGTGGGCTTTGTTGACCCTGTCCGCGGTGTGCGATCACAAGACCTCTGTGCGTGCCTTCAAAACTTTGGAATTTGGTCTTGATGTCTCTTATGAATTGTATTTCTATCTCTTAGCTTTCCATAGCCACTTGAATCACCTCAATATCAATATTCTAGAGAGAGTTATGGCCAAAATATCAAGACGTGTCATTTCCGAGATTTCAACATATTATTTCGACTTGCATATGATTTTAACCCATCCAAACGTCTTCATATATATTTAGTAGAAGAAATATACATTGTATAACTTTGTCTTATCTTTCTAATGGTATATGAATCAAGTCAATTGAACTTCGGATACGAACGTTACGTCCAAAATACTTAAAAAACGCGATTCGCGATTCACGCGAAATGACTTTTTAACGTTTCTTTCTCCAAAACTTGTTTTTCCACCAAAACCTAGAAAATCAATAAAATAACACAACATAACACTAAAACATGTAAATTCAAATAAAACACGCCAAAAATATGTATAAATCATCACATAAAATACACACAAAAACATGCAAAACAGAAGGTGCCAAAACTTGCAGTGTGGTGTTGTCTACTCCATATGTAACGGGGAACGCAGTCGAGCAGCACACCACATTTGCAGAAATGAATAAGCATTCTTGACAGTCTTTGTTGAATTAGTATGATTATTCCTCCATAATTTCGCATTCCTCTGCTTCCATATATTCCATAGAATCATACTAACTCTAACCAAAATCGATGGTGTAGTTTCCTCCATCAATGTAAAAAACCATGAGGCAAAAAACTCAACATTACCCACCACACGATTCACAACATACCACAACTTACTAATTCTCCAACATTCAGTGGCAAAGGAACAAGATAAGAACATCTGCCAATTATTTTCAATTTGTGCCTCACAAAAAACACATACCTGAGTTATATGTATTCCTTTATGTGCAAGATTGTGCCTTGTTGGCAAGCAATTCTGGCATCCTCTCCATAGGAAGAATTTTACTTTTGTTGGAATTTTTAACTTCCATATTTTGCCCCAAGCCCCTTTAATGCCAAGTTGTTCATCAATAATGGAGTTGACTAGCAGCTTATATCCCGACCTCACAGTGTAATTCCCTGTTTCTAGGGATGGAAAAATGACTCGCCCCGACGGGTACCTGCCCCGTCCCGTGACCCTTGGTGGGTCGGGTCGGGTCGGGGTATCACATCCGCCCCATGGGTACCCGCCCCGCCCCGTGCTACTTTTTTATTTTTTTAATATATTTAATGTATAGTTTACATGTAAATTATATAAAATAATATAGTTTTACATATTTAATATTATATTTAACATATATAATGACAAATTTTATAAACAATATGTATTCATAATACAAAATATAATATTACGAAATTGTTAATAATATAAATTATAAGATAAAAATATAAAAAAAATTCAATACGGGGCGCCCCGCCCCGCCCCGTCGAGAGAATGGGGCGGGTCTGGGTATTGAGATACCCATCTCGCCTCGTCCCATTGCCATCCCTACCTGTTTTAGCGTAGTGCCAAATCAAGATGTCCTGCTCATCATAAGAATGTAGTGGGATTTTCAAATTTGATTAACATCACGCTCACAAAAGTATTCTTCAATTATGTTCATATCCCACTCACATAAACCAGGAATTAACAAGTCATTCACTATCATACTTTCTAGACCAGCAATCTGTGGAGATATGGTGAAAAAGTTATTGTCATCTTTAGTTATGGATCCCTCTATACATTGATTGACTTACCATCTCCAATAATCCCCCTTGTCCCCAACTTAACTAGTTGTCTCGAGCTCCATATACTTCTCCAAGTGGAATTTGGATTATTTCCAAGTTCAGAATTTATGAAATCACCCTGAGGATAATATTTAGCTTTGAAGATCCGACTTATTAGAGCATCTAGGTTAGAATGAATTTTCCAACCAAACTTCGCCAACAAGGTTAAGTTAAAGTAGTGGAATTCTCGGAATCCAAGTCCTCCAACTTCTGTAGAAACGCATAACTTGTTCCAGTTAAGCCAATTAATTCCCTTTTCACCTTCCTTCTTTACCCCACCAGAAAGAATTAATCGTACGTTGAAGCTCCTTTCCTAAAAAAACTGGTAGAAGAAAAACACTCATACTATAGGTAGGCAAAGCTTGAGCAACAGACTTGATTAGAACACATTTATCAGCCTTAGAGAGAGGTTCATTACGCCAATTCTGTAAATGGGACCATAAATTATTTCGAATGTAGCCAAATATCTCTCTTTTCCGTCGACCAATCAATGAAGGCAATCCCAAATATTTCCCAACATGAGTATGTTGTTGAACTCCCAGAAAAAGACGAATTTCATCTTGATGTTGTTGGTTCACATTAGAACTGAATGAAACATTAGATTTTTGGAGATTAATGGCTTGTCCAGAATTTATCTCATATTGGCTAAGGATTTGTTTAATCGTTTTGGTTTCTTCTTTATTTGCTGAGAAGAAAAGGTAGCTATCGTATCCGAATAATAAATGAGAAACCAATGGTGCACCTCTACATATTTTTGCCCCATGAATAAGCCCTCTAACTTCAGCTTGACGTAGCATCAAAGTTAGACCTTCCACACATAGAATAAACAGATACGGAGACAAAGGATCCCCTTGTCAAAGTCCTGTTGAGAATGATTGGTCCAACCACGGACCCATTTACAAAGACCACGGAATATGACACGGATGTCACACGAGCATAATTATTTTCACCCGCCTCATGTGAAAGCCCAATTTTGTAAGTATCTTCTCCAAATAGGACCAATCCACTCTACCATAGGCTTTGCTAATGTCAATCTTCAAAGTCGTCGATCCTTTTTTCCTTTTAGATTTTCTCTTCATATAATGCAATGTTTCAAATGCTACCAACACATTATCGACAATAGATCTCCCATTAATAAAATCGATTGATTTTGTAAATAATGGTGGTAAAATGGATTTAATCCTATTAGCAATCACCTTGGAAATAATCTGTACAAAACATTACATACGTAAATTGGTCCGAGATCTTTCATTAAACGCGGTTGTTGACATTCGGTACCAACACAAGATTTGTATCCATTAATCCACAAGGAAGCTATCCATTTGTCAACCATGATGTTCCTGCCATAAAAATTTCCTCACCAATGAAGTTCCAAAAACATTGGTAAAAAGTTGGATTAAATCCATCAGGCCGAGGAGATTTGTTTGGGTGCATTACAAAAACAACATCTTTAAACTCATTTCTTGTGAATGGTGCCAAAGAATGCTTCATTTTGAGCTTGTGTGACTTTCTCGGGAAACATAGCTCGATCAATTTGTTGTACACTCTCACTTGATGCAAACAGAGTTGTGAAATATTTTTTTGTAATATCCCAAATCTCACAGTCATCATCATGCCACCTACCATTTTCATCTTGAAGCTTCACAATATTGTTACTCTTTCTTCGTGCGGAAGTCTTTGTATGGAGGAACTTAGTGTTCAAATCCCCTTCTTGTAACCAAAAAATCTTTGCCCTTTGTTGCCAATGAAGCTCCTATTTGCTCAACAGGTCAATACATTTAGTCTTTGCTATATCTCTGCAGAGACCGGGTCATTAAATCTTCGAAAGTACTCCATCTCTTTCTAACATTTTGATATCTTCTTTTTGAATCGTATGACCTGTATTCTTCCCCATCCAGTTAGCCGCAATGAGCATAATTTTAGTTTGTCAAGAATATTGGAATAAGGTATAACATTCCATCCTTCACGAACTAACTCATTTATGTCTGGCTCCGTTAGCCATTTATTTTCGAACTGAAAAGGCTTGTAGGCTCTGTACTATGGGGGACAAGTCATTTGTAGAAGAAGTGATGTATGATCAAAAATAGGTGCACATAAATTCAATAAATGTACCTCTGGGAAAAGTGTAAGCCAATTGGTAGATGTAAGCGCTCGATCCAATCGTTCTTCCACATGATTAACCGTACCCCTCCTTGATTCCCAGGTAAATTGGTGGCCAATAAGTGGGATATCCGTGAGTTGGCAACCTGCAACTGTCTCTCTAAATCCCCTAAGTAACCAAGTAGGATGCTCAATTCATCCTTTCTTATCCGTTGGATTTAGAAGATCATTGAAATCTTCAATACAACACCATGGTAATGTGAAGTTGTCGTAGCAAGTTCCAAGAATCCTTCCTTCGACATCTTTCAGGATAGCCATAAAAACCAATTAACCTCCATCTCTTATCATTGTCCTCCGTAACCACCATGTCAATGTGGTTATTCGAATAACCGGTAATTGAACAAGTATTATTCATCCTCCATAAGGCACAAATACCCCCACTTCTACCAATTCTGTCTACTACAAACAAGTTATCAAACTTTATTTTAATTCGTAAATGTTCCATCATATCCGCATGTAACAAGGTCTCAAATAGGATAATGATATCCGACTTTTGGGCACGAACCAAGTCACATAAGACCGAAATTGCTCGTGGGTGGCCCAACCCACAACAATTCCAACTTAAGATAATGATGGCTCCTGGCAGGCCTAAGAGCCAGGACCTGCCAATAAAAAATGGTTCTGTGGCTTATCGAGACAAGGGTCAATAATAGCTTGGGCTGAGGTGATTAAGGTATTTTTTTGGGGCCTTTGGTTCTTCATAATTAATCACCCATTTCGTTTTCCTTTCCTCATTAAGTGCATCGTCCATTTTAGATAACTAGTAAGAAACACTTGCGTTGCACGTGATCCACATGATTTTACTAAAATAATTTTATTGATTAAAAAAATAAAATAAATATTAATTAAATTTAAATATTACACAGTATTTAATATATATATATATATATTTTACTTTAATTTAAATATAGATCGATATGAATTGTTAAATAATCATTTTAAAGAACTCAATCCCACAAAAATATATATATATATATATATATATAAAAGCAAAATGATTTCTATAAATATTTACCCGCCTAAACGCTATTGCTAAAACATTTCGGTATCTTTTTTATGCTAACTATTGTTGATTTCCTTTATGCCTAGCCCATTTCAGTTATGCTCATTCCCGATTTTTTGTAAAATTTACTTATAAAATAGAAAGTTTGACTTTAGATTGATTAATTGCTGATTTCCGATTTTTTGTAAAGATTACTTAAAAAATAGACAATTTGACTTTATATAAAAGTTGTGATCTTATTTTTCAGCAGTTATTTAGACCAGATTTATTTTTCCTGAATATTGTACATGCATAACGATCCGGAATTGTACTAAAAACATTACCATAAATAATTTCGTTGTTTTTTCTGCTGTACATCAAGCAGGTTCTCGAATTCTACTAAATAATACCATAAATAAATTGATTGCTCTTTTGTTTGGTATTACAATTGGAAAATAAAACACTATACATATCTAAATAAAAAAATACAATAAGGAATTATACATTGGATGAAAATCTGCAATAAATAAAATAAAATTGTAATGATCGAATTTGATTGTCTCATAATTGTAAAGATCAAATTCGGATTTAATATGTAAAAATTTTCCGCAAAGGAATTACAATCAAACCAAAATTTATTTACTTACTATACTAAATTGCTAGATAATGCATATACCATTTAAATTGCTAGAAATTTCCTATTCATACATTGATCGAAATATCTTATTTCAAAATCGGATTTTGAGTAGCAACAATCCTACTTTGTCTCTATTAGTCATGTTAGTTTGCCATCCGCACGCACCGCTAAAGATGAACTTGATGCACCGGATGCATCCGTAAAAACATTGATTATCGTATCGTTGTGAAAAGGTAATATTTTTTGTATAGTCACTTTATTTAATCTATTTTAATTAGAAAATAAATATTCATTTGTTTACTTCTTAACTTTTTATTTTACTAATATCATCAATATATCTTTGGAAGTTTTTGGATTTGTGCACGGGTTATTTCGATTTCTGAGGATTGGTGGTATCTTGCGTGTAATCATTGCGACAAGAAGATGCATCCGGCTGTGGACAATTTCTATTGTGTGAAATGTGATGATTTGTTTCACACAGGAGTTCTGAGGTAATTTTTAATTTTATTTTGATTCGTACTAAAATCGTTTCTAATTTAAATGGCTAATATTGTTTTTCCAATTTTTTTTTTTTTTGACTAGGTATATGATTATTGTTCAAGTTGTGGATGAAAATGCAAGTGCCACTTTACTTTGTTGGAATAGGGATTGGGAAAATTTGATTGGAAAGTCTTGCACGGATTTGAGGAAAGAGCATATCGAGGTACTAAACTTATTATTATTAAATCTTATATTTTTTTACATTTATGTAATTTTTTTGATTAACTTATTAATTTCTTCAAATTTAACGGCGTGGAGGTGATGAATTGCCCGAGGAACTATAAGGACTGATTGGAAAAAAGCTTCTTTTTCAAGGTTCGGATAAAATCAATGTACGGCTCCATAATTATTTCGTATCGTTTAGTTGCTAAGCTTTGCAGATCCGCATTTAATTTGGAAATATGGAGTGATGAATCTTGAGAGTCGGTGATTTAATATTATTTTTCTTATAATAATCATAATAAAGGATTATTGTAAATCGTTAATTTAATTTTTGTTGAACATGAATCGATTTTTAAGCCGAAGTTGCGAAATGACGATGTTTGTGATGACAAGGTTTGATTTATTATCATATTATTATTATAATTTTTTTATTAGTAATATTAACAAAATATATGTAAATATTTAACAAAATATCATATTGTTTGTAGGAAGAATCTTCTTCGAATCCGAGGTCAATACACCTATCAAGAACCTAAAGAAAAGGCTCTCGACATCCGAATTACCACTATGCAAACGTAGATTAAATGAAGATTTTTCGTGCGTCTACTACATCTTTGAAGCTCAAGAGTGTTATAAAGATAGAAGATGAGAAGAAGGATGGCTAGGGGACTCTTTTGATTAGTAGCTTGGATATTCTTTAAGAACAATAATTTTTATTTTAGTTTGTTGGATTGTTTATGTTTTGGCCACATTTGTGGTTTTTTTTTTTTTGTTTGTTTTGAGAATAATATTTTCAAATTGGTTTTATTGAATTTTTGCCGCATAATATATATTGTTTCTGTCTCTTTTTCTGTCTTATTTGTTAAGTAATTCCGATAATTATTTTTTTATGTAACTTCATTAATTTTTAAATTTATTAATAACATTCTAAATTGTTTAGTTAAAATTCTGTATTTGATAAGAATGCATTTTAAAAGTTCTTAGGTTATTGAATTCTTTAGTTAAACTCTCAATGTGTTTTTTTATTAGATTTCTGGACAATATCAAGTTAAATAGGGTGATCGGGAATTGGAAAAAGCTGGACAGCTTTTTGCAATTATTATTTATTTGCTAGGATTAATTAATACTGTTTTTTTTTTGTCTTTTGTAATGAAATATAATTATTTAAGAGTTAGACATTTTTAGTTCATTTTTTGTAATAATCTCATAATTGTAAGTTTTAATAGTAATATTCATAATTTTAAATATAGTTAGTTTTTTAATAAAGACTATTTTAACCAACAGATTCCACTACAATCATGTTGTAGGGTCAAGTGGTTTTATTTTGATGCACCTTTAGAATTGTAGTGCAAAAACATAATTATAAGTTGTCTATTGAAAAACTAACACTTAATACAAATTTTAAACTTAACAACAGGATTCCAATACCTTTGAATGTGTGCGGTCAAGTGGTATTTTATTAAGTTTCGATATAATATAGTTTAGAAGCATTTAAATTACAACTATAATATAAACATAAAATAGAACAAACAGTTCAATACAAACTACTATAGAAGTGTAAAGCAAGTCTAAAGATTCTCGAGATATTCATAAGCCATACATAGCATCTTAAACAAATAATTGATAAACATAATTAATTTACACTAACCACATTCATCTACTTACCATTTATGTTGCCTCCAATTTTGTTTTAAGAAAAATCGATATTTGTAAGCCTAACTTAGTTCTCAGAATATATCAAGTCAAACAAGATGACATTTACTTAAATTATTTGATATTCATACATCAAAGACTTACATAATACATATAATGTTCAACAATTAAATGATAAACATAATTCATTTACATTTAACACATTTATCTACTTCTCATTTATCTTGACTACAATCTTTTTTAAAAACGAGATTTGTCACCCAACCGTTGGAAATTTTAGTTTTAATAAAGTGGTGTCGACTTTCAATTCGACTTTGACCAATTTTTTTGGTGGCTAAAAATTTAATTCGGAGGAATTAAATTATATATTATTAATCTACGTTCCGAGTATATGTTCATAGTATTTTTTTCTCAAAACCGAATTTCGATGAGTGAGAAATTAATACACGAAAGTAGCCACATTAATGGGCATTATGTAAAGATTATGTAAAGGGAAATGAAAGGCTTTTGCCTTATCCCACATGGAATACAAATCATTGTTTATCCTAGTTTATTTCTTTGGAAGGTGTTATATATTGTACAAACTATAACACAAGTGGATGATCACAAGTGGCGCGCGCCGCCTCGCCCGCCTCGGCTCGGGGATGGCCTGGGCCTGGGCTTGGGACTAGGCCGGGATGGCCCGGCCCTATTGGGCCCGGTCCAGGTCCACTAAAGTTTTGCCACTCGAAAATGCCCACTACTTGTATGCATTATGGAGTAGTGGGGTGTAACATCCGGGATGTTACAATTGGATTAATGCCCACTACTTTTTGTTATCTCTGCATGTGTGGTTGTCTATAAATTCATTTTATTGCATTGCGATTGGATATACAACAAATACTCATACACAAAGCCATATTTCTGCATTTTGCACAAAAACGTCCAAAGAAGAATCTTCAACACTTTTTCGTTGAAGGTGCTTCGTGATAGTGGTGCTACTACGAGTAAGACGAAGTCGTGTTATCTTTGGAGGCAATACGTCAAACCGTAGTAAGCACTATTTGGGATGTAATTGTCTTGCGAGATAGAGATAGTATCTCGACTAAAGCTTACGATTCGATTGCATTTTACATTTTGTAATAGAATAGTTCATTTCGATTTGTAATTGAGCCATTGTGAAGGCTTTCCCCTTGTAACCAATATATTGAAATAACAATCGCAAGACAATTATCGAACTTCACGATGGCAAGCACAAGCAGAACCCCGATCATCCCTCATGCTCAAGCTGAGAAACCCAAAAAATTCATGGGTTTCGACTTCAAGAGGTGGCAGCAAAAAATGTTGTTTTACCCGACTACTCGAGTCCGCGAAGATCCGACGAGGACGCTCTCCCGTTGTTCGCGAGAACGAAACAAATCTTTGAAAAAACGGCTGCGTTTGATGCATGGGGCCAGGGTGATTTCTGTGCCGTAACTATGTCCTAAATGGACTTAGTGATGCACTTTACGTGTATGTATTGTCTTTGTGAAATCCTCCAAAGAATTGTGGGATTCTTTGGAGAAGAAGTACAAAACCGAGGATGTCGGCACAAAGAAATTTGTTGTCGGTAAATTCTTGGATTTTGTGATGGTTGACTCTAAAGCCGTGATGGAACAAGTTCAGAAGTTCCAGTTGATCCTACATGAAATCTCTGCCGAGGGAATGGCTTTACCAGGAAGCATTCCAAGTGGCCGCCTTGATTGAGAAATTGCCCCAAGTTGGAGGGATTTCAAGAATTATCTCAAACATAAGCGAAAAGAGATGGGACTAGATGATCTGATTGTCAAACTCAGAATTGAGGAAGACAATAGGACGATTGACTCTAAGTCCAAGCTTGTCCCTATGGAGTCAAAAGCCAACTTGATTGAGCACGGCTCGTCAAGTAACTCAAAGAAAAGGCCTAACGATAAAGGCAAGAAACCGGCAAAATTTGGAAAATTCCAGGAGCTTGCTACAATTGTGGCAAAGAACCATATGGCAAAAAGATCGCCGTCGCCCAAAGAAAAGAAAACCAAACCGTGATCCAATGCTAATGTGGTTGAAGAAAGGGAGCCGACGGGCGTTGACATGTCGGCGGTGGTGTTTGAAGCCAATTTGGTGGATAACCGAAAGAATGGTTTGTGGATACCGTGTTTGGTAAATGTTTTTATCTTAATTTTGGTGATTTTATTTTGTCACCAAAACAATGTCTTTAAAGGTTGTCTAAATACTCCTAAATGATTTAAAATGGTTTTAATATTTTTAGGAGTATTTCTCAAGTTTATTTTCGATAATATTGGACAACACCTTTAATGATTTTATGTCAATGGTTTTTACGTCTAAACAGGGTTCCTAAATGTTGTCTAAATACTCCCGATTGGTTTAAAATGTTTTTACTAAATATTCGGAGTATTTCTTGAGTTTTATTTTCAACAAAAATTGGACAACATTTGCCTCGTGGTCGATCGGTCGCCCCTATAGGGCAACCCGTACCAAGATGACTTTGAAAAGAAAATGAGATGGAAGGAAAATCAGCAGTCAACCGTCGCGCAGGCGTCGGCCGGTCCGGTCGGCCGCCCAGGTGGGTCGATCGGGTACTTGCAAGTTTGCGTTGAAACAGATTGATTTTTTCCAACAAAATGAATGAGGGGGACCGGTTGAAACAGGGTCGACCCGGGAAGCCTATGTCGACGGCCGCCCTGTTGAAATTTTCAAAGTGTTCTTCAATTCTCTTATTTCGTGCGGCCGTGCATGGTCGCCTGCTTTGACAAAGAAAAATATGACCGTTTGACGAGACACATTTCCTTAAATTGTGGGATTGATTTCTAACAGCTATATTCTTGATTTTAATTGTATTTTTCTGTAGATTTTCAATCCCCAAGAGGAGCCTATGCTTGATCAATCATCTCCTATAAATAGAGGAAGCTTTGGACCAACCAAATAACAATTGAGATACAACACAACAAGATACACTTCAAGCAAATACTTGGTCTTTCATTGTTATTATTCTTGTTGTAAATTTGCCTAGCTTATCACTTTTACATCCTTGAGGTCTAGGCTATTCTTGATTACACTTTGCACTCAAATTGTAATATTCATTATTGAGTTGTAATCTTGATTTTCGGTTATCATTCAACACAAGATATCCCCTGTGAGTGTTCTTGTGGTAAGAACACACTTGGATGATCTAGGTGATAGGTGCAAGAAGATTGTGGTGATCTTATTGAGGTGTTGAAGAATTTGGTATTCTTCAAGGTTGAAGATTGTGGTAATCTTCACAAGTGTGCCGATTGAAGGAAGATTGTGGTGATCTTCAAAGAGAGATTGTGGTAATCTCCAAAGGTGTTATTGAAGAAGAGTGTGGTGCTCTTTCAAGGTGTTGTAAGTTGAGTTTGAATTAATTTTGGTAATTAATAAAATTCTTTTTCTTTTTGAAATCCATCCCAGGATATCTTTGGGGTGGTAGGTGATTAGGCCCTAGGTGGGTTGAACCTCTATAAATCGACGTGTGTTGTTTACATTCCGCACCTTTATTATTGTGTTTGAGCATTTGGTTCGAAAAAAGAGGGCGAAATCGAAAAGATGGAGATAATCTATTCACCCCCTCTAGATTATCGTAGCCGCTTGACTTACAAGTGGTATCGAGCCAAACTCTTTGGCAAGCTCGTTTCACATCGCGAGTGAAGAGAAACGATCGTCGACTCTAACGAAGCTCAACTTTCTCGGCACCTCCACCACCAAGCCACCTCGGTTTGATTCCAAAAATTTATATTTTGGAAAGAAAGAATAGAATGTTATTTACAAGGTTGCGGATTTGATATTTGGAACACCGTCATAAATGGAGAATCCATTCCGATGAAAGACTCACCACACACCTCCAAAAGCCTCAAAGAGCTAAATGATGTAGAGAAGAAAATCATCTCTTTAAACGGTAAGACTCTAAATATCTTGCATTGTTCATTTACTAATTTGGTATATGAACATATTGTGGGAGTTCGATCGGCACATGAAGTATGGCAAAAATTAGAAGCCATCTATGGAGTATTTGCAAATGATAGGAGCAACTCAAAAGCATCTAATTCTCAAATGGACACAACATCCAATCCAACCATATGGGATGAGCCTCTTACAACTTCCGATGATGAAGTCGAAAAATGTTTTATGGGCATCGAAGAAGAAAACGAGGTATGTCTTAAACCCTCTACCTCTTATGATATTGTTATTCAAAATGATTATGATGAACTTCAAAATGAATTCCAAAGCTTACTTGTTAAATACAAAAAATTGAAAAAGGAATTCAATGCTTTAAAAAATGATAAGGATAGTTTATTTACTTCCTATGAATCACTATCATGTGCTCACACCACCACACTTGACAAGGTTAGAAACCTTGAAAAAGAAAATAGTACACTTGTTGTGAACATTGATTGCATGAAAAATGATTTATCAAAATCAAACTTGAGTACCAATAAAATGTCCAATATTGTTGATTGTGATAAAGAACTTGACCATAAGCCTAAGGGGGTCAATCACATGAAAAAGAATCAAGTCGCTAAGTGCGTTGGTCATTATGCTCCTAGAATTATTACATGCTTTTATTGCGGTAAAAAGGGTCATACGGCTAATACTTGTCGGGCTAGAAATAGCTCTAATCATTATTGGAGACCTAAAAGTCTCAAAGCTAATCCTAAAGGACCCAAACACTTGAGGGTACCACAAAATAATGTTTTATTAGGTACCCGTGAAATAATGATCAAGAAAATTCATACCACCAAGAAGGCATCAAATGACCGTTTCATTTGATCAAAGAAAGAGAAATCATTTTCAACAAAGTCAATTTCCAAGAAGAGGATACAATCAAAAACGGAAGAACACAATCCTTGAAATGGCAAAGACATCATCAACAAGATGATTTTCAAAGAAGAGACTATCAACAATGGGAAGGTAACAAACCTTGGAAATGGAGTAATCAAAGAAGTCATCATCAACAAAGTGACTTCTCAAAGGGAAGATATCATCAACAATGGGAAAGACACAACCCATGGAAACGGCGAATCGTAAACCGTATCTCCCATTTATATATGCATTTTATTTTAATTCTATGCATGTTTTTATTTGTGTCTTAATTGCAAAATGAGTTTTCAAGCATTTTTTTTAATTTAGGTCTTTAATATATTTGTGAGTTTCAAAATGTTTAAAAGAAGACCTTGCATGATATTTCTTAAACTCTTGTGCATTTAATTAGACCTATGTGGTTTATTATCTCTTTTGTATATTGTGTAGCATAAGTTTTTGATATCTCCTATCACTTGCCTACACTTGTATTTTTTTGTGTGCAAATTTTGTTTAAGAAATGTGTAGGATATATATCTCATATTCATTGGCTATTTCGTCATCAAGTTTCTTAAACTATCAAGGTATGTTCACTCGTATTTATCTTGGAACTCGATATTATGCTTATGCACATATCTTTCAAGATATTTCATTTTAACCCCTTAAGTGCCCCTAAATGATTTTGCAAATATTCTCTTAAAAGGGCACTACTTGTTAAGTCTCGATTTTCTCGAATATATGTTTTCCCGAAACCCGTATTTGTTGGACTTGATCCAAAATTATCTTTTTGCAAAGTTTTAAAACTTTTGGGGTGAAAAATCGAATTTTAGAAAATTCGGGAAAGAAAAATTGCACTTTGGGACAGATCAAAGCAGGCCGACCGTGGCCGCCCGCACGCCGATGTCACCCTACTCGACCGGCCGCCCAGGAAATTTCTCAATATTAATACGTTCTGCCTTCTTGATTTTTAATGACGCGAAGAATTCTTCAAAACCTTGAACGAAGAAACGTTCCCCTTTTTCTAGAATCTTCAATTCTTCATCATTTTCACGATTCTTGTTGCTAATCATCTTATTTTCACAAGAATTTCACATATATGGCTCCTCCAAGAAATTTTACACGGTCGAAATCCCATCTCCAAGCGTAGAAGGAGCGGAGAGGGTTCTTCGAGAAATCGGCAAGAAGAAGTTAGAACAAAGGGATATTCGAGCCGCTCGAGAAACGTGGCTCAAGAAGGTGATGATGTTCAAAATCCCGTTCTCTCTTGGGCCCAAATTACCGAGCTCCGAGGAACAATTTCGCTCCAAAATTGTCATTGGGCAAAAGGTAAAAAATCTTTTATTCCTCAAGCTCCTCATTCCCACAATGTTCTTAATTTCATCAATAAGTATGCGGAATGGTACTATGAGGATTCGGGGATGGGAGGATAATCTATTGCTCGGACTAAAATGTGTCGTTTTAGTTCATTTACAAATGAATATCCTACCATTAGATGATTCTTTGAGGAGCAAGGTTGGATGTATTTATGGGAGCATGCTTATGTTTTGTATGATGATGATATTATCCAACATTTTTATGCTAATATGTGGGTGCAATATGATGTTGAAAGAAAGCCGATTGCCGTAAATTCGTTTATAAGGGGTCGTCATTTTAGATGGACACCCAATGATATTTGCCGGCTTTTACATGTTAGTGAAGGAGGTTGGGATTATTTCTCTTGTGGGACTTGGAATGATGAAATGTTGGGGGTGTCGATGAAAGAAGTTAAGACGTATTTGGGAGTATGACCAAAGTATTCATTGTTGGCAATGACACTTGAGCATCGTATTTTATCGGTCGTTGTCGCATATTGCATTTGTGGTAAGTCGGGAAAGATGCCTAGCAACATGGATTACTTTTTGACTTATAAGATTGCTAGGATGGAACCACTTAACTTTGGCGCCATACTTATTCAATGTCTAATTGAGTCCATCACTCAAGGTAATAAGAACTTGGTTATGGGAAATTGGATTTGTAAACTTCTTATTCAATCGGGACTACCTTCGTCGGAGTGTAACTCGGAGGTATTCCAAAATGACTTTGACATTGATAACATCTCCCAAATAGTCACGATGCGCAAGAATATGGACATCCGACCAACTAAAATGGCTAGAGGAAGAGGTCAAGATTCCCCCGATCCAAATGACTACTTTGATGACGCCGAGGCCGCAAGATTGGCGGAGGAAGGCGAACCGAGCAATCCGGGAGGGTAATACCGTGCTCAACCGCCAGAAGTATACCCAAGCCGAATTTGATGAGATGAGGGCTTTTCATGAAACGAGGTATGAGGCTTTGGAGCAAAAGACCTCCAAAATGCAAAAGGCTATCGGCAAGTTGAAGAAATTCATCAAGGACTTTATTCCCGGATCTTGCTTCTCCTCGGACGAGGATTGATGTCCCCACCCCCTTTACTTTCTAGCATTTTCATTCATGTTGCTTTGTATTTTTATGAACTATCTTGTAAAACTCTTTTGCACTAATGATATTTGCTTGTTTTCTTAAAAGGGTTAAAATTGCAAGTTGATAATGACTTGTGGATGATCATGATTTTGATGGTAAAAATACCCTTATATGGCATTGTTTGATAATTGGTATGAAGTACTTGATGGTAAAAGTGCTTCTTTTAATGCTTTGATCATTATGCTTAGATGTATATGTTGGGACATTTGATATATCATACATGTATTGTTTAAGGCATGACTTGTATTACTTGATAAATGCTCTAATTTTTGGCATTTGCAATGCCTTGATCTTTTTTTGGCTTATATTATCTCATTTGGGTTGAACCCTTGAGAATCTCTTTGTTGAGCCTCTTATTTGATAAACAAATGTTGCATATTTTGCATATGATCTTATTGAGCTTTGAAATAAGGATGATTGATGATGTTATGAAAATTTTTGGCTTGAAACATTTACAAGGGTTGTATTAAACCTCTTTTATTTTTCACGCACACAAGGTGTTCGATAAAATGTCGCAATGAAATTTTCAACTTCTACATGATTCTCTTGCTTCAAAATGTCTTAAAATCTTTTTGAAATCATGTTTTTAGCTAACAAATGAGCTTATGGATTTCTTATGATACATTTCTCCAATTCTTGGAATTTTTAAGCTTAAGTTGCTCCACGGTTGATAAACCGTCCCTTTGGCGCACTTTGATATTTTTGTATGGTGCTTTCACCATTCTAACATTCTTTTTGATGATTCCAAAGGGGGAGAAACAAGATATTGGATCATTAGCTCAAAGAAGCTAATAAAAGCTTGTCATAAAAGCTATAAGCTATGGCTCATAAAAGCCATAAGTTGTGAATCGCTTTTAGTCCAATTGTTGCTTGATGGACTTATATAATTGTTTAATGATGTTTTGTGACAGGGGGAGCTTATAAGCTCTTGAACAAAAAGTAAAAGCTAAAGTTTTTAGCTTATGAAAAATTGCTTTTACATTATTCTTGATATGCTTGTTGATAGGGGGAGCTTGTGCTTATTATTGAATATATTTACTCCCTACTTGGTTGCTTTAATATTTTTTGAAATTTTGGTTGCTTCCAAACGGTCAAATGTTTTTACCGAAAAATCATTTCTAATTGCTCTCTTAGTTTGTATAAAAATTGTTTTGGTTTGTAATCATCAAAAAGGGGGAGATTGTTTGGTACATGTTTTTATCTTAATTTTGATGATTTTATTTTGTCACCAAAACAATGTCTTTAAAGGTTGTCTAAATACTCCTAAATGATTTAAAATGGTTTTAATATTTTCCTGAGTATTTCCTCAAGTTTATTTTCGATAATATTGGACAACACTTTTAATGATTTTATGTCAATGGTTTTTACGTCTAAACAAGGTTCCTAAATGTTGTCTAAATACTCCCGATTGGTTTAAAATGTTTTTACTAAATTTTGGAGTATTTCTTGAGTTTTATTTTCAACAAAAATTGGACAACATTTTGCGTCTCGTGGTCGACCGGTCACCCTATAGGCAACCCGCACTCAAGATGTCTTTGAAATAGAAAATGAGATGGAAGGAAAATCGGCAGTCGACCGGTCGCATCGGCGTCGGCCGATCGTCGGCCGATCGCCCAGCGGGTCGACCGGTACTGCAAGTTTGCGTTGAAACATTGATTTTTTCCAACAAAATGAATGAGGGGGACCGGTTGAAACAGGGTCGACCGGTCAAGCCTATGTCGACCGGTCGCCTGTTGAAATTTTCAAAGTGTTCTTCAATTCTCTTATTTTCGTAATGCGCCCGCCTGCTTTGACAAAAAAAAATATGACCGTTTGACAAACAGACACATTTCCTTAAATTGTGGGATTGATTTTTAACAGCTATATTCTTGATTTTAATTGTATTTTTCTGTAGATTTTCAATCCCCAAGAGGAGCCTATGCTTGATCAATCATCTCCTATAAATAGAGGAAGCTTTGGACCAACCAAATAACAATTGAGGTACAACACAACAAGATACACTTCAAGCAAATACTTGGTCTTTCATTGTTATTATTCTTGTTGTAAATTTGCCTAGCTTATCACTTTCACATCCTTGAGGTCTAGGCTATTCTTGATTACACTTTGCACTCAAATTGTAATATTCATTATTGAGTTGTAATCATTCAACACAAGATATCCTTGTGAGTGTTCTTGTGGTAAGAACACACTTGGATGATCTAGGTGATAGGTGCAAGAAGATTGTGGTGATCTTCTTATTGAGGTGTTGAAGAATTTGGTATTCTTCAAGGTTGAAGATTGTGGTAATCTTCACAAGTCTTTTTGTTGAAGGAAGATTGTGGTGATCTTCAAAGGAGATTGTGGTAATCTCCAAAGGTGTTGTTGAAGAAGAGTGTGGTGCTCTTCAAGGTGTTGTAAGTTGAGTTTGTATTAATTTTGGTAATTAATAAAATTCTTTTTCTTTTGAAATCCATCCAGGATATACTTGGGGTGGTAGGTGATTAGGCCTAGGTGGGTTGAACCTCTATAAATCGACGTGTGTTGTTTACATTCCGCACCTTTATTATTGTGTTTGAGCATTTGGTTCGAAAAAGAGTGCGAAATCGAAAAGATGGAGATAATCTATTCACCCCCTCTAGATTATCGTAGTCGCTTGACTTACATATGCGGTGCCACTTGTCATGTCCGTTTCCGATAAGGATGCATTCTCTTCTTACATCCCATCGACCGGAAGGAAGCTCCATATGGGGAATCATGCCTATTCTGATGTTGCTGGCGTTGGAACGGTGGTGCTAAAGCCTACTTCGGGAAAGGAGTTGAAGTTGAAGGATGTCTTTGCATGTCCCGGACATCCGCAAAAATGCAGTTTCGGTTCGCGCTGGTCAACCATGGGTTTAGACTAGTTTTTGAGTCCGAAAAAATTTTACTTAGCAAATTTGGACAGTTCCTTGGTAGGGGTTATCTAGACAAAGGACTTTTTCAAAATTAATGTAATGATCAGACGTTTTTGACGAGAATATGAATAAGAATGAATCTTCTTCTATTTATATTGCTGAGTGCTCTAATTTATGGCATATTAGATTAGGACATGTAAATCTGAATGCTATAAAAAGATTGGTAAACTCACAAAGAAAATGTGAAGTTTTTGTTGAAGCTAAAATGGCTAAATTACCGTTTCATTCGGTTGAAAGGAGCACTTCACCTTTAGAGTTGATACACACTGATGTGTGTGATCTAAAATTTGTGCAAACTAAAGGTGGTAAAAAATATTTCATCACATTTATTGATGATTGCACAAAGTTTTGCTACTTATACTTGTTAAGAAGCAAAGATGAAGCATTAGAGGCTTTTAAGAATTATAAAAATGAAGTTGAAAATCAACTTGGAAGCCGGATTAAAATAATTCGGAGTGATAGAGGTGGCGAATATGTTGCACCATTTGAAGAACTATGTACCCAATCGGGCATAATTCATCAAACAACAAAGACCATAATTACACGCCTAACGGTGTTGTTGAACGCAAAAACCGGACTCTAAAAGAGATGATGAATGCCATGCCGATAAGTTCGATTACCCTGGAATATGTGGGGAGCCGTTTTTTAATGACCAACCACATATTGAATAAAATACCACTTAAAGGGAAAGATAAGATACCTTACTTAATTGTGGAAAAATCGTAAGCCTTCTTATAAATGCCTTAAAGTGTGGGGGTGTTTGGCTAAGGTAGCAATACCTCGAACCAAAACAAGTTAAAATTGAACCAAAGACGAGTTGATTGTGTCTTTGTGGGATATGCATACCAAAGTAGTGCATATAGGTTTATGATACATAAGTTTAAAATCAGGAAATATTTGAAGGTACCATAATCGAATCAAGGAATGCTATATTCTTTGAGGATGTCTACCCTTGTAGAGAAAAGTTAGAAGTGAGTACTAATAAAAGAAATCACGAAAGCGCAAGTGGTTCAACACCAATTAGTGAAGAATCGAGACGCATAAAGAGGTCTAAGACGGCTAAGTCTTTTGGGCGATTACATAACATTTATGTTAGATGGTGAGCCAAACTCGATTAAAGAGGCTCTAAGCGATCCGTGATGTCTGCTCGCAAGAAACTATCAATAGTGAAATCGAGTCCATTCCGAGAACCATACTTGGGAGTTGGTTGATCTCCTGTCTGGTCATAAACCTTTAGGATGTAAATGGATCCTAAAGAAGAAGTATAAAGCGAGATGGAACTATTGATAAGTATAAAGCACGGCTTGTAGCCAAAGGCTTTAAACAAAAAGAAGGATATGACTTCTTTGATACCTATTCTCCGAACGAGGATTGCGTCTATTCGGTGCTTCCGCGATTGCTACATTGCACAATCTAGAGATTCATCGGATGGACGTCAAGATGGCGTTTTCGAATGGAGAGATAGATCTTTGAAATATACATGGAACAACCTGAAGGGTTTGTTGCACCCGGCCAAAAGAAGGTGTGCAAGTTAATAAGATCCTTGTACTGATCGAAACAAGCTCCAAAACAATGGCATCTTAAGTTTGACAATACGATGTTGTCAAATGGATTTAAAATCAACAAGTGTGGTAAATGCGTATATGTCGAAGGGACATCGAAGCATTTGTCATAGTTTGTCTATACGTAGACGATTTGTTAATCATGGGCAATAGTCATGATACTATCATGGAGACTAAAAGAATGTTAAAGAGGAACTTTGACATGAAGGATATGGGGACTCGATGTAATCCTTGGGATAAAAATCGTGAGAACTCTTGATGGAATTATCTTGTCACAATCCCACTATGTGGAGAAAGTGCTCAAGAAATTCAATGCTTTTGACAGTTCACCGTCAAACACGTCCATTGATTTAAGTATAAATGCTGGTTTCTAATAAAGCGAGAACCAGTGGTTTGGATGGAACACTCACGTATAATAGGTAGTCGATGTACATCACAAATTGTACACGCCCGGACTTGGCCTATCCAAAGAATATGTTGAGTAGGTTCACGAGCAATCCAAGCCATGAGCATTGGAAAGCGTTAACCAGGGTGTTAAAATACTTGAAGTATACCTTGGATTATGGGCTATACTACTCAAAAATATCTAGTTGGATTTGATTCGAAAGATTCTTATTCAACTAGTGGATACATATTCACCATTGGAGGTGGTGCGGTATTGTGGAAGTCCACGAAGCAAACATGTATAGCTCGGTCCACCATGGAATCTGAGTTTATAGCTTTGGATAAAGCTGGTGAAGAAGCAGAGTGGCTTCGAAACTTTCTGGAAGACATTCCATGTTGGAGGAAGCCTGTGCCTTCTGTAATGATTCACTGTGATAGCAGAGCGGCTATTGGAAGGGCACAGAGCAATATGTATAACGGTAAGTCTAGACATATTCGTCGAAGACATAATACCATTAGACAATTGATCTCAAATGGCGTGATGTCAATTGACTATGTAAAGTCAAAAGACAATTTGGTAGATCCTTTGACGAAAGGACTGAATCGAGATCAATTGGGTAAATTGCTAGAGGGAATGGGCTTAGAGTCCACAAAGTAAAAATGACCATCATAGTGGTAACCCAACCATGATGACTGGAGATCCCAAGAACTTGGTTCAATGGGAAAACTAAACTATGAAGGTTATGTTGTAACACTTGGAGACAATGTTATAACCCATCCCTAGAAAGCAATACCAAGTGTTGAAACACCTGCAAAGTTGTGGTGAGGCTAAGTCATTTTACTTTTAATGATTCCTACACCTTGTTGAGGTTGAGTATGGCAGGATACTCGGATAGGAGATCACCTATATAAGTGAGAAGTGTGGGCTGCTTCAAAGTAACACTTATGAATCCAAAGTGGTGTCTATGGCCGAAACGGACACAAAACGTGAGAACAAAAGGTGTTGAGACCTTATTGTGTTAATACTGTTGACTCGGTATACACCATGGAGGAATAGTTCAAGGCATTGCATCCACTATGCCGCCAGTGTACCCGATGGTATTGACTACGGAAGGTTCAAAGTCATAAGCTACCTTTCCGAATGCAATATTGTCTCTTGAGGATTGGTTTGCGTGTCTGCATTCATGCATACATTAATTTCCACTCATGTGGGGGATTGTTGGAAATTTTGGTTTTAATAAAGTGGGTGTCGACCCGACTTTGACCAATTTTTCGGTGGCTAAAAATTTAATTCTGGAGGAATTAAATTATATATTATTAATCTATGTTCCGATTAGATGTTCGTAGTATTTTTTATTTCTCAAAACCGAATTTCGGTGAGTGAGAAATTAATACACGAAGGTAGCCACATAAATAGGCATTATGTAAAGATTATGTAAAGGGAAATGAAAGCTTTTGCCTTATCCCACATGGAATACAAATCATTGTTTATCCTAGTTTATTTACTAGAAGGTGTTATATGTTGTACAAACTTTAACACAAGTGGATGATCACAAGGGGGCCACGCGCGCACGCGCGCCCACCCGGCTCGGCCTCAGCCTCGGCCTGGGCCAGGGCCTGGGACTGGGCTTGGGACTGGGCTTGGGACTGGGACTGGGCTTGGGCCGGGGTGGCCTGGCCCTATTGGGCCCAGGTCCAGGTCCACTTAAGTTTTGCCACTCGAAAATGGGCTTGGCCCAGATTCGAGTGACTGTTGGACTATTGGAGCTCAATGAATCTGAACATTGTAGGTGTCCAGATTCGTGTGACTGTTGGAGTTAGTAACTCCAACAGAAGTGGTCATCTGAAGAGAGCCCACTACTTGTCTTTTATGGAGTAGTGGGGTGTAACATCTGGGATGTTACAATTGGATTAATTCCAACTACTTTTTGTTATCTCCTGCAGGTGTGGTTGTCTATAAATTCATTTTAGTGCATTGCAGTTGGATATACAGCAAATACTCATACACAAAGTCATATTTCTGCATTCTGCACAAAAAAGTCCAGCAACCAGTCTTCAACACTTTTTCGTTCGAAGGTGCTTCTATGATAGTGGTGCTACTACACAGAAGACGAAGTTGTTTTATCTTTGGAGGCAATACGTCAAACCGTGAGCACTAGCCGGGACGTAATTGTCTTGCGGATAGAGATAGTATCTCGACTCGGCTTACAGTTTAGTTTTTGTTTCTGTTTGTAATAGAATAGTTCATTTCCAGTTTCTAATTGAGCCATTGTGAAGGCTTTCCCCTTCTAACCAATATATTGAAATAACACCAACTTTCTTCTCTAAATATACTAATACAAAGATAACATTTACTTAGATATAGAGATACGGTTTCCATATAAATAATTTTAGATATTGTATTTTGTATGTTTGCCTTTTATTTTCAAGAAAAACTTTAAATATCTTCAATAATTCACATGCCTAATATAATTGAAGAGTCAAACATTATTCTATGTATTTTGCAGTAAAAAAATATAATAGAATCAGATTTTGGATACTATATAAATAACCTCATTCATATAATCCACATACCAAAATCATTACTTTTTTTCAGTATATAAATGGTTCACAGACCATTTTATTCATCACATTCTTTACAATCTATCAAAGTAAACGACATAGAAAAACTTCCCGTGAGCACAACCAACTCGTAAAATTATTGAGATATATTATTAGCTAATTTATTCTTCAAAATGAGGAAGCTCACGGGTCACAATATAGTTGGCAATAAAAGGAAAATTGTGAGCCTATATGAACAAGGTAATTTATGTTCTAGGTTTTCAATTTATTTAGGTATCCTTTTTGTTTGTGTATTAGTTCTTATTTTATTATAGATATTTATCATCATTCATATAGATAACTATCATTACCCATAACATAGAATAATGTTTGTTGCATGTAAATACTTATCTTTAAATGTTGGATTATATGTCTATAGATTTCTTAGCCTCAGTTTTCATCAATATTGAACCAGCATCAAAACAGAAAAAAGACAGTTAATAGGCATATATTTGTTTTTTTTAAAATTACTGAAGGCTTTACTTTGATTCATGTCTAAATTCGCATAGGGAGAATAATTAAGTGTATATCATACTATAAACTGTTGAATTTGATATACTTATCTTTATAGATGATGTAACTCTGTTGTGATTTTTTTTTTAATCAGCTTTTTTAATATATACGTTTAAAAAAAAACAATATCAGTTAATGAAACATTGTTACTTTTATTACAGAAAAAATGAATAATGAACTTATTTTAAAACTTTAAAAATTTAAATACTTATCTTTTTTTCGACTCTGCCATTACAGCTTCTTCGAAGAATTTAAAAAATATCATTGAACCTGCATCAAAAAAGGATAAACACATTAGTGCTGGTAATTGTCTTTTTACAATTATCAGTGCAAAAAATAATCATAATATTATTATCAAGTATATATGAATAACTTTAATATATGTTCATCTAAACAAATATGCATTTAATTTTTTTAATTTTTAGATTGTTAAAAATCTTCTTCAAAATCAAGTTAATAATTGTAAGACCATATAATAATACAAAGATATTTGATTCAAAACGAAAAAAAAAAATACGTCCATTGATATCCTAATTAAACAGTAACAAATTTGGTATTTTAATAAAGTGGTAATTACTAAAAAAGTAAATAAAATATTAAAAAAATATTAGGAAATATAGTATTTTTTATAGTGTAGAGTTTTTAATAAACATAATAAAAATATGCGGAAATATAGTAGATTTTTTTTTAAAAAATCATAAAAATACAAGTTTTACTGATTTATTCATATAAAATACAAAAACAAATAAATGAAAATAACTTATATTTTTTTCTCGGTCGGCACCAGATATGAACTCCATCGAGATGAAATCTTAGGGTTTCCCTTTCATGAAAACCTTAGATCTAAAAATGTTTTCAGATATAACGTCAATATTAAACTAAAAAATGAATAATAAACAAAATATACACTATTAACCAACAGGATTCCAATACACTTTTTATTTACGGTCAAGTGATTTTTTCTAAGTGTAAAGTCTGAGTAAATTTCTGTTAATATTAAAAAAATGCATGTTTCAAAATACTGAAATCGGTTAAGACAAGGATGTTTTTAACATTAAAAACACAGATTTATGGTTTTATACTTAAAAAAACTACAGATCTTAAATTGTTTCAAAAATGCGTCGGTGTTAAAGCTTTAAGAAACCCATTTTCTCCGTTTAAACCTGAAACCCAGATGATTGGACAACGGAAAAAATGTAAAAAAAAATCATAAAATAGTATAAAAATATTTTTCGAATATGTTAATATAAAAAATTTCTCATAACATCAGTTTTCACAAAAATGAAGTAGTTTAAGTTTTTAAAACCCCCATTTCGACCATCAGGATCACAGATCTAGGGTTTTTCATTTTATGAAAACCTAGATCTACCATATTTCAGGTGAATAAGGCATTTTAGGGTTAAAACCCGTAAACTTCCGCCATTTTTTTAATATAAAAACGCAGATCTACAATATTATCTACAGATCTACAAAGAAAACAAATAACCAATATATGAACTATTTTGGTATCTGTTGAAGCCAAAATCTACAACTTCTCAGAAAACCAAACATTCATGGGGTGTGTTTCGTTTTGAAAAAAAAAACGAGATATGAAATATTTTTTGAAAAAAGAAGAACCGGAGAGTTCATCGATTTTTTTTTTAACAAAATCAACTGTAATCGAAGACCCCAGAATCATAGATAGAAAAACATAGGATGGAATTTGAGAAAACCCAGAAACATATTTCGCATATGAGATAAGAACAATAATCGAACACTCTAATTTTTAGAGAGAGAGATAGAAGATGATTTTGAGAGAATTGTAGATAGAGAGGGAGAGAGTAAGTTAGTGGAAATGGAGAAATGAAACCCTAACAAGACAACCAGATGCTATCTGATTTTTTGGTCGTTCGATTTTTGACACGTGTCAAAATCGTGACCCTTCATTTATCAAAAACCTATCTGAAAGAATGTTCCAGAATATGGGCTTTGGCCTGTCAATTATGGGATGAATATGATATGGGCTTTGATTTATGTATAGATTAATAATCTGAATGGGCTTTTTATTTTTAATATGGGCTTGATTTAAGTATTTACTTATTTTTCTTTTATTTTTATTTAATTTTTAATGATTTAGTTTATTAATTAAATTAAATCGTTACTAAATTTAATAATATTTATTATTATTATTACTATTATTATTATTATTTTAATTCTGTAACAGTTTTATATAGAGATTATTTAATTCTATTGTATGACTTTATTTATTATATATATATATATTATTACTAGTCTATTAATATTTATATTAACTATATTATTATTATTAAATATGTTATATATATACTTATTATATAGAAATTATTTATTAATTAGTTAAAATTTCGGATTAAATTACTTTACTTATTATATTATTATTATAATTTAGTTTAATATATGATATTATTTTAGAAGGGTAGGATATATATATATAGATTATATTATTTTTATTTAATTTAGTATTAAATTTAATATAAATTATTCTATTATAGTTTAACTTTAATAATTTTGTTTCAGAAAATATATCATTATCTGAGAGGACATCCTTTGAAAAAGGCTCATCAAGTTCAATGGTTTATCCATTTTCCAAAAGTCCATTTAGCAATATCACAAATGGTATGTTCATTTATTTTTTTTTAATTATTTTGTATATAAATAAATATAGTTCTATATAGATAATAATAAGAATAATGATAATGATAATATTTCAAATTTATCATTAAAGTTTCAGCACACAATTACTCCCCGGAAGAAATATCGTTAATCGTGGCGTATCTAATTATGGTACTTAGGTACACCTCTTCGATGAGTTCGAAAAAGAAGCTGTGTAATAATTGATCTCACCGATGATGAACCGATTGGAGCCCATGCTACTTCAATTAAGCCGACAACGTATGAGAATTCTCGGTGTTAATGTAATGGAATTGAGCTCAGTGAAGTATTAAATCCTTCACATGATGGTTAGTGTAATTTTTTATATTTGTTAATTTCATATATTTGAGTTTATTAATATTATTTAGTATAATTTCATGAATTAGTGTAATTATTATTTTTTTTCTGAGTATTGTGATATTGGGGATGCGAGTTATAAATGCCAATTTTGTGGAGCTTTATTTTGGTTAGAAGAGAGGCTATCCTCCTATCCAAAATCAAACTCTCGCTACTCTTTGTGTTGTGGGCACGGAAATATTCAACTTTCCCCAATCAAACAACCACCAACTGTTCTTTAAGATCTATTGTTTGGAAATAGAAATAAAAGCAAACACTTTCAAGAAAGTATACGTTCTTATAACAATATGTTTTGTTTTACATCTATGGGAGGAAAGATTGACACGGATGTGAACAAAGGCAGGGGTCCTCCGATTTTTGACTGTATGGCTAAAATTACCACCTTATTGGAAGTTTGTTGCCTCCAGATATATATATATATATGATACGGAGAATGAAATTAGTCATAGGTTGAATTCCGTCAGGTTTGTTTATTCTTTTATTATATTTTGTTTCTTTGTTATTCATTTGTTTAAATTATTAAACGCAATTTTTTTTATTTTAAAAAAACCATTTTCAAATTTGTAGGCAAGGAAGTGATAGCAATAATTTGCACGAAGTTATCGTGTCTGAAATGAAGAAAATGTTGGATGAGAACAATGTTTTGGTTAAATCTTTTAGAATGGCAAAAGAAAAGATTCGAGAACATGGTTATTCAGATGTAAAATTATGTTTGGTTGGTAGAAGGAGTACGGATGCTAGGAGATATAATATGCCAACGAGCAGTGAAGTCGCTTCTCTGATTGTTGGTGATTTTGATCGTGCTTTGGGTGATCGGGATATCGTTGTCGAAATAAGATCTGGTCTTTTGCAGTGGATAAATGAATTGAATGCTTCTTATTTGGCCTTGCAGTATCCATTATTATATGGTGAGGATGGTTTTAGAGAAGATATACCATTTTCAGTAAATAAGACTAATAGTACTGGTGCTAGAAGAACAATTAGTGTGCATGAATACTTTGCGTACAGATTACACGACAGAGACCATGAATCGGCGACTATTTTGTCTTCACGGAGATTGTTTCAACAGTTTGTTGTTGATGCTTACACAGTGGTCGAGTCTGCTCAATTGAAATATATCCGTTTGAATCAGAAAAAGCTTCGTTGTGATATATATAAAGGCTTGAGGGATGTTGTTTTGTGTGGTGATATTGATCCAAGTACTCAAGGCAAACGCATTATATTACCTTCAACTTTCACTGGAGGTGCTCGATATATGATACAAAATTATCAAGATGCAATGGCTATTTGTCGATGGATGGGTTATCCGGATCTGTTTATAACATTTACTTGCAATCCTAAATGTCCAGAGATCATTCGTTTTGTTCAGAAAAAAATCTAAATCCGGAAGATCGACCGGATATTGTTTGCAGAATCTTTAAGCTTAAGCTATATTCTTTGATCAAAGATCTTCGAAAAAAGAAACTGTTCGGGAAAGTAAATGCAGAATATTATTTGTTTTTAAATTTATATATATATATATAATAATATATTAAATATTTGTTTACTTAGTTCATTGTCTCAAATCCTTATTATTATTTGTTTTATTATATTGCAGTTATTTATACGATAGAATTTCAAAAGCGTGGCTTACCTCATGCACATATATTGTTGTTTCTGGCCAAGGAAGACATATATCCAACTGCAGATGACATAGATCGAATCATATCAGCCGAAATACCTGACGAGAGAATTGATCCATGCTATTATGTTGTAGTAAAGGATCATATGATTCATGGTCCATGTGGTGATGTAAGGAAAAACTCTCCCTGTATGGCCGATGGTCGCTGCAGTAAACATTTTCCCAAAAAATTTGTGGATGCGAATACCATTGATGAAGAAGGTGTCCCGCTGGACAACATATATGTGGTGCCTCATAATCGTCAGTTGTTACTCAAATATGGAGCGCACATAAATGTGGAATGGTGTAATCAGGCTAGATCTATTAACTACCTATTTAAGTATGTCAACAAAGGTAATGATCGCGTGACAGCATCGTTTATACAAGCACCTAGGGCCGTCAATTTGTGACACGACACGATAACTCGACACCTAACCTAACACGAATTTAGCAGTGCAGTACATCCATTAACAATGGTTCGGGTCAAAATCGGGTCGGACACAGATAACACGAAAAATAAATAGGTCAGGTCGGGTCGACCCACGGGTCGACATGATTGACCTATGTAACCCATTTAATTTTATAGTGATATATTATTTTAATATTTTGTGATGTTTTAGTTGGTTATATGATGATGGAAAAATTATTGATGTTTTAGTTGGTTATATGATGATGGAAAAATTATTAAATGCATTTTTTTAATAATTTTTAATATTTATTGTATTTTTTATTTGTATTTAAATTTTTTTCTGATTTTTTTTTATTTTGTTCGTGTCAAGTTTAAATTTTACAGGTTTTTTGTGTCATGTCGGGTTACCCGTGTCATAAACGGGCCGTGTTCGGGTCGTGTATCTTGACACGAATAATTAAACGGGTCGGGTTGGTGTCAGACCTGTAATACCTATGTAAAAACACGACCCGCGAACACGAAACACGACACGATTGACACCCCTACAAGCACCGACGAGGAGGACTTAGGAAAAACCGTTGATGAAGTGAGCATGTTTTATGATTGTAGATATATATCTTCATGTGAAGCCGCGTGGAGGTTATTGGGGTTTGAGATTCAGTACAAATATCCTTCAGTCGAACGACTCAGCTTCCATCTTCCGAATGAGCAGAGTGTTATTTTCGATGATAACGAGCGAATAGATGATGTGCTTAGTAAAGATTAAGTTAAGGAGAGCATGTTTTTATCATGGATGGAAGCAAACAAAATATATCCCAAAGACCGTGAGCTAACCTATGTTGAAGCCCCAACAAAATTCACATGGAAGAAAGAACTCAGGAAGTGGATGCCAAGAAAAATGGAGAAATCAATAGGTCGAGTGTTTTTCGTCCCTCCAGGGGCTGGTGATATGTACTACTTGCAGTGTCTTCTCAATATTGTACGTGGGGCTACGTGTCATGATGACTACAAGAAGGTCAACGGTACTCAACATGCTTCGTACCGTGGCGCTTGCTATGCTCTTGGTCTATTAGAAGATGATAGGGAATATGTTGATGCGATCCATTTGGAGCGAGCCATTGGGCTTCTCGCAGAGTCTCGAAGTCTTTTTGCATCGTTGCTATCATCAAAATCTTTGAGCAGACCAGAAGTAGTATGGTACAAGTGTTGGCAATATCTTTCGGATGATATTCTACATAGACGACGACGTCTTCTCCAACATGAAGGTATTATTATTATATGTTAAATGTCATACTTTTATTTATAATAAAAATATTTTATATATCTTATTATTTATTTATTGTCGTATTATTTCTCTTGCAGAATTGGTATTGAGTGAGAACGAGATAAAAAATCTTGTTTTGTTGGAGATTGAAAGAATATTGAGAAGTCGTGGCACGAGTCTACGTGATTTTGATACGATGCTCTTTCCTGATGCTGACAATACTGGGAATAGCCGAAACAGATTGATATACGACGAGCTGCGTTATGATTGTAAGGCTCTTTTGGTAGAGCACAAGAACCTCATTTCCAGACTCAATGAGGAACAAAAAAATGTTTACTATAAAATCATGACAGCGGTGGAATCAAATAAAGGTGGTATGTTCTTTGTATACGGATATGGGGGAACAGACAAAATATTCTTGTGGAGGGCTTTATCTGGGGCTTTGAGATCGAAAGGAGAAATTGTGTTGAACGTGGCATCGAGTGGAATAGCGTCCCTATTGCTACCTGGTGGAAGGACTGCCCATTCCCGTTTTGTTATTCCTTTAAACCCAAATAAAGAGTCAACTTGCAATATCAAACAGGGGACTCCGCTTGCTAAGCTGATTATTCGTTCTAAACTTATAATCTGGGATAAAGCCCAATGATGCACAAGCATTGCTTTGAAGCCGTGAATGAAACTCTGAAAGCTCTTTTAAAATTAATCAATCCACGGAATGAATCAAAACCTTTTGGAGAGAAAACTGTTGTGTTCGGGGGTGACTTCAGACAGATATTGCATGTTATACCGAAGGAAAGTCGACATGATGTAGTCAATGCCACGATAAATGCATCGTATTTGTGGAAAGATTGTACAGTACTGAGATTGACTAAAAATATGCGTCTTCAAAGCCTCAATCAGGCATATGATTATGCGGATTTGGCCCAGTTCTCAGAGTGGATAGCAAGCATCGGAGATGAAACAATCGGAGGATCTAATTGTGAAGCCCTCGATTTTTATTCGAACATGTACTTGTTTCACGTATCGTCCTTGTATTAATTTGACTATTTTACCTTGTCGCTTTAACGGGTAAATATTAATGATAAATATAATTTGCATTTAATTTCTTTTATTTATTTCTTGTGATCATAATTATTTATTAATTCTATTTCGCATTAATGATCACTTGATTGATTATCATTATATTATTTGTGTATCTATTAGTCACCTTAGAATTTTAAGAGACTATTTATTTTAGAGATTTATACCTTATAGAATTAAGAATTCGATTTAGAATAAGTGATCATGAGACTTATAAGTGATCAAGAAAATCACTAATTAATTTGGAGATTGATATTATTCATCTATTATCATCAAATTTGGGACAAAAAAATATGGAATTACCACAAATACCCTTAAGAGAGACGGCCATGATGAGAATTTTTAGGGTAGAAATATCTCCCAACTCTTGTACACATACACATTATGTATTCATCTTGTGTATTACTACACCAATAATTCAAACCTACATCTTAGAATTATCCTACAAATTCAACCACCCAATTGGTAAAAAAAGACACAAATTTAAATTCCCCTTAAAACATGACTTTTGGCCAATTGTCGCCTAACATAGTAGCATAGGTATTACTTTACTTCCTAATTTCCTCAATTATTGCCCTAACGTATCATCTAACCAATCAAGACAAAAATTTTGTCTCCTCCCCCTCTCTCATGGACGGCCATATGGCCTTAGAGGACCAAAAATTGGTTCATTTTTCATTTCACTAACATTCATCTCTTCAAGCCTTGAATCTTCTTACTTTTCTCTAAAAATCCTCCTACCTCTCTCTACATACTCTTCTTCAAACCTTCAAACACTTAGCCAAAATCTCAAGAATTCATCTCCCTACTCCTTCAAAAAATTCGAACTATCACTACTAAGGTAAGAAAAAATTTATTTTCTACCCATTTTTGATATCACCTAACTCATCTCTTTCACCTTCTAATTTAAGTTTGATTTTTGATTTTGAGGTATACTTAAAAGATCATTTGAGGATATTAAGAGACTTGAGGTCATCTTGAAGAAGAAATTGTGAAGAAGTTGGACTATAAGATAAGAAATGGGATTTTTAGTACATTTTCTCCTTCTCTTTCTATTTTCCAAATTTTGACACTCCATTTTCATTTTTGGAGTTTTAGGGGCTGACCTTGAAGGTTGTTATTAAGGGTGACCAAAATCTTACATTTTGAGGCCATTACTAGTCACACTTTACTCACTACACAAGGTAAGTGTAGTACTTCCAATTTCTCACCATCTTCTTCTTCTCCTTAAATTTTTAACCTTATTTTTTTCTAACTCCTATATTTTTTTATATTCCTTGACTTAGGGGTTGACCAAAGTTACTTCTTTATCAAGAGTGGTTTATTCCATTTTTTCACCAACAAATCAATCTTTAAGGTGGGTGGAAAAATTAGGTGTTTTACTTAAAAATGCATGTAGTATTTTGATTTTGAGCACTTGAGATATATATTATGTATTGCATGCTATTTTCTTGTATCAAGTTGGAAAAATTCTCAAGTGTTGCTCAAAAATGCGATTTATTGAAAAATAGGGCATACATGTATACTTTATTGTTATACTTGATGAAATATTGGAATAAACCACCTCCTCCTCAAAGGTATAATGACGCGCCGAGGGAACGGGTACCCTCTCCCGAATTGCCACCACCTCCTCCGCCATCTGCTGGAGATAACTTAACTGCACAGGCCCTGCATCAAATCCTGTTGTTCATGAGACAACAAGCGAGCCTCGTCGGCCCTAACCCCGAACTCCGCTTTCGAGAGGCGAATGATCGCACATTAGAGCGAGTTCCTACGATTCGACCCCGACTTTCTTCGGGAAACAGGATGACATAAAAGCGAGAGGAATGGATTGAGAAACTAGAGAATATCTTTAATGCTCTCCAATATTCCAAGGAAAGAAGGTTACACTCGCAGATTCGGCTAAGAATATTTGCTCGAGATTGGTGGAGAGCGAGTTGAGAGAAAGTGGGAACAGGATCAAGTAGATAAAACGTGGGGAAATTTCTGGCTGAATTCCATGAGCAAAAGACATTCCCAGGTGTCGTGAAAGAGGCACGAGGGATGAATTTCATAAGTTGAGGCGAGGAACATGTTCGTAGCCAAGATGAGTCCGAGTTTCATCGGTTGTCCAAATATGCTTGGGGGACAATCAAGACAAAAAGAGGACAAATTATATAAGTTCACACGGGGATCAAGTTGGAACTTCAAAAGTTTTTTGATTGTTGAAATGACAACCTACTCGGCCACTTAAAAAGGCAAACTCTCGCATCGAGTCAGATGAACCGTATTGGGCGGTATTCAGCAGAGTAGGTCATCAAACGATCTCAAGAGGATTGTGGGACAGCCATCTAAGCACTGCTAAGTTTGAAGGACCGATTAATAAGACGGATAAAGAAAAAGGACCGATACATGAAAACAGGTCAAGTATGTGCACATTGCTAAAAACGGACATCTTGTCAATGATTGTTGGCGCAAACAGGAGATGCTTGCTATGTGGCAAAGAATTAAGACCACCGGTGAAGGATTGCCCGAAGTACGAGGATCACACGAAACAAGTGCAGCAGCCAAAGCCGAGTAATGGCTAGGGAAATCGGGCAAGGATGCCGCTCGAGCATTTGCACTAGCCGGACATGAGGCTCCGGAGGAACAGAGGCGTGGTGGAAGGCACGCGTTTTTAGTATCGAGCCACTACGCTAAAGTACTATTTGACCCTAGATCAACGCATTCATTTGTCGCACCACATTTTGTACACAAGCCGCATGCATGCATGGAACATATGCCTATAGGTCTAGAAGTGTCCACTCCTATGGGCGCAAGTTTTATAACATATATTATCTATAATGCATGTGAAGTTAAGATTGATGAGATAAACTTTCCGTCGATTTGATCTTGTTGGCTATATCCGAATACGACATTATATTGGGAATGAAACTGGTTGTCTGCACACCATGCACAAATGGACTGCCATCGCAAGTCCATTAAGCTATGTGAACCCAATAAGCCTGAAGTAGAAATTTCGAGAAGAGCAGGGGTTAAGATTGCCCCAATCATTTCAGCAATGAAAGCGAGAAAGGCGATCACTAGAGGGGCACAAGGGTACTTGGCGTTTGTAATTAACAAACCTAAGGTTGAGACACAAATTAATCAAGTACCTATAGTATCGGAATATACAGATGTATTTCCACAAGAACTCGCCATTGTCCCTCCAGATAGGGAAGTCGAGTTCACCATCGAGGTAGTACCAGGAACCGCCTCGATCGCCAGAACGCCGTATAGAATGGCTCCTATTGAGTTACAAGAGTTGAAGACACAATTACAGAAGTTGAAGGATGTGGGATTTATCCGACCAAGTACGTCTCCCCGGGGAGCACCGGTACTTATTTGTCAAGAAGAAAGATGGCACATTAAGACTGTGTATGACTATCGCGGACTTAACAGCGTGACCATCAAGAAAAATATCCCCTCTCGAGGATAGACGAACTGTTTGATCAACTTCAAGGAGCAACGGTGTACTCGAAGTTTGATTTACAACAAGGATATTATCAGCTAAAGAGCCGTGAAGAAGACGTTTCTAAAATAGCATTTCAGACCAGATATGGACACTACGAGTTTGTAGTGATGCCTTTCGGTCCGACAAACACACCAAAGCATGTTTATGGATTTGATGCATCGAGTCTTTCAACCTTATTTGGATCAATTCATAGTGATATTCATTGATGACATACTCGTATACTCTAAGTCAAGAGAGGAGCATGAACGTTATCTGAAAATTGTTTTGGAGACACTACGAGAGCACAAGCTGAATGCCAAATTCAGCAAGTGCAAATTTTGGCTTAGTGAAGTCGCATTCTTGGGACACATAGTATCCTAAGACTGGGATCGCCAGTAGATCCTTCGAAGGTACAAAAAGGTGGTTGAATGGAAACAACCCGAGTCTCAGAATCGGAGATCAAAAGTTTCTAAGGACTAGCTAGATATTATCGAATATTTATCCAGGATTTCTCCAAGATAGCCGGACCACTCACTCGACTAACCCAGAAGCAAGTCAAGTTTGAGTGGAATGACAAGTGTGAGGTTAGTTTCAAGTGAAAAAACGACTTACTACACTGACTCGTCTTAGCCCTTCCAAAGGGAACAGAAAACTTTGTCGTCTCTGATGATGCATCAAAGGAAGGACTAGGAGCAAAAGACTCATGCAAGAAGGAAAGGTCATTGCTTATGCATCACGGAAACTCAAGCCGTATGAAGCCAATTACCCAACGCCGGACTTGGAATGGCGGCCCGATAGTGTTCGCGTTAAAGAAATGGAGGCACTATCTCTACGGAGCAACATTCACGGTTTACACAGATCATAAGAGCCTAAAAAATCTATTCTCTCAGAAGGATCTCAATTTGAGGCAACGGAGATGGATGGAGTTAATAAAAAACTATCACTTTGATATTCAATACCATCCCGGGAAAGCTAATGTAGTAGCTGTCGCCTTGAGCAGAAAAGCGAGTTTAGCCAGACTAATGATTCGAGACTACAAATCATTAGAAGAGTTGAGCATTTGGAATCCGACGAGAACCAATACTCACATTTCATGTGCTAACATATTGGTTAAACCCGATCTACTGAACGATTTCAAAGCAGCACAGGGGATAGATGTACAACTTCAAAAACAGAAAGAGAAGATACTTAAAGGAGATGGATCAGAATTCTCGGTACATGAAGATTCAACAAATTCCGAAATCGAGTCTGTGTACCAAGTGACGAGCATATTAGGAGCAGATTCTCTCAAGACACCGCTCGAAATACACTATACACCCGGAGGAAACAAAATGTATAAAGACTTGAAACGGCATTCTGGTGGGTGAACATGAAGAACAGGTAGCGTGAGTTCGTTGCGAGATGTTTGATTTGTCAACGAATAAAAGCATAACACCAGCGACCATCTGGTTTATTACAACCGTTGAGAATTACAGAGTGGAAATGGGAACACATAACGATGGATTTCATGACAGATCTACCAAAGACCAGACGAGGCGATGACGCCATATGGGTAGTCGTAGACCGACTCATGAAATCTGCACACTTCTTACCCATTAAGAAAACCGACAACTTGTAGAAACTTGCGCAGATTTATATCCGATAGATCATTCGACTGCATGGAGTGCCAGTCGACATAGTATCGATGCAGACCCGAGGTTTGTCTCATTTCGAAATGCTTACATAAGGAATTGGGTACCTCACTAAGTTTCAAAGACAGAAGACATCCACAAACTGATGGACAGACTGAGCGAAAGATTCAAACCCTGGAAGACATGCTGCGAGCATGCACGTTAGACTTCCAAAGAAGTTGGGATTCACACTTACCATTGGCTGAGTTCGCCTATAATAACAGCTATCAGACCACAATTGGGATGGCACCCTACGAATCCTTGTATGGGCGAAAGTGTAGATCCCCACTACACTGGGAGATTGATGACCAATGGACTCTAAAAGAGAAACGAAAGTCACCATCGATTCCAAAGGTCGACTTAGTTCAGGAGGCCATGGAGAAGGTCAAGTTGATCAAGGAACGGATCCGCACAGCTCAGAGCCACCAAAAGAGTTACGCGGACAAGAGGAGAAAGGACTTGGAATTTGAAGCCGGAGATGAAGTATTTCTCAGACTCTTGCCACGGAAAGGATTGATCAATCCAAAGAAGGGAGGCAAGCTAAGTCCGAGATATATTGGACCTTACAAGATTTTGCAGAGGATCGGGAAGTTGGCCTACCGACTCGAGTTCAAGACAAGATGCGGGAATGCACGATGTATTCCACGTATTGAGATTGAAAAAGTATCAATGGATCCCAAGCATATTATCACCGTGATGCTCCTCCTCGATGGAAAATTTATATTACACCGAGGAACCAATCCGGACATTGACCAGCAGATACGTCAGTTGCGTAATAGAGAGATTCCGATGGTTAAAGTTGTATGGTGAAACCACAATCGGGACGAAGACGCAACATGGGAGATGGAAGAAGACATGAGGAATCAATATCCAGAGCTATTCTGAAGAGAATTTGGAGACCAAATTCTTTTAAGGAGGGGAGAATGTGAAACCCTCGATTTTTATTCGAACATGTACTTGTTTCACGTATCGTCCTTGTATTAATTTGACTATTTTACCGCGTCGCTTTGATGGGTAAATATTAATGATAAATATAATTTGCATTTAATTTTTTTTATTTATTACTTGTGATCATAATTTATTAATTCTATTTCGCATTAATGATCACTTGATCGATCATTATTATTATTATTTGTGTATCTATTAGTCACCTTAGAATTTTAAGAGACTATTTATTTTAGAGATTTATACCTTATTGAATTAAGAATTCGATTTAGAATAAGTGATCATGAGACTTATAAGTGATCAAGAAAATCACTAATTATTTTGGAGATTGATATTATTCATCTATTATCATCAAATTTGGGACAAAAAAAATGGAATTACCACAAATACCCTTAAGAGGGACGGCCATGATGAGAATTTTTAGGGTAGAAATATCTCCCAACTCTTGTACACATACACCTTATGTATTCATCTTGTGTATTACTACACTATTAATTCAAACCTACATCTTAGAATTATCCTACAAATTCAACCACCCAATTGGTAAAAAAGACACAAATTTAAATTCCCCCTTAAACATGACTTTTGGCCAATTGTCCCTAACATAGTAGCATAGGTTTTACTTTACTCCCTAATTTCATCAATTATTACCCTAACTTATCATCTAACCAATCAAGACAAAAATTTTGTCTCCCCTCTCTCATGGATGGCCATATGGCCTTAGAGGACCAAAAATTGGTTCATTTTTCATTTCACCAACATTCATCTCTTCAAGCCTTGAATCTTCTTACTTTCTCTAAAAATCCCCCCTACCTCTCTCTACATACTCTTCTTCAAACCTTCAAACACTTAGCCAAAATTTCAAGAATTCATCTCCCTACTCCTTCAAAAAATTCGAACCATCACTACTAAGGTAAGGAAAAATTTCTTTTCTACCAATTTTTGATATCACCTAACTCATCTCTTTCACCTTCTAATTTAAGTTTGATTTTTGATTTTGAGGTATACTTAGAAGATCATTTGAGGATATTAAGAGACTTGAGGTCATCTCGAAGAAGAAATTGTGAAGAAGTTGGACTATAAGGTAAGAAATTTGATCTTTAGTACATTTTCTCCTTCTCTTTCTATTTTCCAAATTTTGACACTCCATTTTCATTTTTGGAGTTTTAGGGGCTGACCTTGAAGGTTGTTATTAAGGGTGACCAAAATCTTACATTTTGAGGTCATTACTAGTCACACTTTACTCACTACACAAGGTAAGTGTAGTACTTCCAATTTCTCACCACTTTCTTCTTCTCCTTAAATATTTAACCTCATTTTTTTAACTCCTATATTTTTTTGATATTCCTTGACTTAGGGGCTGACCTAAGTCACTTCTTCATCAAGAGTGATTTATTCCATTTTTTCACCAACAATCAATCTTTAAGGCGGGTAGAAAAATTAGGTGTTTTACTTAAAAATGCATGTAGTATTTTGATTTTGAGCACTTGAGATATATATTATGTATTGCATGCTATTTTCTTGTATCAAGTTGGAAAAATTCTCAAGTGTTGCTCAAGAATGCGATTTATCAAAAAATAGGGCATACATGTACACATTATTGTTATACTTCATGAAATTTTGTATGAGAAGGATATGTATGCGTATGACTCTTGAAATCTATGTTTTAATGACTTATAACCTGGATAAGTTGAGCATAATTGATTAAATTTCAACTTTTGGACTTAAAATGCAAAAATGGAAAGTTGGTGGACTTAATTGCAAGAAAATAAAACTTAAGGGACCCCTCTGTAATTTTTGATTTTTTGGGACTGAAATCAGGTTCAAAAATTATGTTTTGACATTTTAATAAAGTTTTTATAGTTTTTAGATAAATAAAATCAACCCTTAAAAGCCCAAGGACTAGATTGTAAATTTTTAGAAGTTTAAGGGCTATTTTGCAATTTTCGAAACTGTACCAGACCCTAATTTTAAAATTTTAAATTTTAACTCTTAAGGGACTGAAAATAATATATTTTAAGTGTATTCCAAAAATCCAAGTGTTTAGAGCTTGGAAAGTGATTTTATAAAAATTGAGGGACCAAATTGTAAAAGATTAAACTTGTGGACTAAAATATAATTTCCAGGACTTATGCAGTCCATGCACCTCAAAATACTAATTTAACTATAACATTATTATATCTTGGACCCAAGATTCAAATTTCATAACAATTGGACCCCTAAAAGCCTTAAAGGCAATTATTTCAAAATGTGACAAAAATGAGATTTTCAAAAGTTAGGGGACATATACTTTCTTCTTTTAAAAACTGCTTTTATCCCAATATCTTACTGACCTTTTAGTGACATTTTACAACTGGAATCACATTAAAAGCCCTTCCAGTTTGTGAGTTCCAATTATTTTAAACTTAGAGCCCGAAATGATAATTTTAACAAATTTTGGGCCAATGTGAGAATTTTATAAAAACTCGACCTCCAAAATTTTAAAATCCTGATTCTATGAACAATTTAGAGAATTTAGGAACTGACCTCATGATTTTTCAAGGTCGGGACATTTATTTGTTTAACTTTTAACCCCAAAAGTAGTGATTTTTACAAAACGGGGCTAATTGTAAATTTTCTTTTTGACAAGGACCTAACTCAAATTATTTTTTTCTTTTAAAGAAATAGCCCTGGACTCTCTGACTTTAATAATGAATTAAAAATGTTTTATTTTCTCAGAAATCCCTTGTCTTATCGGATCGTCTTGACCGAATAATACACGATCGCGGGGCGACTTCCACGTCTTGCAATTTCAAATCTATAACGGGACTTATGTTCCACCTAATCTTTCAAGATATCGAAGATTACTTATCCTCCCGATAATTATCTTCATCCAAATAACTCCACCAACGCCATAATTGCCACTCGCGATTTTTCGAAAACTTTCCTAAAATACTTTCCGAATCAATAATACTCGATCGTCTAGTTGACTACCCGAACGTGTACTTACTTTCTCGTCTGCGAGTCAACTTGGTGTGTCGAGCTCACAATCGGAATGGATACGTCGGGGATGGAACCGGCAGCTCGGCTTTATTCCACTCTCTCGCCCCATTGTCCTAATCCCGCAACCGAGGGACGGAGTTTGTCGAGGAAGCGGGTCGTAGATTTCTTGAGGTATAATCATGATTATGACGAATCCGAGCCTTGTAAGCTCCAATGTGGATTTTGTCTTTGCTATGGAGCGATAAGGTGCAGTGTCTTGACCATCTTGAACGGGAGTTACAAGGAAGAACGAAGGAATCGCCATCGATCCACACGATTCCCGGAGTTAATCGGACCCGATTGGTTGGCGCTACAAACCGTATGCAACCACTACTTGTATTGCATTGGTTGGCGCTACAAACCGACGCAACCTTTACTCGTTTGCATAGGATTGGCGTTACATTCAAAGATATGCAATCCTACATGTCTTGTCTAAATCATAGTGCTTGTGTGACCACGAACTATTTCTTAAATCGTATAAGTATATTACTTAATATATATTTATCACGACGCTTGTGGACTATGTGTGAAAACATGCATCATACCTCACGCGTTTTCATACAACCGTTTTCGCATTAACTATATACATCGCCACACTCTCACACGATCACCCCATCCACCGAGATTTTGTCTCATCCTCCTCGCTTTTCTAACCTTTAGATGAGGAGTACGTTGAAGACGTCGAACCTACCACGGACTGCATCTCGTGCTCCCCTGTCGTACTAGTTCCTATAATCATTGATGTCGAGCGACATTTTCTTTTGCTTTTGTTATTGTTGAACTCCTTCATTCTGTTTTAGTTGGACTGTAAGTTTAAATTTGGATATTTTGATGGATTGTATTCGGATATTGTTGGACCTTGAGATGTAACTCGTACTTGTGTGTATTTTATTCCGCTGCATTAGACTCTATTTCACTGGAGTTTTGTATCATTGTTTTAGACTGTTGAATTATTTCTGTTTAAGTGATTGATCGTCGTCGCGTCGTGTTTGGGGCGTGACACTAATGATGGTTGTGCCACTATCGATATACCTGAAGATATTCTTTTTGAATCATCTGGTGATCCGATTGCAACAATTGTAGAGAATACTTATCCAATGTTTAAAGACTCCATTGATGATCCTACTTATTTAAAAGATAGGGCGATACTCGCACCAACTCTTGATGTTGTTGAGTCGATCAATCAATATATGACGTCTTTAAATTCTTCGGAGGGGCGACTTATTTGAGCTCGATAAAGCACGAGTAAACGATGCTAATATTGATTTCTTGCATGATATTCATACGCCAGAATTTTTGAATGGTATAAACTGTTCCGGTGTTCCCAATCATGAACTGCATTTGAATGTTGGAACTCCAGTTATGCTCTTGAGGAACATGGACCACTCGATGGATTGTGTAACGGACTAGATTGGTGATTATGAGGCTCTCTGCATTACACGTACTTGAAGCTAAAATTCTCACCGAACGCATGAAGGTCATAAGGTGTTGATACCTCGAATGACACTAACACCGCCGGACCTCGGAATTCCATTCAAGTTTCAACATAGACGGTTTCCGACGTGTCTTTCATGCAATGACCATAAACAAGAGCAAGGCCAATCTCTCTCAAATGTTGGTTTGTACTTGAAGAATCCAAAGATTGATCCATGGTCAATTATATGTTGTTGTTTCACGAATCACCAATCGGAAGGGACTGAAAATATTAGTCTGTGGCGAAGATGAATCAAAAAAACAAACAGACGCAAAACATGGTGTACAAAGAAGTTTTTCAAAATTTGTAGATATTAATTTGTTCGAGTAGATCTTTGTACATTTTCTATTTTTTATAAATGTGTAATAAATTTTATACATATCCAATCTACATTGTCGAACACAACAAACCAAATATCGTAAAACACAATAAACTTCATATTGTCCAATATTACACTTGTCGTGCATCGCACGGGTAAACCACTAGTTTTACAATTAGTATAACAACGAAATAAGTTTTGTATTAGCTTACAATCACACTCATCGGTCATTTCTCTTATATGATTTTCAAATTCTTTTAGAATAAGATGCATTTTACATAATCAGGCCAATAATTGAGCTTATAAATCATAAGCTAATGATTAGTAAATCACATTCAAGTTATCGCATTAATAAAAAAATAATTATTTAAATATTATACCAACATCCATCATAATATCATCATTTTATTTGTTATTGTTATTTAATTAAAATAAAATAAAATAAAAGGTTAGTCAAATTCTTATACTTCATGTGCTTATTCCTTTTATTTTATCTCAGTTCTTCGATTAACGAAATGTAAAAAAATTACAATATCATATATATGTAAAAAAAATCATATATTATCTTAATTCTAGTGACAAAGTCAATATTTTATCATTAATACTTAAATTTAAAGTTTGTAGTTCTCATATTTCCAGTGTCTTAAAATAATAAATATTAACCTTATATATAAAAAAATAATCCATTATTTTCATCGAGAGTCAGATATTAAATAAAACTATGAAAAAATGATAAGTCAAAATCTGAGTTTTGAACTCCTATTCAATTGCACACAAAATATCTTTGTTTAATAAATATTAAAATCAAAGACAGTCTTATGAAAGAAAAAATAAGTTAACAATTTTCACGTGTCAATCTTCAATAATTAAATATAATACTAATTAACTTTTATATTTGAATTTCTTTTTGCATTCACTTATGTTTTTAAAAGTTATACGCAATAAACTAAAACTAATATAGTTTTTTATATTTGATAAAATTTTAGAAAAATACATTATACTATTAGAGTTTGTACTTACAATTGAACTTGGCTATTTTGGTAATATTAATATTTACATAGTTGTAAATTTTGTGAGTCGTATAGTTATGAAAATTTCAATTATTCTTAATATACTGAAACTAATCTATATTTATTTGAAGAGACTGTAAATTTAAAATTGATCTCATTTAATCTCGTTTACAAAATCATATTATTTGTTGTAAAATATAATTATCAATCCATTTTAGTGCCTTTATAGAGAAAATTTTATATAGTACTTTAATCTTTATTTAAAATTTTGATTGAGTTTTTGATCAAATAAGAAAATATAGTTGCCAAAAATTTAGATATCAAATGTTAAAATCCCTCCTTAACTATTCTCTTCCGCCTCCTTATGCCCGGAATAATTCATATTATTTGGCACTAAACATGGTCACTTCACTCCAGTTTATTATTATATATAGTTTAAGACAATAAATTTGATACATAAATATTATTTTGAATATTTTGATTATTATATTGGTACCTAAATTAACATGTGATTTAAGAAACATCAATATTTGACATAAATATCAAACTATTTCATATTAAATAAGTTTAGTTTGTTTATTTATTTTTGTACAATTTCATATACATACATTGACTTTCCATTTCTGATTCTTGTTTTCAAGTTTCCATAATATTTGATTTTGTAAAAATTAGAATAATTTGTACCCAATTTTATAATAATTGTCTCTATGCTTGAATATTTATAAGTCGCCTTTAAAATAAAATGAGATTTTATCGAAAATATCAAATTATACATATTATATGAAAGCCATTTAATTTTTACTTAGAATTCCCAACTATGACCCACATATATTTTTTAACTATTTACTTTTATTCTTTCAAATCTTTATAATATGTTTCATTTGGTTTAATCCTAAACTATCTATATATATGTGATTAACCCCAAAATTATATAGATCAATCTCACCTCATTAATGTCAAGTATACCCATTTATTTTTTAATATTTTTTATTTTTAGTTTTTACTCTTATTTGCTGTAATTATTTAATTTACTTAGTTTTTATGAATGTTTTGTTAGTATTTGAACTAATATATAATTTGTAATATATAATTACATTCTCAATAGTTAAATTGTTACATATTAAATGCATGATATTTTTTTTCTTTTGCAATAGCATATATGATCTTTTAGACTAATCCAATTTTAGCTCATATTTCACTCTTTCACACCATTTATTAAAATTTAATTATTTCAGTATAGGTTTTTATTATAAATATGTATCATAATGATATTTAAAACTTATAATTTTTAAGGGTGTAATTTTCAAACGACATTCAAGTTTTATCACAAATGTCGGTTTAATACATATGGATTTTTTTATTAAGTTTGTTTTATTTGTTTTTTTTTTATAAATTTATATATACAACTTTTAACACTTTTTTAACTTGTTCTTAAAATTAATATGATATAAAATAATCGAAAGATTGAAATCATGATATATTAAAAAATAATAAATTAGAAACTAAAGCGTATAATGTTATATATATAAAATTAAGTAAAATTCATATTAACATCTATAGTTAAAATTTAAAAGGTAACGTTTTTGCCGTGACAAACTTGTTTTGGTTCTTGTTCGCTTTCTTTTTTCATGTTAATCTTATTCCTTTTATTTTGTACTTTTTATTTTACTGATATGGCTAATTAAAATAAAATATACATGAAGTTGCAATAAAAGTAAAATGTGGAATTCTCTTGTTTTCAATATTATTTCTTTAACAACCATCAATAAATTAATTTTTAAATATAACTAATTGAGGGAGAATTTTTGGCCATAAAGGAATTATGTATTTTCTCTACTTTTTATTTAGCATCAAAACCACCTAAAATATAATTTATTTTATTTTTTCTTATTGTGTATATTGTAATTTGATTTTTTTTTTTATAAATTATGATAGACATATTTAATTATTGAGAAAATTTAAAAGAATATAAGAAATATACAATTTTGCATCATACTAAAAGTTAAATAGTTAAAATTTTCTTCTATAACGACTTGTGTATAAGTTTAGAACATATAGTTGAAGATTTTGAAACCTAGTTTATGCAATTGATTTTATAAGAAATTTAAAGTATTCTTAGTGTTATGATTAAAAAAATATATTTTCAGATTATGAAATCTTTTTTGGCTATAATGAACCATATAATTAAACAAAAAGGTTAAATAAATAACAAAACTATAGAAAAACATAAATTCTTAATTTTTACATAGTGTTGAACTTTATAATGTTAAAATTTTCTCATGTGAAGTCCTTATATATGCTCATGACATGTGGTTAGAAAGCTCTCGAAATCTAGTTTAATATGAAGCTAATATTATTTGAAAATTCAAAATATTTTAAGAGTTATAGCTGAAAATGTAAATACTTTTAAACTTTAGAATACAAAAGGTCACATTGTCTTATAATTGAACAAATAGAAGCTAAATAAATATCAAATTACTTAGAGGGTATTTGGCTGAGCTTATAAGCTCTTAAAAACAACTTATAAGATGTTTAAGAGCTTATAAACTCTTAAAATGTGTTTGGTAATTTGTTTCCAAAAGAGCTTATAAGCTCTAAAAAAAAGCTGTCAGAGAGCTTATAAGCTCCTAAAAAAAAGTACCTCCACCCCAATTTTTTTTAAAAGAGCTTATAAGCTCCTTATTTTAAACATTCAAAGGACAAAAATATACTTAATAATTTTATAAGATATAAAAACAGCTTATAAGCTCAACTATCTTATTTTATCCAAAAACTCTGACAACTTATTTTTAAAATAAGATCTAACATCTTATAAGCTCTTAAAACAACTTATCAGATGTAGGAGCTTATAAGATGTTTAAAATAAGCTTAGCCAAACACCCTCTTAGTTGTCATAAAATTTTACTATGTCTAAAGGATATTTTTGTCCAATCAAAAATTGCAAGAAACATTCATACTTTTAAGATAGTATAGATAGATAGATAGATGATGAACCGTTAGAAGTTATTTGTAACTGTAATGGAACTCTTGTCCTGATTTGTTGTTGATTGCCCACCTTTGTAGGATTTGTATCGCGCTCCAAGATTCAAATTTGAATTGGCATGATTACCGTGCAGTAATGGCGACGATGAATCTCGTCGGAATCTGGATATTCTACGTCCGGTTAGAGTCTCTGTTGTTTGTCCACTAGCATTGAACTGAAACTCTGAATTCGAACCATCCTCCGGCTGTGGACTATTTTCCTAGTCATTGTCTCTATCCTCAATGAACCAACGTTCACCACTTGTGTCAATATTCCTTCTATTATTTGCTCGTAGACTTGGGCCCCATTCCTTGACTGGTTTACCATCTAAGAGTTCTACTCGCTTCTCGCAAAAAAGGTCTATATAGGAAAGCATGCCACATACAAAACAGAATGAGCCCAATCTTTCATACATAAAATTGACCACATACCAATCTTCTCCTTGCAACTTAACTTTCTTGCATCTTTTCAGAGGAAGCCTCACATCCACTCCAACTTTTATTCTCATAAAGGTTTTCCATATAGAATTAGAACTTCTTGGGTCATACTCCAAGAAATTCCCAATGAAATCTCCAAGTTGTCTGCCAACTCTCTCAGACATACATCCAATCGGCATATTATAAAGTTGAACCCACAAATTTATTGTATAAAAATTGGTACTAAAATAGGAACCATATCAGGAGTTAACTGGACCAACATTAGTCTCAAATTATCAAAATCCCATGGGCCTCCATCCATTACTCTTTTAAGATCCTGAGCATGATAAAACTGGAACATAAATTGTTGATTTCCAATGTCCTTAACTGTCAGACCTTTAATAGGTCTCCAAATTGCAGTCATCCGCTGTTTCATTGTGTTGAAGTTGACATTCCTCTCAGATATGAATTTTCCAACCAAACAGAGAATTTTTTCATATGTTCCTCCGCCATCAGCCTCTGCTTCAAAGACAATCCCATCATTTTCATATTCAAAAAGAGATAAATTCGCCATATTGGTTTTCCATGGTGTGTTATTGTGATATAGAAAGATTATGTGGAAGTAAGCAAGATAAGCCCTCGACTAGGAGCGAAAGAAACGAACTCTCGATATAGGAGAGAAAATCATGAGTTTAGTGTTTTCCTCACTTATACTTAACTTTTAGATCTTCTGAAAAAAAAAAAGAAACTTAGATCTAGATGCATCCCCAATTCCCCAAGACCAGTGCGTGCTGCCATGCACCAAGATATCTATAGGTATTACGTCATTAAGAGCAACTCAGCACGCACCAAGATATCTATAGGTATCACGTACTAAGAGCAACTCCAGCAGTGGAGTAGAATGGCCATGGCCATAAAATTTATGTCTCTAACAGTGCGCCAATACTAGGCGCTATTTTACATTTGCTACAGTGCAATGGCGCTGCACTGTTTTAGCGTTACTTTTTTTTTAATTTCTTATTTAATTTTAAATATTATTAATAATTTTATATTTCAATTAATCTAATCGAAAATAAATTTAATTATATGTGATTTTTTTATGTATTATTATGAATTGTTATTTTAATTTTGTATTAATTTCACCCAGTTTTTCAGTCTGATCAATTTTGAAAATAAGAAATTTAATAAATATTAAATTAAATAAAATTACATATGTAATATATTTATCAATTATAAAGTAATAGAAATCAATATTAAATGAATAGTATAAGGAATCTTATGAAATATTATTTTTTAGTAAATTGCTGGAGGTGAGATATAAAATTTGCACCAAAATAGTGCAGAATATGCACTAAAGTATGGCAGACTATTGGAGATGGAAAAATACTAGTGTAACTTATCTACAATTTATATTTACATAAACGGTAATTAGTAAGAATCATGTCATATGGAATATGGACATAACGTGAGTTTACTAATGCATGGAACAGTCTTTACTGTCTAATGAATAAATATTTGCACGAGAACGGTCAGATTCTAATGAGTTCATAAGTACATTTAATCTTAGGGATAGAACTGCCAAATGAGTCGGCCTGGTGCTGTGATGCAGACTTGTCGGGCCAAAGGGAAAAAATTGGTCTGATCTAGCAGAGACGAATCCACAAACTTCTTAACAGGGCACACAATAAATAAAATTATAAGCTATATAAAAAATAATAAATGGATGCACATTTTAACTTTTTAACGTAATTAATATGTAGTTTTTATTAAAATTTATATCATACTAATAATGTTATATAGCACTGTTAACAATTTTTTAATAATATTATATAATTTTTTTTTAATTTATAATATTATAATATTATTAATATTTTATAAATTATAACTTTGGGGATAATATTATACAAACAATAAATAACCAAAAAAAAAAGAAAAAACCTACAGGGGCATGCACCCCCGTAATGGGAGCCATAGCTCCGTGATTGCGATCCGGGCCACAATTTTTAAGGCCCAGTCTATTAAATAAGCACGAAAATAACTGGTAGATTAGACCAACTTTTCGGGCCAATAGGCCCAGTTCCTTTGTTTCTCCAAAATTACAGTCTGGCTCAGCCTCCATTTTGATGCATTTGCTTAGGGATGTCAACTCGGTTTCGACCAAGTCTGATATCAGGTCCACCAAGGTTTTTAAAATAATTTTAAAATTGCTTAAAAACTTAAACTCGACGGGCTAGACGCATTATAGACTTATAGACTCATTTAATAATTTTGAAAATATTAAAAAGTATATTTTTTTAACAATAATACCTTAAAAGTTTTTTGGAAAACATATTTTTTTACTATAATAACATCACACATATATTTTTTTAGAACTAAAAGAATTAAACAAAACGAGTCCACACAATGGCGTAGCAAAGAAATAATTGGGGGTGGACCAATACACGAGATTAGAGCAGACCACATAAAAAAACTATAATAAAACCATATAAATATTAAATAAAAAAATTACCGAATAATTTTTTTTTTTTAAAAAAAAGGGGGAGGGCACGGCCCAGGTTGCCCCCCTGGCTACGCCAGGGAATCCACACGAGGCGGATTTGAAATTAAGAATCCAAAACTTCAAATTTATTTATACTAGTAAAAAAAACATCTTTGTGAGATGGATTTCGAACCCAACCTCTACAATAAACCCCAAATGTTAATTTATTATACATGTGAATATATCTTGAAGATCAACGGAGGATCTCAAAAGTCTTGGGACACATTGGCCATATTTTAAGACACACTAACTATTTTACCCTTTGGCCACATGTCCACCCCAGGAGACCGATACATTGACATCATCTTATATATGTGCATTCATTAGATATGGTATAATAGGAAGTTGAATAGAGATTTGGAATTGAAAATCTCAATCCAAACTCATCTCATATAATTGATACCTAGTTTCAAATAATGTGAGTGTTTGCAATAACTAAAAGGGATAATTACAAAAACACTCCTGAGGTTTGGGCTAATTATAAAAAAACCAGAGATGTGTCAAAATTACAAAAAATTCCATCAAGTTTGATTATGTGTTAAATATAATGGGATGACCGTAGTATTTTTATAAATATCGGGGGTTTTTGATATGTTTTTTTTTGCTTATGAAGGGGGAAAATATAAGTCGGAATCAAACCTCAAGGGTTTTTTTTGTAATTTTGAAACATCTCTGGGTTTTTTTTGTAATTAGCTCAAACATCAGGGGTGTTCTTGTAATTATCCCCTAACTAAAAAATACACTTCTTGATTTTCGATTTGAAAAAAATAGTGTTTGAAAATGCCAACTTATGCTTATGATTCTCGTTTCATTTAATTATAATCTAAAACTAAAAGCAAGGTGAGTGGTACTTGAAGCCGCTTATTAGATATGAGATTATTTTGATTTTTCTTCCGCTAGAGAATTTTTTTAACTCAATATGTGATTGTTTATGAAAATTTTCAAAAAATACACTATTCACTAACTTTTATTTTTTCTATTACCAATCACATCTAAACATTTTTCACAAATAACTAATCATTATTACACATCCTCCAACAAATTTCACTATTCACCCACTCACACATTTCTAACTACCAATCATTATTTTACTATTTCTACATTAAATCAATTTTCATCATTACTTTTTCACCTCAGATCCAATCACACTCTCAAAATTTATCTTTTTTTCTTCAATTTGTTTTATCACTATTCTCTAGCAAAAGAAAATTTTCAAAATAAAAGCATATCCAATCGCACCCTTAGATTTCTACTTCTGTTTTTGGTTTGACTTTTACAAATAAATAAGTATTTTTCCAACATTTTCACCAAACACTCTCACCGTTTTATTTTATTTTCAAATACTACCAACTTTTGATTTTCAATTACTTTTACTTCTACTTTAACAAATCACTATTTCTAAAAGTAGAAGTTTTCTGTTTTATTTAATCAGAATCTAAATGTAAGAAGAATTATGTTTTAGATTTCTGTTTCTACTTCTGGTTTGACTTTACAAACAAATAAGTGTTTTCCATTTTTTTTTCCACGAAACACTCTCAACTTTTGATTCTCAACTTCCGATTCTCAACTTCTGTTTATATTTTCAAACACTACCACCTTTTGAGTTCAACTACTTTTACTTCTACTTTAATAAATCAATTCTTCTAAAACTAGAAGTTTTTGCAAACGCTCCAAATGTCATTTTAACTTGTATTGTTTATTTATTTATTTATTTTTATGTTTGAGTGAAAAGTCTATTTTGACCATTGAGAGTTTGAGAATATTTCAAAGCTTAATCATGTGCATCCAAAGCAAAAGTTGTAGGAAAAACCTCTGTTCTAAAAGACCCGCATTTCCGACAACCCGTCTGGCGCAGGCGCAGCCTTCCTCGTTAAGTTATTTTTCCATATAGATCCCGCCTAATTCCGCTCAGGTCCCGCCTAGGCGCTAGACCCCAACCCACCCATCGCCGGGCATTAGCGCTAGCGTTTTTAACACTTGGGAAAAAAAAGACGAGTTCTTTCTCAGACTCATATCTTACTAGAATTTTTTTAATTAATCCTATTAAGTATTAACTATACCTTTTTTTTTAAGTATTAACTATACCTTATTATATCTTGTCCCCCTAATATTTTTCAAAAGAAAATTACTAGTCCTTGATATCTATTTATTCTTTTTCCTTCTGTGATTCACTTCTCCACCATCAATATTGCTTTTTTTTTTTTTAATTCATATTCCATAAAACACAATCTATCCCACAATTCGAAAAAGATTGAAGAAGGAACAATTATATTTTTTTACAGTTTCTTTTTGCCCTTTCTCTCTTTTACTCTCTTCTTCAAGAAAGCTCTTGGGATGAGGAATAAAAAGGGTAGGGGAAAAGGGACCCACTTAAGACTATAGGTTACCTCCCTAAGTACGTTTGATGTTTTAGGGATCTCCAACCCATAACACCAAATTTGGTGTGAAAATCACACCAAATTTGGTGTTTTGGTGTAATTTTTTGCAAAACCCATCTCCAATCTACTACACTAAATCTTACACCAAATGAGTATTTTAATATTTTCTTTTCATTTTAGAATAGCAAATTTATTTGTTTATGTAATTATTTTTTTTGCTTATATTTTATTATTATTAATGTAACTAAATAAAAACTTATATTTAACTAATATTACATTAATTAATTATATTGCAAAATTAATATTACAACTAATATCACAATAAATAAAAATCCTAAATTGCACACTAGACAATAAAAAACGACAAATCTAAAACAAATATTTAAAGACAAAAAAAATTATAATTTTGTTTATTAATTCAAGTTTAATTCAAGTTTAATTATAATGTTAGTGTTTTGTATTTTATGATAGACTTTGATGCTTTTTTAATTAAATTATAATTTTGTTTATTAATTATTTTAGTTTATCAAAATTCTAAGTTTAATTTATAATAATTTATTAGTAAATATTAACTATTGTTCATCTAAAATAATAATTATATACAAAATTTAAATAACTAAAACCATGTTACAAATGAATTATATATCAAATATAGGATACAATAGGAATTAAAAATTTGAAGTAGAAGAAATTTAGAGGGCAAAGAGGGAATATTTGTATTACACCAAATTTGGTGTAAAGGAATAGTGTTACACCAAATTTGGTGTAACACTATTCATTACACCAAATTTGGTGTGATGTTTAGAGTTGGGTTGGAGGGTGTTTTTAGATATTTGGTGTTTTGGTGTGGGTTTTAGAGTTGGGTTGGAGATGGCCTTAGTCAAACGTTTATGGGTTTTAACTTTTAATTTGTATATTATAGCAGAAGTATTTGTCTGACTTTGAAAAATCTTACATTTGCATTGAATAGTGTTCATATTAATCTTATTAGCTATATTTTATTTTGTAATAATTAAAGGTTACTTTTTTTTTGGCCTCCCTGGGAGATTGAGAACCAAAAGATTCTTGATTTATATCTTGAAAAAAAGTTTTGTTTTTGCTTCAAAGATTCTTTTTTTGGATTGAAAGCATAAAAGTGTGCGTTTCAGAACCTTTTATATTGCTCTGCTTTATTGCAAATTTTGTGTTCTTCCTCTGATCTCCAGTGCCGTCTGCTTCCACCATCCCTGTAAATTATCGGCCCTAAACTTCAGGTCAGCTACTAATTCAATATGTATTTCTTTAATCTTTATTAAAATACGCCACGTGTCATTGATTGTCTTGAATTTGAAATTTGAGTTGGATCAATATTTTCTCCTCTCTTTTTCTTTTTTTTAGTTCAATTTGGGTGGCAAGTAGGAGGATATTTGTCGTTCTGTTGTATGCAATGTGTGTGATTTAAATTTTGGTCTCTTAGATCATGATTGCTTGGTTGGGGTTGGTCTTTGAGTTGTATGAGTTTAACTCTTGTTTGTTTTTTTCCCATTTTTATTTGGTTTTATTGAGGAATTAGTATATTGGTATTCCTTTAAGTTGCATTCAGCTGGATTTCCTAGAAGGTTGCAAATTTCAATACAATTTGCAGTCAGAATTATAGTTTTCTTCTTTTTCGTGGGGTGCATTACTGTATTTTTTTTTGTTGGTTTAAAGTGTTGTGATCTATATTTGAAATTTCTAAGAAGAAAATATGTGAGCTCAAATTGTTTAGAGAAATGGGGATGTGAAAGTTTGTTCATCACATTCTCCTGGATTATTATTCTGTAAAGCCTAAATTGAATCTGACCATGTGGGCTCGTCAACCCGTGTTATTGAAATTGTGAGTCGTTTGCTTTGTAGAAAGTGTTTCTTTGATGAACCAAGATCTATGTGGATCAACATTCCTAGTATCCTATTACTACTAAGACAATTGTGTTGTCGATTTAATTTCAAGAATCAAATTTTGATTCTAAGTGACATATTGCTAGAAGAAAATGTGGGTGCCGAATTCAAAATATTTTATAATTTTTTGTCATCTTGTTAACTCTGTTTGCTTCAATTATGAATTTCCTGGAGTAATTTGTCTTAATTGAGTGGAAAAAGCATCTAAAATTAAAGTTTCAGTCCGTGGTTTTAACTTTTAATAGTGGAGATTTATACTTAAAGCTCTTTACATAACATCTTTCAAATCATATCCTTCTGCTGCTTTATTACATAGTTTGCTTCAGGTGAAGGCTTCATTGAATATCCACTGATTAAAGTTCACATAATGGGCTGGCTTAGCAAAATTTTCAAAGGTTTAAACCATAAAGTTTCGGATGGGCAATATGATTGGAGATACGGAACAGATACTGTTGACAATCATCAATCTACTTCATTGGTAAGTATTTATTGCTTACTTTTAGTCTCTTTTTCTTTATAGGACTGACTACTAACTTGAAGTTATTGCCATCTTTGTAAACAACAGACTGGTAAAGGGCATTACAACCATTTGGTTTCAATTTAAAAAATTCCCAATTCTTATTGATAACTTCTTTAGACTAATTTTGATACTTTCTTGTTCTGTTTACTTTTCCTTCGGAAATATTGATAGTTGAGTCTAAATATATCTATGATTTGTTCGGAAGCATGTCTTCGATTTCTTGGAAATTAAGTTTTTGCTGATGGGCTTAATTCTGAGAGTTCAACTCTGTATTTCATAAACAAGAACTGCTGATTAAATGATTTCAATTATCATTCTGAGATGGAAAATCGCACATCAATTTAGCAAGAAACTTACTATTAACTTTGCCTTGACTTTTTTTCACTAATTAATTTCATATCTAGGATATATATGCTACGCTAGGATCAATTAATTTTCATGCCTGGTATTCTCGTACTTTTTCTGTTGTCAGTTTAATAGGGCGGATGTGTACCTAATAAACTTCATGGATCTAACATTTTAAATCTATGTTTTGCAATGTAGTTAGTTATGCTATTTTCTGCTCTATAATCTATGTGAGTAGAGCACCTACAAACAAGTGCTTGCAAGAGTGTTTGACATAGTACATAGAGATATTATGGCTCCTCTGGAATAAAGCGGTGATCATAAAAGTTATTGATTTATTACTTCATAATTATTTTTAGAACACATCCACTGAAAAAATAATATAAAGATTATGCAATCAAACTTCATTGTTATTGCGTGTTGGTTCCTACATCCAAGATCTGGGTAATTTTAATGTGATATTATGCACTCGGGTCTTAGTAAGGTCTCTATTAGTTTTTGATTATTATTTGTGCCCTTGGTATCATAAGATGCATTCACTTCTCTTCTTTGCTTATCGAATCTCACTACGAAAAAGCTTACATATTGGTGTTCATTGGTTTAGAATTCATGGTCAGACACTGAAGATATAGACCGTGCTATTGCATTATCTCTGTCAGAAGATCAGAAAGGAAAAGCTGTGACTGGTGAGTGATATGTTGATCTGCTTGCATAATTTCTATAGCCTTGGAACTATATAAGCTTGAAAAATGAATCCATTTCACATAATCATATGTTGTGGAAAACCGGAGCTGGAGTATTATGCCTATTGGTCCTTTTAACCAATCTTCTGCAAAGACACTTATCCAATTGCCTCGTGTTATTATGCATGTTTTCCTGTGGAACTTTTGGTTACGTTGGATCTGGTTCTCTAAATAGTCTTGCTTGCTGGGTCCAGACAATGAGAGTGTTTCCAAACACTTAAAAAAAGTGATTGTTAGCTATTGATTGAAACTTTTTCGTTTAGTGATTTAACTTCTGCTTCTTATTCCATGTAATTTAATCAGAACCTAAAAGCAGAGAGATGTGCTTTAGATATCTGATTTTGCTTTTGGTTTCACTTTGAAGTATGTAAAAGCACTTTTTCAACTTATTCACCCAACATTCTATGATAAGATAATCAATTTTCAGCTTCCATTTGGAAACATATCAACTTTTGATTCTCAACTGCTTTTTACTTTTACTGCAATAATCACTTCTTTTTAAAAGCAAAGGTTTTTGCAAACACTCCCTATAATCCATGTGTTGGAGCTCCACATATCCCATTATTTAGATGCTCTTTTCTTTGGATCTCTATTTTTAGTAAAAACAATTTGTCTATTGAAAATAATCTTAATTTTAAGTATTGTACGTGATATGCTCAGTGCTTTCTTTTTCTTTTAGTGGATTATTTTAATTTTGTATCTTATACATACTAGTTTGCTAATGAGATGCATATTAACGTGGTGTAGATAGGGAGCCACAATTGAAAGAAGACGAATTACTTGCTAGGCTCTTCAGGAGAGCTTGAATACCGAGTCTCAGCCAGAGCCATGGAGTAGAAATGACAACAGTACCGGAAATGGATATGGATATGGATATAATAACCTTTACCAACCTATAACTTTTCCCTATTCTACCAACTTCAGGTACATAAGACTCTTAGTTGTTTTTTTCCACAAACAATATATATATATATATATATATATACATATTTCCTAGATATACAGATTACACTCGTACAGTCCAACTTGATTATAAGTAATGATTTTCATAATATTTTATTTTGCTATTGTGTGATAGGATTTGTGCTGGTTGTAACACGGAGATTGGCCATGGACGATTTTTGAGTTGTATGAATGCTGTCTGGCACCCAGAATGTTTTAGATGCCGTGGATGTAACCAACCGATATCTGATTATGAGGTACAAAGATTCTGAATCATCTGTGAACATATGCTGGAGAGCTTTATGTTTTTAGTACTTTGCGGGTATTACGGACACTATATTAATGCTCTATGCTTTTATAGATCGGATCGAAATGCATATAACAATTTCAGGGTGTGGTTTTAAATATTTGGCCCAAAATAACCCTGGTCTAGCAAATTTTTCATTGATAATGGGGTTTACACTTGTGGCTCAATTTGAAAATAATGCCATCGAAAAGTAGTGCTTTAGTTAAAATGAATCTGCCACCGTGCCACCAAGTGCAGATAAATGTTTTTTTTTTTTTTTTTTTTTTTTTTTTTGGCAATTAAAAGTTAAGCCTTGCGCTCTATTTTCTAATTATTACTATCAATAGTGTGTATTGCAGTTAGTAGTTCTCACGAATTTGGTCCTTGACTTAAAATTTTAATATGAATATGTCAAATTCTTCTTCAGTATTTTCTCATCATTCCAAATATATTGTTTGTTTTATCTGCTGTTTTATTGTGTAAATTTAGTAAATGCACCGGTCATAGAAAGAAAATGCATATTTTGGAAGTGCTTGCAAACATTAAGAAAAGTGTTTCTCGGGTTTTGGCTGAAAAAAAATACTTTTAATATTGCAAATGCCAATCTTCGCTCCGATTCGCTTCATTTAATCGAATCTAAAAGTAGGGAGATGAGTGCTTTAAATTTAGAGATGATTACAAAAACACCCCTGAGGTTTGGGTTAATTACAAAAAACCCAGAAATGTTTCAAAATTACAAAACCCCCTTTAAGTTTCATTTTGTCTTAAATTTAAGAGGGTAAATGTAATGTTTTTGTAAATGTCAGGGGGTTTTTTGAAATGTTTTTAAAGATCACCGGGAAAAATGTAAGACGGAATCAAACCTCAAGGTTTTTTTTGTAGTTTGCAAAGAACCATGGTTTTTTTTTTGTAATTAGCCCAAACCTCAGGGGTATTTTTGTAATTATCCCTTAAATTTATGATTCTACTTTTGGTTTGACTTTTACAAACAAATAAACACTTTTACAACTTTTTCACCCAACACTCAACTTCTTTGTTCTCAAAACACTAGCGACTTCTTTAATTTCAACTACTTTACTTGCTACAATAAATCACTTCTTTTAAAAGTTTTGCAAACACTCCCTTCGTAGGAAAAGACTAAGAATGAATGAGAAGTTGCACCTGTTAATTCAGAACTGTAAGCTAAGAGGATAAAGTCAAATCTAATAAAACCTTTTCTTCCATACTGGTACAGCGGCGTAGGATATGATATATATATAGTTGAAAAAGTGAAGGAATGACGAATCGGTAAAACTGAAGAAGAATAACTTCATTTGGTATCATTCATTAGTTAGGATCTAAAATTTTGTTCATTTACAGAGAAAAAACTATCGTTACATGTTACTCACAGTTTTATTAATTCATCATCAAAAGAATGTTATTTTCAATTGTACTTATATTTGATATGGACCTAAGTACTTTTACGTATTAAATTAAATAATCCAAGTTGGTGTCTCTATATTACAGTTTTCCGTGACTGGGAGCTACCCATATCATAAAGTTTGCTACAAGGAGTCTCATTATCCGAAATGTGATATCTGCAGAAACTTTGTAAGTATCTCATTGGATTCTGTCTGAAATTTCTCTAGCAGAATATCTTCTTGTCCTCATCATTCATTACAAGCTAAAGTTTGATCACAAACTATGAGAAATCCACCAATCCACATGGATATTTTACCTGGATCTTATCCTATAATCGTACCGAGCAATTATATTCTAATGTTCATGCATTTTGAGCCACTAGATAAAGATATTATTTTTACCAATTCTATAATCAGAAATCGAAACATTTTGGAGTGAGTGTGATTGGCACACAAAAGGGAATAAGAAAAATGACACAATGTAAAAGGAATAGATATTGATAATGAGGAAGAGTAATTTTAGAATCTCTTTTCACCTTCACAATAGAAATTAGGGTAAATTACAAAAACTACCCCTAAAGGCTAAGGTTCAGCCTAATTACAAAAGAATCCAGTTATCTTTAGAAACTACAAGCACCCTCTTGTGGTTTTATATTTTCTTAACAAAGCACACCCTCAAAAGGTGCGATATTGTAAAATAGGAACAAATATCAAGGGGGTATTTCATATTTGTGATTTTCAAAGATAGCTGGGTTTTTTGTTATTAAACTGAACCTCGAGGGTATTTTTCGTAATTGACCCTAGAATTGTTGTTGAGATTCAAGGCACCTGGTTAAATTACACCATCTGGCAGTTTGAAGAAGTTTGTTCTTCCCCATCCACAGATTCCAACAAATGCAGCTGGTCTTATTGAATATAGAGCACATCCTTTTTGGTCCCAAAAATACTGTCCGAGACACGAGCACGATGGAACTCCTCGATGCTGTAGTTGTGAGCGAATGGAGGTAAATTTCAGTTAATAGACGCGGAATCTTTGCAAGAACCTCTCGTTAATTGAAAAGGGATAATTACAAGGGGGTTTGGGCTAATTATATAAAAATTCAGAGATGTTTCAAAATTACAAAATACCCCCTCAGTTTTGATTTTGTCTTCAATATAAGGGAGTAATTGTAATATTTTTATAAATGTCAGGGTTTTTTTTTTTTGAAATGTTTGTTACTCATGAAGTGGGAAAATGTAAGATGGTTTTTTTGGCAATTTTCAAAAATCTCTGGATTTTTTATAAATAATCCGAACCTCGGTTCTTTTTGTAGTTATACCTTAAAAACTAAGTAGATGTTGTTTAGACCAGTTGCTTATTCATTCTTTGAGTGTTTTGCTTGTTGCAGTCATGGGATGCAAAATTTGCTGCCCTCAATGACGGTCGAAAACTCTGCTTGGAGTGCCTGGACTCAGCAATAATGGATACTAATGAGTGCCAACCCCTTTTTCTTGATATACAAGAGTTCTACAAAGGATTAAATATGAAAGTGACACAGAAAGTTCCACTGCTCTTGGTTGAAAAGCAAGCGCTAAATGCAGCCATGGGTGGAGAGAGGCATGTAAGAAGTGTTTCTAGTTGAAGAAAGGAAACATACAATTTTTTGGGTTTAATTACAAAGATACCCATATGGCTTAGTCTAATTACGAAAAAAACAGCTATCTTTCAAAATTGTAATTTGGAATAATTACAAAAATTGCCCTTGAGGTTTGGCCTTTGGGTTGATTACCATAAAATTCAGAGATGTTTGAAAATTACAAAGAAAAAAAAAACCTTGAGGTTTGATCTATGTTAAATGTAAAGAGGTAATTGCAATACGTTTACAAATGTAAGTGGGGTGTGTGGAATGTTTTTGCTTATGAATGCGGTAAAGTGTAATACAGAACCAAACCTCATGGGAATTTTTGTAGCTGAACTCAAACCTCAGGGGTAGTTTTGTAACTATCCCTTATAATTACCCTCGTGTTACAAACATTATCTTGAGGTGCAATTTCTAAATTGCTAATAAACGTTAAGGGGTATTTGCAATTTTGAAAAATGATGGACCTTTTAGTAATTAGGCTAAACATCAGAGGTAGTCTTTGTAATTATCCCTAGTTTGTTACAGGCTCTTGGTTGCTTATCGTTTGTTGTAGCTTTACTTTTACGAAAGGATTATGAACGTTTATATCAGAGTCGTATACATTAATTTGATTTTCTTTCTTTTTTTGCCAGGGGCATCATCACATGCCTGAAACTCGAGGTCTTTGTCTCTCCGAGGAACAAACAGTCAGCACTGTAAGAACTGCTGCTATCATTTTTCATTTTTTTTACTCTTTTTTTAATAGGGAAAGTTGCAATGTTAAAATTTTATCTACTTCTCTTATTGGCCATTTGGATCACCAGATATTGAGGCGACCAAGGATAGGAACTGGAAATCGAGTCATAGGCATGAAAACAGAGCCTTATAAACTAACGCGCCATTGTGAAGTGACAGCAATCCTCATTTTATATGGTCTTCCAAGGTATTTTCAACTTATTTGTTAGTCTCTGGACTTATCAGAAGTATATTTTCTTTTTCGATTTCATTATTCCAATTTTAATTGTTGAATGCAAGCAGGTTGCTGACTGGAACAATATTGGCTCATGAGATGATGCATGCTTGGTTGCGGCTTAACGGTATTTTCTCTTCCCTTGCCACAATTTGTTCGTACGCACAAATATATAGGAGAAATTACAAAAAAAACTCTGAAGTTCGGGTAAATACAAAAAGCCCAGATGCTTTTGAAAATTACAAAAGAAAAAACCTTAAGGTTTGATTCTGTATTACATTTTCCTCAATAAGCAAAAAGCATTTCAAAAATCCCCATGACATTTATAAAAATATTACAGTTACCCCTTTAAATTTAAGACAGAATCAAAACTGATGCTTTTTTTTTAATTTTAAAACATCTCTGAATTTTTTTGTAATTAGCCCAAACCTCAAGGGTGTTTTTGTAACTATCCCTAGGTATGAATATATATGAAAATGAAAATCTGGTGTTTCTTTCTTTCATTAGCAACTTCACAGTAAAATGATTACCAAAAATTCAGTTTTCATCAATACATTCAATATTGAAATATCTTTTAGATGATATTTAACTCTTCCGTCTTTCTATGGAAAATATGGATCATAAATCACTTACTTACAAAGTCATTAATAGCTGATAATATGTTCACCATTTTTTGAAAGGTTATCGAAATCTCAGACAAGATGTCGAAGAAGGTATATGTCAAGTCCTCGCCAGTATGTGGTTGGAATCTCAGATTCTATCCATGTCCGATAGCAACAATGCGTCAACCTCATCGTCATCAAAAAAATCGGCAAGATCTCCATTTGAGACTAAACTTAGCAAATTTTTTAAACACCAGATTGCAACAGATTCATCTGTGGTATATGGAAATGGTTTTAGAGCTGGTCATCAGGCGGTTCTCAAGTTTGGGTTACAGAGGACCCTTGATCACATGCGAAAGACCGGAAATTTTCCTCAATAAATCTGGTGCCAAACTTTGATAGTATTCTTTTCTTTTTTCTGGGTTAATTACAAAAAAAACGACTATCTTTCAGAATTAAAAATACCCCATTGTCATTTGTTTCCATTTTACAATTTGCGTAATGGGGTATCTGTAATTTTGAATGATTGTTGGAGTTTTTTGTAATTAGGCTAAAACTCAGGGTTGGTTTTTGTAATTCATTTAATTTTTTTTGGGGTTCTTGTTATTGTTTTTGTCAAATTTTTGATTGGTCTTTTCATGTATTAGAATCTAAGGCCAATCTTTACGTGTCGAAATAGAAAGGTTTACAGAATAGGTATAGGAGTCATTCTTAGTCCTTGTATAGTTCAAGTCCTTACATGAAATTTTACAGAAGTAATAAAATAATTCATATTTGGATTTTTCCTTCAAATTGTAATAAAAAAGACACAGGAACACTTTCTGAGATTCTTCCGGCTATAACGTTAAGATAAGGAAAATACACTTGTCCTTGTCGGGGTCTGGAGTATTACGACACAAGGGATAAGCACAATTCCTGACAGGGATTGGGGCTAGTTGATGGCTTTGGATTTTTAGAAAAATTAAGAGAATGAATACTTTGAAATGGAAAGAAATCTCTCTACATAAGGATCCTAACCATCAGTCACAACAATCAGTCACATTACAGAGATAAATCAATTTCTGACCAAGCAATTGGAGTTTTCCTAAACATCATACCAGCAATTTTATCAGCAAAAATTCTAATTTTGTAGACGGAGATTTGAAAATCTCTAATTTTTGCGTTCATGTGCAACTTATGTTGCATTTTCTGCTAAATTGAGAACTAAATTCAAGTCTTCTTTTAAAGATATAGGGTGATTTTGGCAAGCTGAATTAAAAAAAAATATTTGGAACCTTTTCTTTTTACTACCTGGATATTTGTATGTATTATAATATTTAGTATTTTCGCCCTCCTAACTCAAATTGTTGATCAATAAAATTTGTCACAAACCACACAAACCTATAAGTATTATTTTTAAGTTTAAATAAAACTATTGCATATGTGGCGCTTGATATATATCATATATTTGAAATTGTGGAGTATACATCTTGATTAGGGTTTAGTGATGTATTTTAAAATATTAAACTATGAATATTGATATAACTTTTTGATGCAAATATAACATTTATAAATTTTATTGTCATATATATATATATATATATAATATTTGATAATTCGTTCTTTAACTGTTAGCGCGAGTGTATATTTCTACCAGAATCCTGTAATATTAATATTACTCTTGCTTATCTCAAACCCCAATTAAGAAATTACAGCTATTACCTGTAACCGTCCCAAATCTAAAAAATAAAAGTTATCCATATCAGTCTTATTAGGGTCCAAACTGATAGGTATATATGTCTATCCATACCGTGCAATCCTTAATTGGCCCCTCCCAATTATAAATTTTGGGTCTGCCCCTGCCAATATTGCCACACCGCTATAATTAAGGACTAAAATTGCAACTTACGCTAGCTGATGTGGCTGCTACAGGTTTACACTCCATAACCAGAACCCATGCCCTGCTGGAGCTTCTTGTTCTTTCTGCAATGACAAGGAGAGATGAAGTGCATGGGGACGATAAAAAAGGAATTATTGATACACTAAGTAATAACAGAGAAAGCAGTCAAGCACAATCACTATCGTTTTAAGTGAAGAAACATTATCTTTTCTATTTTCCTTACCAAAATTTTGAATCAACATTGCCCGAGTGAAACATCTTATACTTCTTGCTCTACCTCAAAAGCCATCATGCTTTCTACAAATGTAAATATTTATTTCATGAATACGTGTCATAGATTTAAAAATAGTTAAATGTATATACAAGGCAAGAGAAAGGGAGCTAACTTGTCTCCCCCTTTTTTTCTTTTAAAAAAACAATATACTAAGAATTTTTTTAAACATATTTTAGTTAGAATTTATATGATTTTTTTTAGTTTATTATCCGGCATACTCTACTTCAGTTTGTTGGGCCACCCAAATATTTTTCCTGGCTACATGATTGTGTATATATGCAAGCATTCACATACATGATCGTCTTCAAAGATTGAATATTTTTCGTAGACAAGTTAGTTAAGTGAGCCATCAAGGATTGAATATTTTCCAAGACAAGATAGTTTTTGACTTGTAAGACAAGTTATTTAAATGAGTCTTCAATGATTGAATAATTTTGCAAGACAAATTACTTCTTATGTGGTGATTGGTTATCAAAATTTTCCTATAATTCTAAGTTCTAACTAGTGATAAATTTTGAGCAAAAAATGCGAATGGAAATGAAGATTTTCGGAAAAAATACTATTTCCTCGCTTTCACTTTTTCTATCACCAATCACATCTACTTACTTTTCTATATAAAAAAAACCTAACAAATCATCAATCATTAATCATTTCATCATTTCACATTTTTGACATATTGTATAACTCGATGGTTCACACATTTCTAATCATTCAGTCATATATAATTATTATTTTACTATTTCAATATCAAATCAGTTTTTCACCAACACATATTCATCTCATATCCAAAACACTCTTAAAATTCTTCTTTTTTCTTTTCATTTTTTTTTCACTATTCTCGATCTTAACATAAAAAACAATTAAAAACGATAGTATATCCAGTGGCGGATCCAGATTTTCGAAAATGGGGTTATCGTCGATCGATATTAAAAAATAAAAACATGCACATAAATATTGTTTAAAATTTAAATTTGTACAACCCAAATTTTGCAATGAAAAAAAGCAACTACATACCATTGAAATAAAAATAACAATTGCAACCAGATCCGGCATGTCTTTATTTTTTAAAAGTGATATTCGATATCATCATCGGAAACTTGTAGATACATATCATTCTCAATAAATGTGACTAAACAATCATTTAATAATTTGCTCACGAGTTTACATCGATGAGCGAAAAATTACTAAATATATATGTATGAGAAGAGAAAGTTAGCCAAAATTCATAAAAGGAGTACCTATTGACAAAAGTTGGGCCAAGAAAAACCAATGTTAAGAAATATTGTAGCTTTTTTACCTTTATATAAATTGTTATTAAAGAATAATTTATGTGCAAAGGGGGTACAAATTTATTTGTTTATTTATTTTTACTAAATATTACATTGGGATCTCATTTCCTATTCCAACCGTGTGGATGATTGACACGTGTATTACACTTATCATGTTTATTTTTAGGCATAAATCAAGCATAAATTGTGGGGTTCTAATATGGTAAGTGTAATACACGTGTCAATCATCCACACGGTTGGAATAGGAGATGAAACGCGATTTTGGAATAGAAAATCTCATCCGACAGTCGTACCCCCATGTCCTTTACTGAATCCGCCACTGAGGATATCTAGTCACTCCTTTTAACCGTTGCTTTCGTCCAAAGGTTGTCTAATCTAATAGTCACTACTTTTAGCATTTTTCGGGGTGGACATATGTGATTAATTTCGTATATGTTACAATCATAATCTAACATTAATTTGATCATATCAATTCATATACCAAATATTTACAGCACTCGATCAACATTAGTTAGAGAGAGAATATCATTCTTCTTTCTACAAATCTCAACCTTAAATTATTGAGCACTAAAAAAATTAAATTAAATTAAATCTTATCTAAGTCATCATCTTATAAAATTCATCAAAATCCAGCACCCCATTCCCATCAAGATCATAAACCCGAATCATGGCCCTACATTCCTGAACCGATTTAACGTCCCCGAGCCGGCCGAGAACCCGTCTCAGCCCCTCCGGCGTGATAAAACCGCTCCCCTTCTCCACCTCGTACACCTCGAAAGCCCGTCTCAGAACGTCGTCGTTTTCGCCCTCTCGCACTTCCATCAATCGCACAAATTCCCCAAACCCTAACAACAAATTAGATTCCTCCCCGCCGCCGCCGCCGCCTCCCAACAACTCTCCGATTATTTTCTCGGCCTCCTCTCGCGACACGTCATCGCCGACGGACACGAAATATTCTCTCAGCTCGTCGGCGGAAATCCTGCCGTCGCTGTTAGAATCCAAATATCCGAAAACCTGTCGGAACTCGTCTTCTTTGCTGCCGGATTTTAGCGTCGCGATTTCTCCGCGGCCGTGAGTGGTGGTTTCCGGCGGAGTGGCGGTGGTTGGATTTGAGCGGAGGCGGAGCTTGAAATTCCTAAAGCTGAATGGTTTTGTAATGCTAGCAATCGCCATAGGAAATGAAGTAATTATTTAATTATTTTCGTTGGAAGAATATTGATTAATGGAAAATAAACAAAGTGATGGAAAGGGTTTATATAGAGAGGATGGAGACTAACGAATAGTACAAAAAAGTGTGAGAATAAACGGACAAATCGTGAACCGCCTATGTGAAATTGCATGGCAGCTTCCTGGATTTTCTTTCTACTGGAGTTATTTAAAGGGACGGATTTTTTTTTTCCCTGTAAAAGCAAATCAATTATATTTATCCCGGAAATTTACTGGAATTTTCCGAGAAAGTGCTGTCAATTAAGTCTTGGTTTAAATGGCAAAAATGAAGGGTAAGTACTTATGGTTATGATTCACCAAATGTAGGTCTTTATAAATTATATATATAATAATTGGGTGTTTCGTAAATATGATTGTAATGTGTGCTTATTTTGCGGATAACAATATATATTTTAATTTGTTTGGCGTGCATTTGGTATAAAGTTGGATAAATTTCCGAAATAACCAAATTACCCCAAATGAAAAATAGATATATAATACTATATATCTACATGTATAAGGTACAAATTCGTTAATAATTGTTCACATGAGGATTGGAATTGGGTAGGATTATATAATTTCATCTTCTTGGTCTGGACAAGTTATCAACCAACAACAAGACAAAAAATGGGCCAGGATTAGGATTATGAGTGCTAGGAAAATTATGTGTTAGATTTTGATGATACCCCATTGTACAAAATATAGCTTTTTAGCTTAAGTCGTGTTTTAGCCTGAATCATGCTTTTCCCATTTTTTTCTCTGAATTAGATTTCTTCTAGAAGCTGTCAGAATTATTCCTTTTCTGCAGAGTTAGTTATTTTCCTGGCAGAGTAACAAACTCACACATTTTGTACCTTGCATTCTATCAGTATAAATCCTGAATGATGTAATCAGAATACTATTCACTATTTAATGAAAATATGATTTCGCTTTCTATTACGTATGAATTCAAGTACATTCAAGCTTTTACATGGTATCAAGAAAAGGATTTTTTTTTTTCTCTAATGGCTATACGGGATGAAATCATTCCATCCATTACCTTTGGGACCAACGTCTCCGCATTCGCCGCCGGTGACCCTCCCGCCGGTGACCCTTCTTCCGAGCTTGTGGAGATCAAAGATGATGATCCGCTGCATCTCCAAAGCTCTGATCATCCTGGTTCAACACTTGTTTCCACTCCACTTACTGGTAATAACTATTTGTCCTGGAGTCGCTCTATGCTTATTGCTTTGGGTGCTAAAACCAAACTTGGCTTCATAAATGGTAAAGTAACTGTTCCAGCGGTCGATTCGCCTGTATATGAGAAATGGAAGAAAGTAGACTGTATGGTTATATCTTGGATACTTAATTCTATTTCTAAAGATATTGTGGATGCATTCATTTATGCAAGTACTGCTCGTGATCTATGGGTAGATATAGCAGAACGGTTTGGAGAATGCAATGGGCCATTACTCTTTCAAGTTGAAGAAAGAGATATCTAATCTTAAGCAGGGTACCTCGAGTGTTGTGGTTTATTTTACCAAATTAAAAAAATTGTGGGATGAGTTGAGCTGTTTGTCTCCACCGCTTGTAGTTGTGGAACTAGCAAACTGCTATCTGAGAGAGACATGAATGATAAATTGATGCAGTTCTTAATGGGACTAAATGACACCTATGAGCATGTGAGAAACCAGATCTTAATTATGGATCCTTTACCCAATATCAATAAGGCATACTCCATGTTTTTGACTGTGGAGAAACAGAGGAATGTGCAAATAGCTATTGCTGACCCTTTTGAGAACTCAGCTATGATGAGCAAATTGTCCAGCTATCCCCATGCTCACAAACCTGCTGTCAGCCATTCCTCAGGATACAGGAACAGGGTTCCTTATAGAAGAACGAAGGAGGAGAAAGCCAAGCTCAAGTGTGATCACTGTCAAGTTATGGGGCATGAAATTTCAGAATGTTTTAAACTTCATGGTTACCCAGAATGGTTTAAAAAATTCAAAGAACAACGAGGGAAGCAATCTTCAGCTAATCTGGTTGGATCTGACAGCATGAAGCCTACACACATGACTGATATGAGTGTGATGATCCAACAGGAAATAGCTAAATTCATGAATGGAAGGATGCTGAACAACTCCACTTCTCCGGATCCTAGTGTGAGTTTTGCTCATTTTGCAGACTTTGCTGGTAAGCTTACTCCCATTACCACTCATTATGCTATGTCTACACTTGAGAATTTGGACTCTAATTCTTGGATTTTAGATACTGGAGCTAGTAGGCATATGTGCGCTACTCCCTCATTCATATCCCAAATTACTCCTGTATCACCTATTGTGACTGTTTGTCTACCAGATGGTTCCACTAAGTCTGTCACTCACACAGGGCACATAACCCTCACTCCCACTTTAAAGCTATAGGATGTCTTAATTGTTCCCAGTTTTAAACATAACTTACTCTCTATTTCACAACTCACACAACAGTCTAACATTAAATGCATTTTCTATCCATATTACTGTGTGTTATAGGACCTTTCTAGTGGCAGCATAGTGGGTATGGGCAAACTACATGGCAGACTTTACATCTTGCAGCAAGGGATCCCTAGTACTTCTTCTGCCAGTACTATTTTTTCCTAGTAATACAAGTGTATCTCATTTCCTTTCTTGTAATCTCAGTTTTGATCTATGGCACAAGAGACTTGGCTATGCTTCACCTTATCTGTTACAACATCTTGAGTTTTTAAAGCCTTTATGTAATTCTGATGTTTTTAAGGATACACAGTCATGTGACATTTGTCATCAATCTAAGCAACACAGGGTTGTCTTTCCACACAGCACCATTCATAGTACTTCCATCTTTGAATTAATCCATGTTGATATATGGGGTCCTTACAAAGCTGAATGCATTACAAACACCCCTTTCCTCTTAAATATAGTAGATGATTACAGTAGAGCTACTTGGACTTTTCTTATGACACACTACTTCACCATGATCCATACTCAGTTCAGTGTTAAGATAAGAGCCATTAGAAGTGACAATGGCTCTGAGTTTCTTAGCAATGACTATCAACAATTTTTCCAAGCTTGTGGTGTCATTCATCAAAAGAGTTGTGTTTACACTCCACAACAAAATGGAGTGGTCGAAAGAAAACATAGGCAACTTCTTAACACAACCAGGGCACTTATGTTCCAATCTCAAGCACCACATCACCTCTGGCCCTTTCTCGTTTCACCGCCACCTACATTGCTAACAGGCTGCCCCACTCTTCCTTGCATTGGCAAACCCCTTTCTCTGTTCTTCATAACAAAAATCCTAATTATACTCACCTTAAACCTTTTGGTTGTCTAGCTTATGCCACTAATCTCTCCCCCCAAAAATCCAAATTTTCACCAAGAGCACACAAGTGTATTTTTGTAGGGTATGTACCAGGGCAAAAGGGATATAAGCTCTATGATTTAGAGTCTCACAGTGTTCACACCTCTACAGATGTTCTGTTTGTTGAGTCATGTTTTCCTTGTGCTCATTCTTCTCCAACCTCTCTTCCTACACCCTTGCCTTTTCCCCCTTCTATGGATGATGACATTTTACCTATTGCTTCCTCTCCTACTGTTTCATCCATCCCACCATCAGATCCTGTTGCCCCACAACCAAGAAGAAGTACTAGGGAGACTAAAAGACCTGCCTGGTGGAAAGATTTTGTCACCAATGATACATATATTTTGCCCTCTCACAATGTTGCTGCTGTCTCTCTGCCTGCTGTCTCTGAAACTGCTCCAAACACTTTTCCCTATACCTCTTCCCCTTTCTTTCACCACACATATTTGTCTTTCTTAGCTAAGGTTGACACTATCCAAGAACCAAAGTCCTATTCTCAAGCTAAAACTGATGCAAAGTGGGTGGAAGCTATGAACCAAGAGCTGCAAGCTCTTGAACAAAACCACACTTGGGTCCTGACTAATTTACCTAATGGCAAGAAAGCCATTGGTAGCAAGTGGGATTATAAGGTGAAAATGAATCCGGATGGGAGTATTGACCGGTATAAGGCACGACTCGTTGCCAAAGGTTATGATCAAATTAAGGGATTGGATTACACTGAAAATTTCTCTCCAATGGCAAAACTTGTCACTATTCGCTTTCTTATTGCTCCGCAATGCTTCAAGAATCGGGCATTACATCAATTAGATATTAATAATGCCTTTCTTCATGGGCATCTTCTGAGATGAGGTTTATATGCATGTGCCTGGGGGATACACAGGTGCAAAAGAGGGACAGGTTTGCTTGTTGAAAAGAAGCCTTTATGGTCTTAAACAAGCATCAAGGGAGTGGAATGCTGAATTTTGCAGTACATTACTTGAGTATGGTTTCACACAATCCAGTCATGATCATTGCCTATTTACTAAAATTGCTGGTGACAGGTTTTTAGCTTTGCTTGTGTATGTGGATGATGTACTAATTACTGGCTCACATGATTCTGATATTGCTAATTTGAAAACTCATTTGGATGGTGTTTTTACTATTAAGGATCTTGGTTTCGCAAAGTATTTCTTAGGGGTGGAAATTGCTCGAAGTACACAGGGCACATATTTGAATCAGAGAAAGTACATCTTTGATATTCTTAAGGATGTTGGACTTCATGATCGCACCTCAACTCCTACCCATTGCCTCGGGGTATTCGTTTAATGCGAGAGGGTGGTGTGCCTCTTTTCGATCCCGGCGTTTGGACGCTTGATTGGTCGATTATTATATTTGAACTTCACACGCCCGACCTTAATTTTCTTTGCCCAAAGGTGAGCCAATATGTTGGATATCCTCACACCTCTCACCGGGATCTTTCTTTGTCCACATTCTACGGTATCTTAAGGGTGTCCGTCACTTGGTCTATTTTATTCTTCTAACACAACTTTCTCCATTTCTGCATATGTTGACGCTGATTGGGGCACATGCCCTGATACTAGGAAATCTCTCACAGGGTATTGCGTCTTCCTTGGTTCCTCACTTATCTCATGGAAGACAAAAAAGCAAAATACTGTATCCCGTTCTTCCGCTGAGGCCGAATACCGGGCTATGGGTTCAGTCGTTTGTGAATTGCAGTGGGTTTCTTATATAGCTCGTGACTTTCAGCTTCAAGTTCATACTCCTATTGATCTCTGGTGTGACAACCAAGCAGCCATCCATATCACTGCTAATCCATTTTTTCACGAGCGCACAAAGCATCTTGACATCGATTGTCACATTGTTCGGAATCTCTACAAGGCTGGCTTCATTTTGCTTCATTATGTTGCTTCAAAAAACCAGTTGGCTGATATCTTTACAAAGTCTTTAGGTGGATCACAGTTTCAGACATTGCTTTCCAAGTTTGGTCTCCGAGATTTTCACTGTCGCCAAACTTGAATAGAAGAATACTATTCACTATTCAATGAACAAACTCATCTATTCGATTCTGCAGAGTTGGTTATTTTCCTGGCAGAGTAACAAACTCACACATTCTATCCGTATAAATCCTGAATGATGTAATCGTAATACTATTCACTATTCAATGAAAATATGATTTCTCGCTTTCTATTACGTATGAATTCAAGTACATTCAAGCTTCTTTACACCCATAAACTTAAATTAGGATGTTGGCACTCCCATTTTTATTATAATTTATGTATACAAATTGTAAGAACTGGAATAGCTGATGAATCAGCCCAGTCAAAGATCAAGAGAAGTCAACGACAGACATAACCGGAAACTCTCATGTCACCGAGTGCAACCTGGAAGAAGAGTATCAACTCGATCGAGGAAGAAGCATTTGAGAGGAAGAAGAATCAAATCAACTCATGAAGATGAGTTGGAACACCAAATTGAGTTATCCAAGGTTAAAGAAAATTCAAGTCAATCGAGTTTGAAAAGAAGAAGCGATTGAGTGAAGGCAATCGACATCCAACCGTTGCACAAAAATTATGGAGGATACTTATTTAAGTAATATTCTCATAATGTCAGGCACTAAGAATAAACAATGCAAAAGGCGTGCAATTAAATAAGCCAAAGGAGTGGCTCAAGTGGGTGTCGACCCAAAAAGTCGGACGCTCAAGAATACGAGGTAGTGGATGCCTCACACGCCCGGGAAAGCAAGGAAGAACAGATCAACGTCCAACTAGATAACTAGATATTATTTGAATAATTATCCATCTCTTCAACGGATAATTTTTTCAAATGATACTATAAAAAAGGCCGAGGATTCAAACACAAAAAAGTGTTGAATGTGTGTATGCGTATGATCGAAAAGTTAAAGGAGAAACCAAAAATTCAAATCGCATACAAAATTTGAACGAAAGAGAAAAATCAATATATCCTCAAGCCTACAATACGAGTTTGAAATCCAACACAATTTGTGAAGGACAAAGAATTCATCAAGTTGAAGAGGAAACCAAGTACTTTCAGTGGGTCTACATTCCAAGTGAATAATTGTAGGAAAGGTTCAAGTTGTTTGGAGGGTCGTGATCAAATCCAACAATTTGACAAGTGAGCTGTAGTAGCAAGACAAAGCCTCGTGAAGAAGTTGAGTCGCAAAGAGAAGCCGGTGAGTGGTCAAGGCATCTCGAGACTAAGTCAAAGGAGAAAGTCAGCTGTGTGATCAAGACTTGTCTCTAGACTGATAACCACTCTGTAAACTGATCATTACTTAGTGGATTCCTCCAGGAGTTGGCGAAGAGAGGAGTAGAAGAATTACCCCATCTTCGAACCTCTATAAAAACCTTGTGTCGATTTATTTTCAGCATTTAATATTTGATTTATTATCTTATATCTGTTGAAGTTATGTTAGATCTGCCATTCAAAGTGATAATAATTTAAGTATCCAAAAACAAGTGTTAAAAGCTCGTTCTTCAATTTGTAAAGGGTGTTAAAGACTTCCGCTTTGAAAACCAAATCAGCTAAGTGTAACGCTCAGAGTATACAGTCGAGTTACCTTGCACACAACTCTCTTGAGTCTGCTAAATAGGAACTCAGATGAATAATTGACCCAGCTGATTTGTGACAACTCTGTTGCAATCCTTAGAAATAAATTTTCGATTGCAAAAAGTTTAGTAAGGTTTATTCAACCCCCCTCCCCCTTTTAAACCTTACAACACACCCATTGGGACCTACAAGTGGTATCAGAGCGGTTGGTTCATTGAGCCTTCCGCACTGGTTACTGAACTAGATCTTCATACTTCAAAAGTTTAACACTTGCTATTTTCAAAGTCTTTTTCACTCAACAAAATTATCACTATGGAAGCAAATCTAACTCACATTCATATGTTCTCCATTGAAGAATTTGATAATTGGAAAATTCGATGTGCTCACCTATCCGCTTTACATGATGAAATGTGGTTTGTGATAGAAGATGGGCCATTGCAAATACTCAAAATCAACAATGCTATTAGAAAAACACAAGCAGCTGAAGGAGAAGAAGCTGTTGAACCTAGACCAGCCATGGTTGAAAAACCAAGGGCTGAGTGGACAAATGATGACAGGAAAATATACAACTTGAATAATGTGGCCAAGGACATACTCTACAAGACTTTGGACAAAAGCGATGTTCAACAAAGTCAAATCTCGCAAAACAGCAAAAAACATCTGGAATAAGCTGACCTTAATTTGTGAAGGATCGGAGCAAATTAAAGAAAATAAATTATCTGTTGTTGTTTAAAAATTTAAAAATTTTAAAATGTTTGCAGGAGAATCCATGGATCATCTGGATGCAAGATTCACTGAAATAACAAATGAGCTCTCAGCTCTTGGGAATTAATACACACAGAAGGAGATGTGTATGAAGATTTTGAGGAGCCTTCCAGCTGAATGCAAAATGAAGACTATGGCTCTAAGACATTCAATGGACCTCTCAAAAACATCCAATCATGAGCTATTCTCAGACCTCAAAGCCTATGAGTTTGAGCTGAGAGGAAAGGATCAAGAGGAGACAGTTGTACCCAAGACAACTGCACTGATAGTCAAGGATGGAAAGAGAGCTGAACCAAAGGAATCCATAGACTATGAGGAAATTGCCCTGATGGTTAAAAGATTCAACAAGTTCTTCAATAAGAACTATAAAAGAAATAAGGGTGAAACCTCCAGGAGACATTCAACACTCTCTAAGTCAAGGGAAGATAGACCACCAAAGAGATCTGAGCATCAAAGGGTTGAATATCATAGAGCTGATAACCCAAGAACAGAGAGAGCTGACCAAAGAGCTGAGAACCTGTGTTGGAATTGCAGACAACCAGGACACTTTGCCATTGACTGCAAACACTACAACATAAATGATATTAGGTAACACTAAAAAAAATATTACCTAATGGCTATAAAATGTTACTATAGACAATAGGTAGCACTTTTATGGTGTTGCACTTGCCCGTGCTACCTATAGTCTAATGTATCACTTTTATTAGCTTTTAGTGACACTTTTGCTAATTGTTACATTAAGTTTTCTATTGGTAACACTTTGAAGCAATATTTCTAAAGTGTTACATATGAATCTCATGTAGCACTTTTTGTAACACTTTAAAAAAATACTTCTACAGTGTTACAAATGAATCTTATGTAACACTTTTTAATATTATTTTTTGCCACCAAGTAGATTCGAACCCACGATCTGTTATGTGTGGAAGTGACAATTTTCCATTACGATAAGTTAATCCTTATTACAACTTTTGCTTTATTTTATATATACACATACACACACACATATATATATAAATTAAATTATATGTATATATAATATATTTAATATAATAAAGATTATATTATATAATATATGTACTAAATTATATTATACACTGTATATATCAAATTTCATAATATATATAGTTTGAAAATCATATTATGTCATATATTAAAGGACACAAAAAATTAAAAATATCAAAACTATATAAAATGAATGTATCGACTAATAAATATTCAATCAATACAAAAGAAAAATATATAAAAATATAAAATTAATTTACTTATAGATAAAAAAAGTTCTAAAAGTAAAAAAATTAAATAATAAAATAAATAATGAAACAATAATTTACCAACGGACAAAATTCCTAAGTAATAATCGACAATATCAATTTTCATTGGTAATGTTTTTTAAAAAGTAAAAAAAAAAGGTTAACAATGAAATTGATCTCTGTTAGTAAAAATTACAAATAATAATAATAATAAAATATATATATGCGCATTTTCCATCTATTATGACGGAATTAAATTACCTCCATAAAAAAATAAAAGCAAAACTAAAATACTTTATAAAAAGAAAACAAAAATTGATTAAAAAAATGAGAATACAAAATGCATACAACTTTTAGGTTTGGTGATTTTTTTTTGTCTTCACCTATTTTCTGACATCAGTTAATTAAATAAATCGTTGACATGATTTAATGATAGTTATATAATTTTGTGTTACTAAAATATAGCCTAAAAAGTGTTACAATCAATAAAATATAGTGTTGACAATAGTGCTTCTTAAATAAAGTGATACCTATTTGCGTTAATAAAGAAATAATAAAAAAAAGTGATACTTAAAAAATGTTACTTATATAAAAGTATTATATATAAGCGTTACATATTGATAAAGTGCTACGAAAGTGTTACATAAATATTGTGACATAAAAAGTGTTACAAACACGTGTTACATATGTACCTTATGTAAAAAGCACTACAAAATTTGTGTTACCTAATGTCATTTATGTTGTAGTGAAATACCCACCTGTAAGCAAATACAAAGATGAGGAGGAAAGGAGAGTCTTCAAAGAAAGAAGACAAGAAAAGAAAAGAGCAATGTTAGTCAGAGACATTCTTGAGCCGACAAAGCGAGAACCAAGGTGACTCGGATAGTAATGAAGTCGACTACTCAAGTGACTCGAAGAAGATGCTCTTATTTGCCTCATGGCAAAAGAACAAGATGATGAGGTACAATCTAACTCCCGCTACTCGCACACTAGTGATAGTGAGCGTGACACAAACACCTTTTCACCCACAAGTCTTTATGATTCATTAGGCAAAATGATGAAAGACTTTGAGCACATTAAAGCCTCTCACACACTTCTTAATGCGGAAAACAACCAACTTACAAGCCAAAACTCACAGTTGACTAAGGAGCTGAATGCCCTAAATCAGATAGCTGATGAGAATATAAAGTTAAAGGCTGAAATCACTTAATCAATGCGAGTAACTACTGCTACAGAAAAGAGAGAGCACGATCTCAAAAATGTAATTGCCTCATTTACAAAAGCATCCAAATCATTGGATGAATTAATAATGTTCCAAAAGGAATGTGGAGATAAGACAGGCATAGGATTCAAGTCTTATGTGCACAGTCAAACTCCAAGAGTGATTTTTGAAAAAGGATATTCAAGCAATGAAGCATCTTAAAAACCCAAAACACCAAATGTTACACCCACATTCACTCCTAAGCACAATCAGAAACAAACTGGCCTTGGATATAAAGGGAAAGGAAAACATCCAGTTAAGTATGCTGAGAGGACAACTGAGAAGAAATCCAGCAGAGTTCCTCAGCAAACTCCAAATAGAAAGTACTATGTGACGAATAAACAGAGCTACCAAAAACCCTAGAAGTTTCATCAGAGAAACATATATGATGGGAATGGTAGAAACTATCCAAGCCAATCTGATTGGTACAATGCAAAATATCAGCAAAGACCAATGGAATACAAGCCTAAATGGCAAAGACCTAAACCTCAACAAAGGTCATTCTAAAGGGAAAATAACTATTATCACCACACATATGGACCCAGGAACTACACTCAGAAACACCACAACTATCCCAAGAAAGCAATTGCTAAAACACACACAAGCATACAGACAAAAGAAACAACTGTATGAACCTAAAACCCCCAAGCAATTTGCAAATGTGCACTATGATTATGGCACTGATAGATGACAATCTCTTAGAGTCAAGTCCTTTGGCTATAGGTTGGTTGGATCATCTTATAGTACTAACCCCTCAGGACCCAGACAAGTATGGGTACCTAAAAATTAATTTCCTTGAATGCAGATACATAGAGCAGCAGATGGATATTGGTTGTTGTTTGATAAATGGTTTTATCATGATTTTGATGATTTTGTTTTTATACCAAAACAATGGTTTTAAAGGTTGTCCAAATACTCCTAAATGATTTAAAATGGTTTTAATATTTTCCGTAGTATTTCTTCAAGTTTTATTTTAGATAAAATTGGACAACACTTTTAATGATTGTGTGTTAATGTGTTTTTACACCAAAACTATGTTTCTAAATGTTGTCCTAATACTCCCGATCGGTCTAAAATATTTTTACTAGTTTTTCGGAGTATTTCTTGAAGTTCATTTTCGACTAAAATTGGACAACTCCTCGGTTTTGAGGTCAACCGCCCATAGGCAACCTCGTACTGAAAGTTGTGCAAAACAGAGAATTTTATGTTTTGCTAAAAATGGTGAGGGTGACCGGTCGGACCCCCCCCCCCGACTGGTGCCGTCGACCGGTCGCCCTAGCAATTTCAGAAACAGAACTTCCTGGACTCGTTTTTTGGTTTTGCTCGACCGACTGGGCATGGGGTCGACCGGTCGGACCCCCCGTCGACCGGTCGCCCAAATGTATGTTCATATTTTCAAACGTCTATTGTGCGTGACCGGTCGCCCTAAGGTTTTGACAGCAAATTCTGACCGTTGTGCAGCAGACCAACTTTCCTTAAATTGTGGGATTGATTTCTAACAGCTATATTCTTGATTTTAATTGTATTTTTATGTAGATTTTCAATCCCCAAGAGGAGCCTATACATAGAGGAAGTTTTGGAGCAACCAATACACCAATTGAGATACAACACAACAAAACACATTCAAAGAAAACACTTGTTCTTTCATTGTTATTATTCTTGTTGTAATTTGCCTAGCTTATCACTTTCACATCTTGAGGTCTAGGCTTTTATTTCTTGATTGCACTTGCACTCATAATTGTAATATTCATTATCGAGTTGTAATCTTGATTTTGGGTTATCATTCAATACAAGATATCCTTGTGAGTGTTCTTGTGGTAAGAACACACTTGGATGATCTAGGTGATAGGTGCGAGAAGATTGTGGTGATCTTCTTATTGAGGTGTTGAAGAATTTGGTATTCTTCAAGGTTGAAGATTGTGGTAATCTTCACAAGGTATCGTTGGAGATTGTGGTAATCTTCAAGAGAGATTGTGGTAATCTCAAAGGTGGTGTTGTAAAGAAGAGTGTGGTGCTCTTCAAGGTGATGTTGTAAGGTGTTGTATTAATTTTGGTAATTAATAAAATCTTTTTCTTTTTGAAATCCATTAGGATATTTGGGGTGGTAGAGGATTAGGCCCTAGGTGGGTTAAACCTCTATAAATCGACGTGTGTTGTTTACTTCCCGTACCTTTATTATTGTCTTGGCGTATTTGTTTCAAAGAAGAGGGCATAATCGAAAAGATGGATATAATCTATTCACCCCCCTCTAGATTATCGTAGCCGCTTGGACTTACAGCTGCTCTAGGCATATGACATGAAATAAGGAGAACCTGTCAAAATTCAAAGAAATCAAAGGTGCTAAAGTAATATTTGGAGGAAATGAAGCTCCAGGAAAAATCAAAGGAATTGGATCTATAAAGAAGAATGGACTAGAGATCACAAATGTTGCTTATGTTGAGGGACTCAACTTTAATTTGCTCAGCATAAGTCAACTCTGTGATAAAGGGTACAATGTTGGATTCAATATGGGGATTTGCCAAATTAAGCACATGGAATCAAATGAAGTGGTGTTGCAAGGATCGGGAGAAGAATATGTATGTGGTAGATTGGTTCATCTTTGCTACACCAAGCACTTGTCTCTACAAGAAGCACGAGCACGAATCAAGTTGTTCGTAGCACAAGAAGCCGAGTCACCCTGAACTTTAATACAATCAACAAGTTTGCTAGAAGTCATCTTGTTGAAGGATTACCAGATTCAGTCTACAAAAAGGAAAGTGTATGTGATGCATGTCAAATGGGAAAGCAGATCAAATCATCTTTCAAGGAAAAGACAACTCCTTCATCGACAAGAATCACACGCACGTACTCATATGGATTTATTTGAGCGAGTTGACCAAAGCAAGCATAAGTGGAAAGAAATACACTCTGATGATAGTTGATGACAATTCAAGATATACATGGACCATTTTCATTTGTAAAAAGAAGGAAACTTTGCAGAAGTTACCTCAGTTGATGAAGAAAGTTCAAAATGAAAAGGGTCAAACTATCATAAAAATAAGATCGAGATAGAGGAACCGAGTTTGTGAATGGAATAATCACTCAATTGCATAGAGAATGGTGTTTCTCATGAGTTATCTGCAAAGCAAGGACTCCACTTGTGAGAATGGAGTTCTTTGAAAGAAGGAACAAAACTCTCAAGGAAGCCGCAAGGACCATGTTAGATGCCGGGATTGGATTGACTAAGAGATTTTGGGTGAAATATTAACACAACATGCTATACTCAAAATAGATGCATGATTAACAAACAATTAACTAAGACTCCCTATGAAATGCGGACAGGAGAAATCCAAATGTGGGATACTTCAAAATATTTGGGCGCAAATGTTTCATCCACAATAATGGCAAAGATAATATGAAAGCTTTTTATGCCAAAGCTGGTGAATGTATCTTTTTGGGATACTCAGCTGAAAGCAAAGCCTATAGAGTGTTGAACAAAAGTACTATGGTCACAAAAGAATCAATTCATGTGGTCTTTGATGAACCAAACATGAATGAAGAAGATATTGAAGAATCGGTGATAAGGGACTAATCACACCTGGTGAAAAATCCTTATGTTAAAGCCGAGATAAGAGAGCTTGACTCGAGATGAAGATGAAACAATGAGCCACAAGAACAAGCGGGAGGAACTACGGTGAATGAAGGTGAAAGAGTTGTACAAGACAACTCAATTTGGAAAAAAGCGCACCCAACCGACTTGCTCCAACCCGATGTAAGATGGCTAAGAGACCATCCACCGAGTTAGTCATTGGAGATGTGAAAGATGGCATAAAAACCGGATCCACAAAGACATCATGAATCAATGTTTACTTGTTTTATTTCCCCAAATAGAGCCAAAGATGTGTCTCAAGCATTGGACGACACGCATTGGAATCAACTGTGCGCAAAAAGAGCTAAATCGGTTTGAAAGAAACAATGTATGGGAATGGTGCGAGAGACCAACCCATCAAAATGTGATTGGAACAAAGTGGGTATCTGAAACAAGATGAATGAAGAAGGACTTGTTCTTTAGAAACAAGGCAAGATTGGTATCCAAAGGATATTGTCGGGGAAGAAGGCATAGATCCCGATGAAACCTTGCACTGTTACAAGATTGGAAGCAATTAGGATGTTCTAGCCTTTATGCTACTCACAAGAACTTTCTTTGTATACCAAATGGATGTAAATAGTGCATTCTTAAATGGATTATTGTAAGAAGAAGTATATGTTGAGCAACCTCCGAGGATTTGAACAAAAGCGTTTGGAGATATGGTTTACAAGTTGAAAAAGGGTTTTTATGGATTAAACAGGCTCAAGAGCATGATACGACAAATTTTCACAATTTTTAATGAGATAATTACATTTTTCCCCCACACTATAGGCGCTTTTGGAGTTTAGCACCTAAACTTTCCCGAGTCGTACATTACCCTGAACTCCGTGATTTTTTTGCACAATGTCATATCTTGCCACCGAGCGGCGGAATATTCCCGAGAATATTACACGCGTGCCTTGCACGTGAGGGGCAAAATCGTCATTGTCTCAAAATTTTAAAATAGTTGTTACATTTTACAACCTCAACTTTGTTTGACTTGCACTTTAACCTCCTAAACTTTGCGTTATCACTTTGCTATATAAAATTTTTAAAATAAAAATCATATATTTATGCATTTATTTTATATCTTTTGTTTCCTAATTTTTATCCACAAAAATAAATAATTACTTTAGTTAAGTTTATTATCAATAAAATTATACTATAAATTCTTCATTTTAAACTTTCTTGTAAAATCTTAGTTTAGTTTCCTTTTCTTGTATTAGTTTTACATTATAATTAAAAATATAAACTATCCTTTTCAATTTATAGGTGAATAAAATTATAAATTTCCCCCAAGTAAATTTGAACATGATATGATGCATTTAACTTTCTTTTGTAAGTAAAATTACTAGAAGATACAAGTATTACAAATTTAATGAATTTAATTATTTTTACATTTAAGTAGTGTATAAGATTTGTAATAAAGTAAATTAATTTTCATAATTATTAATTATAAAATTATAAAATTAAATTACCTAAAGGAATATTCTTCAAGAAATTTAAATATAATACATTATAAAATAATATGATAATAAATTTACTTTATTACAAATCTTATACAATACTTAGATGTAAAAATGATCAAATTCATTAAATTTGTAACACTTTTATCTTATAATAATTTCATTTATAAAGAAAGTTAAATGCACCGTATTATGTTCAAATTAACTTTGGTGAATATTTATAATTCAATTCACCTAGAAAATGAAAAGGATAATTTATATTTTTAATTATAATGCAAAAAATAACTCAAGAAAAGGAAAATAAACTTAGTAAGTGCCTCTCTCCTCGGGATTGAACTCGCTTTTAAGCAATCAGTATGATTTTACAAGAAAGTTTAAAATGAAGAATTTAGTGTAATTTTGTTGATAATATATTTAACCAAAGTAATTATTTATTTTTGTGGATCAAAAATTAGAAGAAAAAAAAAGAAACAAATACATGAATAAATATATAACTTTTTTAATTTTTATGTGGTAAAATAAAATAATACAAAGTTTAGGGGTAAAGTACAAGTAAAACATAGTTCAGTGGCAAATGTAACAACTTTGGGACAATGACGGTTTTGCCCTCATGTGATGGAATATTCGGGAATATTCATTGGCGATGGCTTGATATGGCGTCGTGCAAAAAATCCGGAGTTAAGGGGTAAAATGCGACTAAAAAAGTTTAGGTGGCAAACTCCAAAAACGCCTATAGTTTGGGGGCAAAATGTAATTATCTCATTTCTAATTGACAATGGGTTCACAAAAGGCAAAGTTGATAGAACACTATTCATAATTGAAGATGCGAAGAGCATTCTATTAGTTAAAATTTATGTGGATGACATCATCTTTGGCTCCGCGAGATAAAGAGCTATGCACAAAATTCTCAAACCTAACAGGGAAATTTGAGATGAGTATGATGGGAGAACTAACCTTCTTCCTAGGTCTTCAACTCAAACAAATGGAAGAAGAAACCTTCATAAGTCAGACAAAATACACAAGGGATCTAATGAAGAACTTTGAGATGGAAGAAAAATCCTCAGTAAAACTCCCCATGAACACATCAACCAAGCTGGACATGGACAAAGAAGGAAAATATGTTGACCAAACAAGATATAGAGCCCTTATTGGATCTCTAATGTACTTAACTGCAAGCAGGCCAGACATCACCTATGTCGCTGGCGTGTGTGCTAGATTTCAATCAGCACCCAAGGAAAGTCACATGACTGCAGGTAAGAGAATCCTGAGATATTTAAAAGGAAGCTAGGGAGTTGGCTTGTGGTATCCATAGGAAGGAGGATTGAAGCTAATGGGATACTCAGACTCAGACTATGCTGGTTGCAGAATCGACAGAAAAAGCACATTTGGTACTTGTCAAGTGCTTGGAAATCGACTTATCTCATGGTTCAGCAAGAAACAAAATTCCATTGCAACATCCACAGCTGAAGCTGAGTACATAGCGACAGGCAGCTGTTGTGCACAAATTCTCTGGATGAGACAATAGCTGAGAGATTATGATGTTGAAGAAAGAGAAATTCCAATTATGTGAGATAACTCGAGTGCCATAGAAATCACTCAAAATCTAGTATTACACTCAAGGACAAAACATATTAATGTCAGATATCATTTCATAAGAGATCATGTTGAATAAGGATATCACATTGGAATATATCTCAACTAACAAGCAGTTAGCCGATATTTTCACAAAGCCATTATGTGAATCACGATTTGAAGAACTCAAGAATGAACTGGGATTAATTGAGCTGAGTTAGAAGTTCAGAAGATTCTACATAGCTTGGAAAGAAGGAAAGAAATATCCAAAGAAACAAGTTTCACATCACAGCTAAGTGAAACAGCTAAGCCGGATACACAGCTGCATTGAGTTAGCTGTCAGCGAAGTTAAGTCAAGACAAGGAACTGAGTTATTTTAAAGAAGAGAGTTGGAAATGACAAATTATTCGTAACAATGTCGTTTTGAAGAAGTGGGAACGGTTTATCATTAAGCATCCAACATGATCACGCAAAACGAGGAAAAAGCTGCAATTATGTCCATGATTGGATATAAATGCTGCCGCATTAAATATGGAGAGATAATGTGATTTTCAATACATGATCCTAACCGATGATATTGACCAAATGATTCATATTCCCTAATCTGTCTCTTCAAGTCATATAAAAACAAAAAATCAGCTCTGTCTCTCTCCTCACACGTACAAACATCTTCAAACCAGCAAAAGAAATTCTCTGCAAAACCATATTTTTCAAAATTGAAATCATTCGTTTCTTTCAGAGACTATCTCAAGCAAAAATGGCACCAACTCACGACTACGCAAAGCTCTCAAAGAAAATCCACACTGGCGCTTCGGTGGATTTTGATGGAATGATAAAACAGTATGTCGACGAAAACTTTGTTCTCAAAATTCCGAAATGTTAGAAAAGTCAGGCCTTAAAGCTTTTTAACCATGGAATACTCACATACCTATCTAGAGGAGGCAAACGATGTTCTATGTTAACGAGTAAGGAGACGTTTAAGGAATAAAGTCCTCCTCATGGAAAGGACATCATTATTTGTGCAAAGGACACCGCCGAAAGCACTACCTCTTGCCATCGAGGGCGCATGAAAGAGATTAATGAAGTCGACGTTGATTTGGGCCGCGTGGGAAAGAGGTAGCCAAACCGGAGTGTCTTTGTTAAGGTGGTCTGGTGATAAGAAATCTGGCCGAAAGATTTACTATCATAAGTTGATGGATGTCGCTTCCAAATGTGTAGACACGAAGTTTGGCGGCTTCAACCAATCACAAAGACTAAGTTGATCATCGCGGATGCGATCATGTAGGCAAGAAAGTAAACTGGCTGAGTTCGTGGTAAACTTGAGGCTTCATGCACAATGTAATGAATATGACGTTCAAGGAGGATGGATCTTTGGAAGATCTCGGGATATGGCCGTGATTGGCCACCTCGATGGAAGTGAAGAGTATCCCATTCGCATGGAAAACCTTCCATGTCAACAAAGAAGATGTTCCGGCTTACCTCTCGGTGCCTAGAAGAGAGCCCATGCAAAGAAGGCGGACACAAGTGAGGGGAAATCAACAACCCGAGGGGACCATTGCTGCCCCTCCACCAAAGAAGAAAGCTTCCCGCAGCTCGAGAAGAAGAGCGTCGCCCCTACAGCCTAAGAAAAAGGATGCTCATGCCCTTGCAACCAAGTCTCCCCGCCCGTGCATTCGAGTCTCCCCCTTCAGTAGCCGAGGTTGAGAAGGAAACTCAAATCCCTTCTCCAACCATACGAAGAAGAGAAATGCCAAGCCAGGAAGGCAGCTCCCTCCAAGAAGGATGCTGCCCCGCCGCCATGAATCAAGAACCAAAAGACCTTCAGTTCGGACCAAAGAAGAAGACTTTTCAAGCATTCGTAGCAGTTTGAAAGAAAGTCAATTTGTTACTCACTGAGTTGCCACAAGTTGAGATCGGCTGTAATCTAGAAAAGCATCTCCGAAGTTGTTGATGTATCTCGCCAAGTCTTAAGCGCGTCGCGAGAGGCTCACTAAAGACCAGCACTCGAAGAAGACATCCGAGGATAGTGAGGCGGAAAGAAATCGAGCCTACGCTTGAAAGAGTTGTATCTCCACCGCCACTCGATGTCCGCTTCTTTGAAGGCGAGAGAGTAGAACCTCTTGTCTTCGATTTCGGAGAAAGGAGATGATGAAGATAAGGATGAGGATGTTGTCATGTATTATCCATCGTATCCATATATCCGAGAGACGTCTCACGAGTGGAGGGCATGGAATCTTGATCACTCACGAGAGCTTCTGATTCGCTCACCCCGAGTACATTGAAGAAGAAGAAGAGTTACTTCGATTTCTTGGGGTATCGACTGCTCGATAGGCCTTTGACGGTATTAATCAGATGGGATATCCTTCACATCATTAAAGCAGCATGAGAAGGACAAAGTCAAGATAAACTCTCCATCTCAATAATTAGCAATACGTAACTGAATCAGCACAC